>CP092863.1:25206989-25710986 GCA_030710605.1 Cordylochernes scorpioides
AAAACTCATTATTGTTTTATATGATCTTTACATATTTTTGGCATTGTAAAATACTCTTGAATTATTATATCATTTGAAAATATACAGAGAGATATTTAAAACCCAGGGAGCGCAGAACGCGGGAAGTCCAGCTCACTAGTATGGACTAGTGCGAACCACATTTACTCGCGTCCATCCAATGCAAAACTGCTCAGATATATTTATTTAGGAAACGGAAGGAATTCTAACGGAATATTCGCAATAGAGATCACAAATATATCAACTCATAGCTCAAACAGAAAACCAATTCAGTTTCTTAGAAACCAAAGGCCTCTATCGAAAAATCACCTTTAAAAAAAAGAAAGACTTATCTCCTATATATATATTCACAAAATAAAAAAACATCCATTGAATGGCCACCCTAATATTGTTAGATAAAAAAAATCATCGAATTTAAAATTCACATATTTACAACTACTCTATTATATTGAAAAATAAGAATTGTAAATAAATATTCAATTACAAGTATTTTAGAATATATTATTGTATATACAGTATTATAATATAAAGTATAATAAAATTATTATAGTTTCTTATTCTTCTATAGTTTGGCTTTTAATTTTTATTAAAAATTTCCTGGATTTATATGGGCCACCCTGTATTAAAATATGTATAAAATAAAATTTCTGAAAGTTTTAAAAATCAATATTGATTTTTTTAAGCTCTGTGTGCTCAACATCAAGAAGTTATACATATTTTCAAAAAAAAATAGGAGAGTGGGGTCAGGCTTCTAACTTTTTTAAATATGGTATATTGATTTAGAAAAAGAATTTCATTGTTATCGCGAGTGAGAAAATTCAAATAAATCCTGAAATCTCTAAATTTTATATTAAAAAAAACCTCCATATAGCTCAAATAAATTTGAGGGTGTATAGGATGGTAGGCCTCATATCTATTTAGAGAAAAGATAAATAATTAAATGAATCTTAATGTCTTGATAATATTTTAGATTAGGGGTAGAGATCTCTAAGTGCATTAGTCAACATATAGTCGTTTTTCTTCGATTTTTATGGTACAATTAGAAAGACTGTCTTTTTAAATAGTTGAGCCATTTTTTGAATGGGCCACTCTTCTATATTTTATTTTAGGTTTTACTTGTTTTATATAAAATTAATTGCCGCATCATTCTGAGATTTGTATTTTCTAATTTCTACGTGAAAAGGAGACAATATTATTTAAATAAAGTGTAAATATAAACAAGACAAAATATAATGATGAAGAAATACGTTGGTGCAAGAATATGGGGGGGATAAGCGCTCTCAGACAAAAAAGAAAAAAGAAAAAAAATTAAATATTGTCCTAAAAATATTTTTTGTCGAAAATTAAAGTGGAATACAAAGAACTGTGCAAGAATCCAACAAATATCAAAGGTTAATGATTGCGAATTGTTTTAAGACAGAAGACCAAACACACCTGAAGAATAGCAGTTTCGTTGCATTATAAGGATATAGTCCGTTGGATCTCCTGATTATGTAATTAAAATATTTTGCGGTGTGAAAGTAGATAGAACGTTGACACATTCAAAATTTTAATTATTCTTATAATTTTCCTTCGCATGTGCGAAGTGTGTTTTAAAATTTTATACTCTTTATTATTAAAATAAAACATTAATTAGGCTTGGAACACTGGCTGTCATTCTAGATCCATTCGCGTAGACCGGTTAATGTTCTATAAATATTTTTTTCGACAAATGTAGAATCTCATGTTCAACGGGGAGCAAACATCCATCTACAGGCATGTATGTCAATGGACATCCTATACGTTCGACCAACTTCTATCCAGAATTCCAGCATCGCTCGCTCAGCAGGTGATTCCTAATTTGCCTTCCCAGCTAATCGACTCCTCCGAGAAGTAGCATTAATTAAATGCTAATGGATATGGAGACCGATTGCAGCACCTAGCTATCTGTGAACATGGATATGGAGACCGATAGCAGCACCTAGCTATCTATGAACATGGATATGGAGACCGATAGCAGCATCTAGCTTACTCTGTGCATGGATATGAAGACCGATAGCAGCACCTAGCTATCTGTGAACATGGATATGGAGACCGTTAGCAGCATCTAGCTAACTGTGAACATGGATATGGAGACCGATAGCAGCATCTAGCTAACTGTGTGCATGGATATGGAGACCGATAGCAGCATCTAGCCAACTGTGTGCATGTATATGGAGACCGATAGCAGCATCTAGTCAACTGTGCACATGGATATGGAGACCGATAGCAGCATCTAGCTGGGTATTTGAATATATACCTTATACATTGAATGGAAAAAATATGTTCAAAATATATTTTCAAAGTAAGGTAAATATCGATTGAGGTCCATCGGAATTAAAAGCCCATTGACCAATGGTGTAACAATAACTGATTGATATCTAATACAATTCGATAAAAAGAAAATATTTGGATTTGGAAGGTACTATTAATAAAATTTAAAATGTTCTCTCTTGAAATAGCCCATGCGCTACTCTTGCTTATTGTGCTCTCTCTATCTGTAAAATACTACAGGTTTCTAAAAGTTCTAAGACTTGCGAAGTAGAAAGCGGCAGGCGCCGCCTCAGCAAGATCTGGCCGCTGGAAAAGAACGCAGGTTGCATGAAGAGTAGAAGCTTCAAAAGGGCTGTTCCGTGGCTGCAGTATGGACCGCTGGCAAAGAATGCTTTCTACACGAAAATTCAATATTTGATGAGAATGGCGCTTGAAAGATCTAGCCGCTAGCAGAAGTAGCATGTACAAAGATTCAAGACATAATTAGAACGTCGCTAAGCTTGCAAGATCAGGCCGTTGACAAAGGATTAACGTTGTTCGAAGGGTCAAGATTTTTTG
Source organism: Cordylochernes scorpioides (assembly GCA_030710605.1). Classification (NCBI taxonomy): domain Eukaryota; kingdom Metazoa; phylum Arthropoda; class Arachnida; order Pseudoscorpiones; family Chernetidae; genus Cordylochernes; species Cordylochernes scorpioides. The sequence goes on from CP092863.1 coordinate 25,209,858, forward strand.
AGAATGGCGCCAGAAATATCTGGCCACTATCAAAGTTAGCATGTAAGAAAATTCAAGACATTATTAGAACGTCATCAAGGCTGCAAGACCAGACCGTTGAACAATGGTGAACGTTGTTCAAAGACTTGACATGGGCAGCGTCTTGAAGATCTGGCAGCACACGAAAGTTCAAGATACGATTAGAGCGGCGCAGCGGCTACAAAATATGGCCGCTGCCAAAGGCCAAAGAGAGATTTTTTTGCTTGAAGTCTTTAAACTTGATTAGGGCAGAACCCAATCTGGAAGATCGGGATATTGGCAAAGTTTGCGCGAAGAGTCAAATTTTGATGAGTGTGATGCTGCGGATGTAAAATCTGTCCGTTGGCAAAGCTGCATGTTGTACAAAGGTTCTCGACTTGTTGAGGGAGGCTGTAATACCTGGCCTCTGGCAAAAACCGCATGTTTCTTCGAAGTTTCAAGTAAGAGAAATAATATTTTTAATTATTTGAACATAATAATCACTTTCACTTTTAAAATAGACATTACCTTCACGTTTGGATAACGCTTTTTAAAAACATGGTAATGTGCTCTCAAATTTGTAAACTAATCACTGTTTATTCATAGAAATCGGTATCACCCTTGTGATTACCGTGAAATAATGACAGAAATAAGCATTCCTTTGTATATAAACTGCCAATTATGGAGCCAGGAGATTTGCCAAAACGGACTAATTTTAAGGGGAGGCACTTCAACGCGGCTACCAGACCAAATGTTAATTAGAATACCAGCTGACAGTTCATTGAGACCTCACAGACATTCTCTACGCTTCCAGAATCCCGAACAAGTTTTATAGCACATCATTTGGTAAATATATCACTTTTTATACAGTAGAACCTCAATGAGAGGACACTCACGCAAGATGACACCAATTTTCATGGGTAAAATTACCATTCAACAACTCTCCGACAACAGGACACCTCTCCCTAAATGTCATTTTGGCGCTGCATTTCAGTGTCCTTTACAGGGAGGTTCTACAGTATATGTCGTATTTTGTCTTCCTAAGATAGAGAGGAAGTGTGCTGGTTATGTATTTGTGTTGCCACTTAGAAGTTAGCTTTTTCAATTCTAACGTACAACACAGTTATAAAGTTAACCTTCCACATGTCTTGTCCAACCTCGGTTGAAGGTGTAGCCTAATTTAAGATGTCTAGAAACTTCTATACTGTCAGACATATGAAATATTTAAGACAGCACTCGGGGAATCGTTAAATATCTGATGGAACAATGACAACAAATAAGGAGTGACGAACAATAGAGATTGTGTCAGGAAAACAATGTTTTATTCATGACCTGGCGATGATAGAACTTTAATAAATGAATTTTTTATATTAATGACCGATAATTCTGATTAAAAGAGCATAAAAATAAACGCGCGCGCGAGAGAGAAATATTATTAATAAATAAATAAAATCGATAATTTTTATAATTTGGATAAAATAATAAATAATCTGTTTCGAAATATTTTTAATGAATATTATTAAAATTCATTATTTTATATTTTGAAACAATTTTAACTTGTTCACTCTCTTTAATCTTGTCACATATTTATAAACGAAAAAATATATTTTAAAAAATTCAAATATTCAAAATCTTATCTAAATATAGAGAGAAATGGTGGGTTATAGAAACACATCTCTTCAGAAGAAAACTTCAGAAATTTCGGAAGCTTTGGAAACAATGTTCACATATTATAGAAACGTCAAAGAGGAGGAAGCGAAATGGTTATATATAGACGTTTCTCTTTTCCGATCATTTTATATAAGTTTGACCTTTAACCAAGACGATAGAATCACATTTAATTATATATTTAAACTCAATCGGATACTTGATAATATGGAAACCAACAAATCCATTTCCGATAAATTGCGCTTAAACATTATTATTGGAATTCTTGAATTTCCACTTTTCAACAAGGATAATCAATTTTTTGGAAGTTCTTTCAAGTTGCTCGTAAGAGTTTCTCAATTTATATCAAAATCAAATATAATAGTTTTACAAAATTTGATAAATATTATTTCGCAATACCATTCGGCCTGTTTTAGTGCGATAGTAGAGAAGTTTCTGGAGTTACTAGAAATAAATGACGATTTGCTGTACATCGGTCATAAAGAAACGATATCCGTTATAGATTTAATTCGAATACTCTATGTGGCAAATCTATATGGTGGCAAACGCGACTCAAGCCAAATATTTGATGGCCAAAAAGTTTCCAATCTCGAAAAGGGTCTTTATTTTAGATTCAACCAATGCATTACACCAAAAATACCTCTTCACGTTTTTGAAAGCGATTCGATTTCCTCGATGCATTTTGAAATTTGTGACCATAGGCCTTTATCTAAGGTGGGATGGGATATTGAAGAACGGTGGAAAGATTTAAGAATACACATAGAATCCATGTGGGAACAACATTCTGAGAAGCATGTACTTAGAGTAAACAGATCAAATATTTTATATGATACAGTGGGTTCACTTTTTTATGCAATACAGTGTAGAGATTTTGAAGTATTAAAAAAACCCTTAAAAGTTGTTTTTGTTGGCGAAGTAGGTGAAGATGAAGGGGGATTGAAAAATGAGTATTTTACGATTTTATTTAAACAAATTCTTAGTAAAGAATATGACATGTTTGTCTATAATGAAGAAACCCGGCGATTTTGGCTGAAGGCGTCTCCCAAACGCCAATTTTTCGAATATTACTTGGCAGGTCTACTGTTTGGTCTAGCTATCTACAATCTGGCACCTATCAATATCCCTCTCCCTCAAGTATTTTACCGTAAGTTGATAGGGGGAGTGGGTCGTTTCAGTGATCTACGCGATTTTGACCCTACGCTCGAAAAGAATCTAAACCATATCCTTGAATACGAAGGTGATGACATTTATGACACATTTGGAATAACCTTGTTGAAAAATGGTAAAGAAATACCAGTGACTCAAGAAAATAAGAAAGAATATGTCTTCAACCATGTAAATAACTTATTAAACGAAGATATTAAGGAGCAATTTAAGCATTTCCAAAATGGATTCTTAGATTCACCCGCGCGTGGAGAATTATTATTTTCTTATTTCAGGCCTTCAGAATTATCAGATATTTTTAGCGGGAAGTATTGTATAGAAACGTTAAAATCCATTACCACATATGAAGGTGACTACAACGGAGAATCTGACGTAGTCAAGAATCTTTGGGAAATCCTTCAAGAGGAAGATGAGTCCTTCTTGAAGTCATTCCTGATGTTTGTCACAGGCAGTGAATGTATGCCTATGACGGGAAGTTCGTTGACGATCCAAAGACAAGGTCCAGATTCTGACATGCTGCCTTTTGCATCAACCTGTTTCAATATTTTACTGCTGCCAGATTACTCTTCAAAAGAAAAACTCTTGGAGAAGTTTAAAAATGCCCTTCAATTTTGTGAAGGCTTTGGCTCACAATAAATTACATTTATTTTCTATATAAAATTGTATTTTCACAGGAAAATGTTAATAAAGGTTATATTAATATGATGCATTAGCGCTTCATCTGTTATAAGAAATCTGAACTATTATTCTTATAAAGGTTATCATATTTATTAACATTCCCCTGTAAATAGAATTTTATACAAAACGACACAAAAGTTTCCTTTTTAATTAACATATAGAAAAATGGAGGTAGTTTTCAAATTCTCCAATGTGGGACTCAGATGACAGGTTTATGCAAAAAAAACTCATTATTGTTTTATATGATCTTTACATATTTTTGGCATTGTAAAATACTCTTGAATTATTATATCATTTGAAAATATACAGAGATATATTTAAAACCCAGGGAGCGCAGAACGCGGGAAGTCCAGCTCACTAGTATGGACTAGTGCGAACCACATTTACTCGCGTCCATCCAATGCAAAACTGCTCAGATATATTTATTTAGGAAACGGGAAGGAATTCTAACGGAATATTCGCAATAGAGATCACAAATATATCAACTCATTGCTCAAACAGAAAACCAATTCAGTTTCTTAGAAACCAAAGGCCTCTATCGAAAAATCACCTTTAAAAAAAAGAAAGACTTATCTCCTATATATATATTCACAAAATAAAAAAACATCCATTGAATGGCCACCCTAATATTGTTAGATAAAAAAAATCATCGAAATTTAAAATTCACATATTTACAACTACTCTATTATATTGAAAAATAAGAATTGTAAATAAATATTCAATTACAAGTATTTTAGAATATATTATTGTATATACAGTATTATAATATAAAGTATAATAAAATTATTATAGTTTCTTATTCTTCTATAGTTTGGCTTTTAATTTTTATTAAAAATTTCCTGGATTTATATGGGCCACCCTGTATTAAAATATGTATAAAATAAAATTTCTGAAAGTTTTAAAAATCAATATTGATTTTTTTAAGCTCTGTGTGCTCAACATCAAGAAGTTATACATATTTTCAAAAAAAATAGGAGAGTGGGGTCAGGCTTCTAACTTTTTTAAATATGGTATATTGATTTAGAAAAAGAATTTCATTGTTATCGCGAGTGAGAAAATTCAAATAAATCCTGAAATCTCTAAATTTTATATTAAAAAAAACCTCCATATAGCTCAAATAAATTTGAGGGTGTATAGGATGGTAGGCCTCATATCTATTTAGAGAAAAGATAAATAATTAAATGAATCTTAATGTCTTGATAATATTTTAGATTAGGGGTAGAGATCTCTAAGTGCATTAGTCAACATATAGTCGTTTTTCTTTCGATTTTTATGGTACAATTAGAAAGACTGTCTTTTTAAATAGTTGAGCCATTTTTTGAATGGGCCACTCTTCTATATTTTATTTTAGGTTTTACTTGTTTTATATAAAATTAATTGCCGCATCATTCTGAGATTTGTATTTTCTAATTTCTACGTGAAAAGGAGACAATATTATTTAAATAAAGTGTAAATATAAACAAGACAAAATATAATGATGAAGAAATACGTTGGTGCAAGAATATGGGGGGATAAGCGCTCTCAGACAAAAAGGTAAAAAGAAAAAAAATTAAATATTGTCCTAAAAATATTTTTTGTCGAAAATTAAGGTGGAATACAAAGAACTGTGCAAGAATCCAACAAATATCAAAGGTTAATGATTGCGAACCTGAAGAATAGCAGTGTTGGAAAAGAAGACGTCCGAAGCAGCCAATGGGAGGCCGGCGGAAGCAGCTACGGGGATGCAGCGGCAAAAATGAGGAAACAATAGGGGAAGAACTTGTAAACAACTTTTTTTCGAACGCTAGAATTTGTCCTGATCTCCGATTCTTTTTTTGTGTAAATGTTTAAATAATACTTTACTTATTTTCTTAAATTGTAATAAATATAATTTTCCCTCCTGTTTTCGTCGTATATTTTAAAAGTGTTATAAACAACGACGCCTTAACTTTGAACCTTCAACCCCGCCGACCAAGAATAGAGGTGAGTGACTACCTCTATAGAATTTAGATCGTCGTCACAACACAGAGTGGCGGTGAAATCGCAATATTTTTGGCATCCCAGCCGGGACCGTTGAAGGTAAATTCCTGAAAAAAGAATCATTTTAAGCTGACCATTTTGGAACTCGCTTGCTAACCCTACTTGCCGCTTTGTTTACAAGATGGCGGAAGAATTAATTCTACGTTTAAAAAAGAAGCGTGCTGTTAACAGATCATATTTAACGAAAACATGCAATAAGATTGAAAGTGGACTTGACACGCTAATGAGAATTGAACTTGAAGAATTATTAGAACAATTGAATGAATCATTTAACGAACTTAAAGTAGTGGATCACGAAATAGAAACACTTCTTGAAACTGACGATTTAGAGAAGGAATTACAGGGCGTAGAGGAATATCGAGAGAAATATATTACTTGGAGATTTAGGGCAAATAAAAAGATTCGCCAATCAGATTTTCATGGCGAAAATATACCGAATTCGAACTCACGAATAGATGAAAATGAAATGAGACATTATGTACCTTCCTGCACGACTGTGAAACTTCCGAAATTGATGATATCGAAATTTTATGGAAACTTTAGTGAATGGCTGACGTTCTGGAATTCTTTTGATGCAGCTATACACCAGAACAACTCACTGAACCCGATCGATAAATTTAACTATCTGAAGTCACATCTCGGCGGAACTGCACTAAACACAGTCGAAGGTTTCGCTTTATCTGCGGACAATTATGAGAAAGCTATAAAATTGCTTAAAGACAGATTTGGGCGAGAAGACATTTTGATTAGCCGACATATGAACAATTTGTTGTCAATGAGACCACTCAAAACATCAAGCGATGTAAGAACCTTCCGCGAACTTTTTGACAACCTTTCTGTTCATATAAGAAGTCTCGAGTCACTAAACGTGTCCATTGATGTTTACGGACAACTGTTGTGCCCGATAATAATAAAGCTTCTACCTGCAGACCTTAATTTGGAATTGAACAAAGAACTCCCGACAGGTTATGTAATTAATGACTTGATTACCTTTCTGGAAAGACAATTAACTGCACGGGAGAAGAGTTTTAGAAACGAAATCGGTACCGGGAATGAATCAACTTCTAAACCTAATTTGGTAAACAAACATCCAAAGACAAGATTCTACAATGAAAAACCAATTGCGACAGCTTCAGAACTTTTGAATTCAGTTCACAAATCGAATGAATGTGTATTTTGTGGTAAAGACAACCATGGAAGCCCTAAGTGTGACTTTGCAGCTAATATTAGTTTAAACGAAAAGAGATCACTCATGAAGAAAAAAGGCGTTTGTTATAAATGTCTTCGGCCTTCTCATTTAAGTAAATTTTGCAGAAATGTAGTCCGTTGTTCGATCTGCAACATGTCTTCCCACCTGGATGTCATGTGCACAAAACTGATTTTAGATAGAGGTGGATCTTCCAAGTCTCCAACGGTGCAAGATGAAACTCTCGCCAACTTATCAACCTCCCCAGACCTCTTGTTACCTACTTTGAGAGTGACCCTCAAAGGGAACAGAACGGAGAAGACGGCACGGGCTATAATAGACACCGGATCCCAAAGATCGTATATTTTACATAGCACAGCAATGGAAATGGAATACGAACAATCTAGGAGAGAGTTCTTCCGGCATTCCTTGTTTGGAGGATCGAGTACCGACGTAGTTGAACATGAGGTCTATACCATTCATTTATCTGACATCAATAATTCCTATCGCTGTGAGTTTGAAGCACTAGGTCAATCCCTTATCTGTGGAAGCATACCTCCTGTGTGTCCAAGATCATTGTTAGAAGGGCGTGAAGAACTCGACGTGTCTGATTTGATGAGAGACCGTATAGAAGTCCTTATAGGCGCGGACATCGCCGGGAGATTGCTAACTGATGATCAGAGAAGGATCTCATCTGGACTGGTGGCAATCCGTACCAAACTAGGATGGACTGTGATGGGAAAGATTCCTCCAACGGAGGTGAGAGATGACATCAGCTCCCTTTGCGTGACCACACTTCTATCTTTGGATCTAGAAAACTTGTGGAAATTAGATGCAATTGGAGTCTCTGACGCGGAGGTTGAGAAGAAGACTCAGTCATTACAAGCTGAAATGGAGGAACATTTCGCCCACACCACGACGCGAGATATCGAGGGGCGCTATGAGGTAGCTCTACCCTGGGTGCAAGACAAGGAAAGGATTCCTTCGAATAAAGATCTAGCCGAAAACCAACTAAGGTCTGTAAGAAGAAAACTTGAAGAAGTTGGAGACATGAAAGAGTATGGACAAATCTTTGAAGAATGGATGAAACAGGGGATAATCGAGTATGCCAGAGAGGATAAACTAGATGGTGTACACTACCTGCCACATCGACCAGTGTATAAAAGGAACAGTCAAACTTCTAGAATACGGCCAGTATTCAATGCGTCGGCCCGGAAGAGAGGTAAACTTTCCCTGAATGACTGTCTGGATAAGGGACCCAATTTGATAGAAATTATACCAAGACTTTTAAATAAATTCCGGAAATATCAAGTTGGTGTCTCTTCCGATATTGAGAAAGCATTTTTACAAATTGGAATAAAAGAAGAAGACCGAGATTATTTACGATTCCTGTGGCACACAGAAGACGGAAGATTAATCACGTATCGACATAAAAGGGTTGTTTTTGGAATTACCACTAGTCCGTATCTTTTAAAGGCTACCTTATCTCTCCACTTAGATAAGGCTCCTGAACATTTAAAAATCACAGCTGAACAGTTGAAATCATCCTTTTATGTTGACAATTGTTTATCCAGTTTTCAGAATGTTGAAGAAACGGAGAAATTCGTGAAAGAATCTACTGAACTGCTCTCTACAGCTTGTTTCAATCTCCGAGATTGGGTGAGTAACGTTACAGACTTTTCTCTTATGAACCAACTGAATAAGGAAGTGAACATTTTAGGAATAACATGGAATACTGATAGAGACACACTGACAATTGGTTTGGAAGATTTTGAATTAATTGGACCAACCACCAAGAGAAAAGTACTTTCAATAGCGAGCAAGATATTTGATCCATTAGGAGTTGCTTGTCCTGTGACTTTAATTCCCAAGCTGATATTACAGGAAACTTGGATACAGAAGTTGACATGGGACGAAGTCCTGCCTGGATGTTTAGTACAAAGATTTTGGAAGTGGTTTAGCAAACTGAAACACTTGCCTAACATAGAAATTCCTAGATGGCTTTGTTTTAAGGACTCCTATGTATAGAAAACCACTCTCCACATCTTTTGCGACGCCAGTCAGTTTGCCTATGCAACCTGTATTTTCCTCCGCATTGAAAAGGAAGATAGAGTGGACATCCAATTGATACAGGCTCGAACACGAGTAGCTCCACTGAAGAAACTCACCATCCCAAGATTGGAGCTTTTGGCTTGTCTGATTGGAGCTCGTTTGGCAGCTAACGTCATACAAGATCTGGAATTTGAGGAAATTCCAAGATTTTATTGGACCGATTCGACCAATTTTTTTTTTTTTTTATTTTATTGTTACAAAAGCACGAAGTCCAAAGGACTATTGTGCTGTGCTAGTATTATTTATATATATATGATTAATTATTTACACGATGGATTAGTATTGTTTTGTAAATTATTGTACAAATAGTTCTAAACTTAACAAAGTTCTCATAAGATAGAGTATATACACAAAGAGAATTTGGTAATGTTTCAAAGTATCTACATACAATTTGATTAGTCAGAGGGCAAGATAAAAGAAGATGCTCTGGTGATTCAACATCTAAGCGGCATTCACATGTTGGATCATTGATAGCATTCAGTTTGAATAGGAAACTTAAGAAGGGTCCTTTGCCAGTTAAGAATAAAGTAGTGAATTTATCAGAAGAAATGAAATTTGGGACAGCAATTGGAAAAAATTTCTTGAACAGTTCATTAGATTGAGAAAGATAAAACTTAAATTTTAGATCCAGATATAGTTTGTTTAATTCTTTTTGAAGGGGTTTTTTGAGTGTTCGATCTGTGAGAGAATTTGTCATATTATACTTTGTTTGTAATAATTCAAGATAATCGGACAGTAAAGGGGTTTTCGCTAGTATATGTGTGATGTAAGAAGATGAAGTCCTATAAGCATGAATGCATCTAATAAGAATTTGATATTGTATAGAATTCAACTTGGATCTTTTTGCTGCAGTGATAAAAGGAAACCAAATATTTGATGCATAGCTTATTGTAGAGCGTATCATAGCTTTATATAAGATCAATCTACGCCGAGTATCAATGCCCCAAGTACGTGCACATAATGAGAATAATATATTCTTAAGTTTCGTAGCTTTCATAATTATATTGTCAACATGTGTTCCAAAATTAATCTTATTCCTTTGTCTATGATTTTTAAAAATAACTCCCAAAATTTTAACAGTTTCTGATGGTTGAATTATTTTTCCATCAAAATTAATGGGCAATTTTTCATAGTTATGTAGATAGAGTATACCTGTTTTGCTTGGACTTAGTGAAAGTTTTACCTTTTCACACCATGCTTTGATTTTTACCAAACATTTGGTAATATTATACTGAAGATCATAGATGTTTGAACTCCATACCACAAATGTCACATCGTCCGCGAAAGCAATTACTCTAGCAAAACTTTCGTTAAAAGATAAGTTGAAATCATTAAGTAATATATTCCAAAGAATAGGAGAAATAATACCACCCTGGGGACATCCCTTATTTATCTTTTTTATACACTTTACATTAGTATATTTAAACTCTACACTCCGGTCTTCAAAGTAAGAATTAATTATTTTTATTAGTACCGCTGGAAAATTTGCCTTGTCCAATTGTTGAAGAATTGCCGGATGCCATGCGTTGTCGAAAGCTCCGCTGATGTCCACTGTTACTATTGCCGTATTTTCTGTTTCTCTTTTCAGAAGACTTAATTTAGTTATTTCTTGTAAAGCAGAGATTGTTGATTTTTCTTGTGTAAATCCATGTTGAGCAGGATGCATAACATTATTACTATTAATATGATTTAAAAGTTCAATATGAATTAGACTTTCAAAAATTTTACCTAAATTAGAAGACAAGCTTATAGGGCGGTAGGCTTTCGGATCTTTATAATTTTCTTTATTAGGTTTTTTTAAAATCATTACTGCTGACTTTCTCCAGGCCTCCGGATAATAATTAAGTCCCATACAAGCATTGAACAATTTTGTTAACACAGGAGATATATGATGAACTGCCGTTTTGATCATCTGATTGCTTATATGATCTATTCCTGGAGCCTTGCCATTTTTAAGTTTTTTAATTATTGAACAGATTTGAATATTATCAAAATAAATGATTTTATCATTAGAAAAAGTATAACTCTTGTCTCTGATTAATTTATGATAGTTTGTGTCAGAAGATTGACAGTCATTCGGAAATAGAGAAGATAAAAGATTTTTCATTTCTGATTCGAGCACATCTTGAGATACATCTAGAATTGGTAAATCAAAAGACCTAGGAGAAATTTTTTGTTTAAAAGTTTTGTAAGTATTACCAAAAGGAGATGTATTTTCAACTTCCTCCAGGAATACCCTCCAGCTTACATTTCTTGTTTTTTCAATAATATTCATATACTTATTTCGTATTTCTTTATACATTTTTTCATTAACTAGCTGTCTATTAGACCGTTTACCCCGATAATATAGATTTCGAACATATTTAAAATGATTTTTAAAAAGTTCCAGTTCATCCGTCCACCAATTAAATGGATTATTATTTAAATATTTTGGTTTTAATCGTAGAGATGCATATGCAGCTTCAATTAATATGTCAGTTATGAGAGAAACTACACAGTTTATATCGTTTATATTTACTATTTTACCTAATTTCATCATTGCCTCATTTATCCTAGACACATTGATTGCCTGCTCATATTTTTGCCAATTGGCTCTTTTTTCTTGAAAATACCATGTAGAATTATTTTCATGTAATAAACTTTCTGTTTCCAGACTAATGTCGAATGAGATTGCGTGATGGTCTGTGATTTGCGAAAGATTTAACGTTTTCCATCCATTAACAAGTACATGAGCATGACTATTAGTAATAGTAAGGTCTATTATACTTAATCCTCGACATGTTTTGTTTCGATTGTTATGTATGAGCATATTGTGAAAATCAATTATAGGTTGAAGTCTTCTACCGTTTTGATTAATAATATTATCAAACCACATCTGACTTCGAGCGTTAAAATCTCCAGCTAAAATCAATGGATTTGTGTTAAAATTTTTAATTAATTTATCAAGGAATTGAACATGACAGGTTTCCATTTTATTAGGGTGTATATAAATATTTGAAAGAATAATTTGCCGTTTAGTAGTTTGTACTGATATAGTGGTTGCAAATGAATTTGAAAACTCTTTAATTAATTTACATGATAAGAAAGGGTTTGTAACGATTGTTGCGGTATATATTGGAACTCCCGGTAAATTTGCATAATATATTTTTGAACGCATATTAAAGATTACTTCATTATTTATACTATATGGTTCTTGAACTAAAATAATATCATATTTTTCTTTAGAAATAAATTCCCTTATTTCATTATTAACCAAATTGCTTTTCCGCGTGTTTTGTTGTAGAATTTTTAATTTGAACATTGACCAAATAAAAAAAAAAAAAAAACAAGAATAAGTCTATTCTAATCCAAAGTAACAATATCATGATCTAAATCTGCATAACATGTTCTTTGTATCTCATATTTCATTTGTTGAAGGAACACAGGACATAATTTGTCATTAGAACGATGATTATTGCTATTCCTATATTTAGGATGTGTAGAGCAATTTATGCACTTGGGCAAGGATTGACAGTTAACATGTTGGTCATTGTCTCCGCAATTTTTACATTTTATGATGTTACATGAATTTTTACTATGACCATAACTAAAACTGTTTTGACATTGACGTACAAGCACCTTATCCTTCATATATGTAACCTGTATGTCTGTATATATACGTTGTAATTTCTTCATAATTTGGTATGTAGCCGGGGAAATGCGGAGAACAACATCCTGTACATCAGTATTTGATCTCATAGCGAACAGAACCTTTATCTTCTTCTCTCGACCTTCTAACTCTGGGTTCATATTGCATAAAATCGAAGGCAATTCCTTAATATCTGTAGATTTAGTAATTGACTTAAGAACAATTGTAGGATCTAGTGGTTTTGGTGCATAAATTAATGCTTTTTGATTTACCTCATCAATCTTTTTAAACTCTTCAATCAATGTATTCAAATCTTCACCTGAATCAACTTTAAGTATTACGCCAGATTTTGATTTTATTATTTTATTTATTTTGACTTTAGATCTATCATTTCTCATCTTTTTAATACCATTATTTACTTCGCCTAATACTTCAGCCGGGGAAACATTTAACTTGGATTTAAATATTATTGTTTTATCCGTTACGTTTTGATTTTGCATAACTATTTTATCATCTTCACTAGTAACTCTCGTAGCTTGAGCATATGACCTATTATAAAATTGACTTGAAGGAGATATTTTCTTTATTGATTCGTCCAGATTTCCAAGTCTATCACAAATAGAGCCATTGATTACAGCGATATCTCCCATTGTATCCATCAATATATTCAATTGCTTTAGCAAACCCTGTACAATTGTAAGATCATTTTGATTTATGCTTTTATTTGTAGATGAGTACTTTGATTTTAATGTGTCAGCAATTTGTTCCGAGATGATCTTATGCTGAATCCTACATTCCTCAGTACGTTTTTCAATTTTATCGACCATATTGTTCTAACAAGCGGCAAGCGGTCGCGCCGCGCCGTCTGCTGATATGCAAATCAGCTGTATATAAAATGTTTAAGTATACTTAAGAGTTGGTTATTATATGTATAATAATATAAAAAAGTAAGGTATAAAAGATTTTAAATTTCAAAAACAACTCTAAAAACAAATTAGAAGTAATATTTACCGGAATTCGCGGAGCGCTGCAAAAACACGTCCGCCCGACGATAAATATGCAAATTCTTCAATGCTCTCTGTTGGATCCAAAGGGAAGACAACTGGGCAGCCTTTGTGATGAACCGTGTTAAGGAAATTCATAATCTTAGCTCCCCCGAATCTTGGCGCCACATACCAGGCCGATTAAACCCGGCAGACCTCCCATCTCGGGGATGTTCAGCAGAATCACTTAAGGAGACAAGATGGTGGGAGGGACCTGCATGGTTAAAGGTATCCCAAGAAGAGTGGCCCAAATCAACCATTATCCCTGATTTGGAGATTGTTTATTCTGAAAGGCGCAAGACCATCCTGAACACCTTGTGTACGACAAGAGAAAATGAAAATTCATTTGGACGTTATTCCCATTTTTTGAGAATAGTACGAATCACCGCCTGGATATACATATTCTTCAACAACGCCAAGATTGATAGAAGAAAGATAATTTCAGAAGATCTCAGTACAGAGGAAATCACTAAGTCAGAAATAATACTGATAAGACTTATCCAGAGAGAATCGTTTTCAGGGCATGAAGATAAGAAACTACAAGGCTTTAAGTTGCTAGTAGACTCTTCAGGGATTTTGAGAATAAAAACTAAAATTTGCAGAAGAGAAGATTTCGCTAATTTTAGAATGCCCATTTTATTGCCCTCAGATCACTTTTTGGTTTCTTTGCTCATCAGGTGGAACCATGAAACCCACGGGCACGCCGGTCTACAAACTCTCCTCGGTATTCTGAGAGAAAACTATTGGATACTAAGATCCAGGAAAACCGTCAAGAAGATCATCAATCAATGCATTCGCTGTAAACGATTCACCGCGACACCAGCTACCGTCGAGTCAACATCATTACCAGAAGACAGAGTACGAGATGCTGCAGTTTTCGAAATAGTAGGAGTTGATCTAACTGGACATCTTATCTTAAAGAATAAGAAGAAAGCATGGATTGTCATCTTCACATGTGCAGTGTATAGAGGAGTTCATCTGGAACTTGCGACATCTTTGTCTATGGAAGCCTTCCTCCAAGCTTTCCGCCGATTTATTGCTCGAAGAGGCCGACCATTGATTGTGTATTCGGATAATGGGACTAATTTCAAAGGTATAGCTAATGCTTTAAAGAAGATTGATTTTTCGAGATTAAAATGTGATCCCACATTGAAAAACATCGCCTGGAAATTCATACCGCCTGGTGCTCCTTGGTGGGGTGGATGGTGGGAGCGTTTGATTGGAATGATGAAACAATTGCTCTTTAGGATTCTCGGTCAAACCTCCTTGGGATATGAAGAACTGTCCACGGTAATGTGTGACGTCGAAAGCTTGATGAACACACGCCCACTGACCTACCTAACTGAAGAAAGTGAGGATCTCGCTCCATTGACACCTTCGTTGTTCTTACATGAGGTCAGAGAGGTTGGCGTTCCAGACCTAGACTTGATTGATAACCAGACCCTCTCCCGCAAATATCAATATATCAAACGTGTATGAGAAGATCTTAGAGAACGATTTCGTATCGAGTATTTTGGATTCCTGAGACAAGAAACGAGACGCCTGAAGACTACCATACCACTCAAGGTGGGAGACATGGTACTCATTGGACAAGAGAGTTTAAAGAGACTACACTGGCCGTTAGCCAGAATAATCCAACTCTATCCAGGAAAAGACGGACTCGTGAGGGTTGCGAAAGTGAAAACTTCATCAGGTGATAAAATACGACCTATTCGAAAACTCTACAATTTAGAGATAACGCCCGAGATAAGATGTCGAGACCCTCTAACGGAGCGATCTCCCACACAAGAAGTTCGATTGACAACTGAAGAGGACCCTTTGACTTCACAACAAGAGCAACATCACATTGATACCCCGAATGTTGTGTCAAGTTACGGACGGCCCATCAAGAGACCCAACCGATTGGATCTATTGAACTTTTCCTTTCCATGTTTGAGTCGTCGAGACGCCAACTCAAAGGTGGGAGAAATGTTGGAAAAGAAGACGTCCGAAGCAGCCAATGGGAGGCTGGCGGAAGCAGCTACGGGGATGCAGCGGCAAAAATGAGGAAACAATAGGGGAAGAACTTGTAAACAACTTTTTTTCGAACGCTAGAATTTGCCCTGATCTCCGATTCTTTTTTTGTGTAAATGTTTAAATAATACTTTACTTATTTTCTTAAATTGTAATAAATATAATTTTCCCTCCTGTTTTCGTCGTATATTTTAAAAGTGTTATAAACAACGACGCCTTAACTTTGAACCTTCAACCCCGCCGACCAAGAATAGAGGTGAGTGACTACCTCTATAGAATTTAGATCGTCGTCACAACACAGAGTGGCGGTGAAATCGCAATAGCAGTTTCGTTGCATTATAAGGATATAGTCCGTTGGATCTCCTGATTATGTAATTAAAATATTTTGCGGTGTGAAAGTAGATAGAACGTTGACACATTCAAAATTTTAATTATTCTTATAATTTTCCTTCGCATGTGCGAAGTGTGTTTTAAAATTTTATACTCTTTATTATTAAAATAAAACATTAATTAGGCTTGGAACACTGGCTGTCATTCTAGATCCATTCGCGTAGACCGGTTAATGTTCTATAAATATTTTTTTCGACAAATGTAGAATCTCATGTTCAACGGGGAGCAAACATCCATCTACAGGCATGTATGTCAATGGACATCCTATACGTTCGACCAACTTCTATCCAGAATTCCAGCATCGCTCGCTCAGCAGGTGATTCCTAATTTGCCTTCCCAGCTAATCGACTCCTCCGAGAAGTAGCATTAATTAAATGCTAATGGATATGGAGACCGATTGCAGCACCTAGCTATCTGTGAACATGAATATGGAGACCGATAGCAGCACCTAGCTATCTATGAACATGGATATGGAGACCGATAGCAGCATCTAGCTTACTCTGTGCATGGATATGAAGACCGATAGCAGCACCTAGCTATCTGTGAACATGGATATGGAGACCGTTAGCAGCATCTAGCTAACTGTGAACATGGATATGGAGACCGATAGCAGCATCTAGCTAACTGTGTGCATGGATATGGAGACCGATAGCAGCATCTAGCCAACTGTGTGCATGTATATGGAGACCGATAGCAGCATCTAGCCAACTGTGCACATGGATATGGAGACCGATAGCAGCATCTAGCTGGGTATTTGAATATATACCTTATACATTGAATGGAAAAAATATGTTCAAAATATATTTTCAAAGTAAGGTAAATATCGATTGAGGTCCATCGGAATTAAAAGCCCATTGACCAATGGTGTAACAATAACTGATTGATATCTAATACAATTCAATAAAAAGAAAATATTTGGATTTGGAAGGTACTATTAATAAAATTTAAAATGTTCTCTCTTGAAATAGCCCATGCGCTACTCTTGCTTATTGTGCTCTCTCTATCTGTAAAATACTACAGGTTTCTAAAAGTTCTAAGACTTGCGAAGTAGAAAGCGGCAGGCGCCGCCTCAGCAAGATCTGGCCGCTGGAAAAGAACGCAGGTTGCATGAAGAGTAGAAGCTTCAAAAGGGCTGTTCCGTGGCTGCAGTATGGACCGCTGGCAAAGAATGCTTTCTACACGAAAATTCAATATTTGATGAGAATGGCGCTTGAAAGATCTAGCCGCTAGCAGAAGTAGCATGTACAAAGATTCAAGACATAATTAGAACGTCGCTAAGCTTGCAAGATCAGGCCGTTGACGAAGGATTAACGTTGTTCGAAGGGTCAAGATTTTTGAGAATGGCGCCAGAAATATCTGGCCACTATCAAAGTTAGCATGTAAGAAAATTCAAGACATTATTAGAACGTCATCAAGGCTGCAAGACCAGACCGTTGAACAATGGTGAACGTTGTTCAAAGACTTGACGTGGGCAGCGTCTTGAAGATCTGGCAGCACACGAAAGTTCAAGATACGATTAGAGCGGCGCAGCGGCTACAAAATATGGCCGCTGCCAAAGGCCACAGAGAGATTTTTTTGCTTGAAGTCTTTAAACTTGATTAGGGCAGAACCCAATCTGGAAGATCGGGATATTGGCAAAGTTTGCGCGAAGAGTCAAATTTTGATGAGTGTGATGCTGCGGATGTAAAATCTGTCCGTTGGCAAAGCTGCATGTTGTACAAAGGTTCTCGACTTGTTGAGGGAGGCTGTAATACCTGGCCTCTGGCAAAAACCGCATGTTTCTTCGAAGTTTCAAGTAAGAGAAATAATATTTTTAATTATTTGAACATAATAATCACTTTCACTTTTAAAATAGACATTACCTTCACGTTTGGATAACGCTTTTTAAAAACATGGTAATGTGCTCTCAAATTTGTAAACTAATCACTGTTTATTCATAGAAATCGGTATCACCCTTGTGATTACCGTGAAATAATGACAGAAATTAGCATTCCTTTGTATATAAACTGCCAATTATGGAGCCAAGAGATTTGCTAAAACGGACTAATTACAAGGGGAGCCACTTCAACGCGGCTACCAGACCAGAGGTTAATTAGAATACCAGCTGACAGTTCAGTGAGACCTCACAGACATTCTCTACGCTTCCAGAATCCGAACAAGTTTTATAGCACATCTTTTGGTAAATATATCAATTTTTATACAGCAGAACCTCAAGGAGAGGACACTCACGCAAGAGGACCCCAATTTTCATTTGCAAAATTACCATTTAGCAACTCTCCTGCAACAGGAAACCTCTCCCTAAAGGTCACTTTGGCGCTGCATTTCAGTGTCCTTTAGAGGGAGGTTCTAATGTATATGTCGTATTTTTCTTCCTATGATAGAGAAGAAGTGGAGCTGGCTATGTCGTTGTATTGCGAGTTAGAAGTTAGCTTTTTCAATTCTAACTTACAACACAGTTATAAAGTTAACCTTCCACGGGCCTTGTCCAACCTCGGCTGAAGGTGTTCCCCAATTTAAGATATCTAGAAACTTCTATACTGGCAGACATATGAAATATTTAAGACAGCACTCGGGGAATCGCTAAATATCTGAAAGAACAATGACAACAAAGTGATGAGTGACGGACAATAGAGATTGAATCAGTAAAACAATATTTTATTTATAGCCCGGCGCCGAGTGAACTTTAATAAATGATTTGTTGGAACATTTAATGGCCACTCATTTTTATCTTGGTAGCTAAACTGACATACATTCTCACTATACCTGTCAGGCTTTTTTTCAAGTGAATACTAGAATGCACAAACACACTGAAATGTATATATTTATATTTTCACCTTCAAACATTTTCTGGAATTTCATTGTCAAGATTTTTACAAACATATTTACAAAGAGAGGCTTCGGCTTATAAACACAATGGACAACACTTAAGTAAGTTTTATTTATTAGCATGTGTATCAGGATTCAGACAATAACTCTGTAAGATATCCAGTGATCTTTATTGAAACACAGGAGATAACCAAGTGTGAACAAAATTGCCTCTGTCTCCTTAAAAAAAAAAAAAAAAACAGATGACCGGGGATATTAAAAATTTTCCATTTCCTTGAGTTTTGTCAATGACAGTAATTCACTTATTAATATCTAAAGTTCAACAATTTCCACGCCTAAACTATATTTATTTTTATATTATCTATATATATAAAATTGAATGTCTGTTTGTTTGTTTGTTTGTACTCTATAGATTCAAAAACCATACATCCAATCGCCGTGAAATTTTGGGATATTATTAGGTATATCACCGGAAAGGGTTTTGAAAAATAATTTCATGAATATCTTGAATATCCTTAGAGTTATTTGCAGATTTGTAGATTTAACTCGCAAGCAGCGCCCCCATTGTGACGATGATAACAAGTTTTCTTATCACTAAGAACTAAGATGATTTTCTATATGATATAAAAAGCCAACAATGAAGAGTGAATGTAATATAAAAAGCCAACAATGAAGAATGAATGTAAGATAAAAAGCCAACAATGAAGAGTGAATGTAAGATAAAAAGCCAACAATGAAGAATGAATGTAAGATAAAAAACCAACAATGAAGAGTGAATGTAAGATAAAAAGCCAACAATGAATAGTAAATGTAATATAAAAAGCCAACAATGAAGAATGAATGTAAGATAAAAAGCCAACAATGAAGAGTAAATATAATATAAAAAGCCAACAATGAAGAATGAATGTAAGATAAAAAGCCAACAATGAAGAGTAAATATAATATAAAAAGCCAACAATGAAGAATGAATGTAAGATAAAAAGCCAACAATGAAGAGTAAATATAATATAAAAAGCCAAAAATGAAGAGTGAATGTAAGATAAAAAGCCAACAATGAAGAGTAAATGTAATATAAAAAGCCAACAATGAAGAATGAATGTAAGATAAAAAGCCAACAATGAAGAGTGAATGTAATATAAAAAGCCAACAATGAAGAATGAATGTAAGATAAAAAGCCAACAATGAAGAGTGAATGTAAGATAAAAAGCCAACAATGAAGAGTAAATGTAATATAAAAAGCCAACAATGAAGAATGAATGTAAGATAAAAAGCCAACAAAGAAGAGTAAATCTACTTATATATTTGCCTTATTCTGTCTGTTTGTCTGAAGCTCACGGATGGGATTTTTCATAACCATCGGTGGTTCAGTGGTAGAATGCTCGCCTGCCACGCGGGCGGCCCGGGTTCGATTCCCGGCCGATGCATTTTTTTTTTTTTACAATTTTTAAAACTCATTTACATATTATACTAGCGGATGTGTACCCGGCTTCGCCCGGGTTTTATCCGAGTGAAAGTTTGCCTAACGAATATTATATATTATGAAGTATAATAAACAATGTTAAAGATTAGTTTTAATTATTAATCAAGATTGTGTGTGAATATGTGAGAAAGATGTAATATCGTTGTTGTTTTCTTGGCCGACTGTTTTACATATGGTGTTATCTTAAAATTGCTTGTTTTGAATATTTTTTTAGATTGAGTTGAATGAATTGCTGAATTTTTTTTGTATTTATATATAAATAAAATTAACTCTGTTGAATTTTTTTGTATTTTATCGATAACAGCAAAGTTATGTATTTTAAAGCTAGGAAAAATATTTTGATGTTAAGCAAAACCTGCTCCATCTCGTTTTACATAAATGTTGAAAATTTGGTTGAAATTGATGCATTGTAACGAAAGTTTTTAGTGATGTCCACTTATGAAATTTCCATTTTATTAATATAGACAAGAATCACATCCACGGCGCCAATTTATAATTGTAACGAATAGTATTTGAATAAAAGCATTTTGTTCCAGCCTTAAATATGCAAAATTGTTAGAATTTACTTTTGTTAATTATTGTTAAATTATGTAAATTTTAGAAATGTATATAATCTTGATTTTAGAAAATAAAGAGAGTTATTGAGTTATTAAAGTATACGTGGTTGAGTCATTAGTGTTGGTGAGACGAGGTTGAGTCATTAGAGTTAGTGAGACGAGGTTGAGTCATGAGAGTTAGTGAGACGAGGTTGAGTCATGAGAGTTAGTGAGACGAGACAAAAGCAGTTATTCAAGTTTAAATGAGTTATAGTTAGCTCGCTGAGTCAAGAAGCATATAATTAAAACCAGCGTTAAAATAAGAATTAGGCGGTGATTCCTCCTTAGTGCCTGGAGGCCAAAGCTAATTCGATTCATGGTCCCTCAAGAGCCTGATTAGGATTTGAAACAGAAGAAATTTAAGCAGAAACTCAGTGAGAATACAATTGCAAAATGTCTCGAGACGAAAGGATCCTCCAAAGAAAGTTAAGTTGTCAGATAAGGAGAATTGATGGATTTATTGAAAGTGTGGATTCAATTATTGAGGCAGATGAAACAATACGCTTAGAAATAATGGGTGAAGAATTAAAGGAGATCAAAGAGAAAATTGAGAAACTCTACGACGAGCTGTTTTCTTTGGATGAAGTTGATATAGATAAAGAAAGTGAGGCATATGATGGTTCAATGAACAAGATTGGAAGCTTGAGGGTAAAAATAGAAAATGAGAGAAAACTCAAAGACAAACTGGCGGACATAAAGCCAAATGGCTCTCAGGCAAATATAAAATTGCCTCAATTTGACTTACCGATATATGATGGAGATAGGGGCAATTGGATCAACTTCAAAGAGCTATTCCTCACCACCATCGATGCACATCCAGGGTTAACTAATATACAGAAGTTACAATATTTGAATTCAGCAGTAAAAGGCGAAGCGGCCAGATTAATAAGGGGTTTCCCTTTACTAAGTGAAAATTATGGCCAAGCATGGAGTACACTGTTATCAAGATATGATAACCCGAGAGAGCTAGCTTATGCCCAGGTGTCAAAAATCTTTTCTCTCCGGGCAATTAAGAATCCATCGGCTAAGTGTCTCCATGAATTCATGGATGTTTGTAATGAAGCCATAAGAAACTTAGAAACGCTGGAATTGAAGAGAAATCAATTAGTGGATGTGATCCTGGTGCACTTCCTCCAGCAGAAGTTGAGTGAAAATCTAAGGTTGGATTGGGAACTGTCAGTGGACAACACTCTTCCTTCTTATGACAAGTTCATAGCGTTCATTTCCAGACATGCAAGAAGCATGTCTTGTGCTGTCAGGGAATGTTCAAAAAGGGAAGAAACCACCGGATCGAGATTTCCCAAATGCCAAAGCTACGGGATGCTAATTGAGAAATCGGACACTTGCATATTATGCAAATCTAAGCATCATCCACTATACATGTGCAACTTATTTTGCAAAATGCCTTTAAAAGAAAAATTAAATGTAGTAAAAGGTCATAAATTGTGCTTCAATTGCTTGAGGAAAGGCCATTTCTCATGGAATTGTAGACTGAACCAACGATGCAAAGTATGCAAGGGAAAGCACCACACGATGATTCATTATGATAAACCGAGCACGGAAGGCGCTTCGGCACAAGTTGAGAACACAACTCCGAAGGAACATGAAAGTGCTATCAATTTAACGAATACTCAACAGGCAAACTGCAATGATAGCCACGTACTACTCGCAACGGCTAGAATCAAGATAAAAAATGGACTCGGAAAGTTATGCACCTGCAGAGCCCTACTGGACAGCGGTTCCCAAGTCACCATGATAACAAAAGGATGCTGCGAAAGATTGGGACTTGTCCAAAGGAAATCAGATCGGATGATTATAGGAGTTGGAAACACACCAGTGCAGCATTCTTCATCGACAGTAAGTGTGACATTTTTTCCACTGAATAATTCTGAGGAATTCTCGGTGGAGGCAGTAGTCACGGGAGTGCTCACTTCAGAAATTCCGAACTTCAGGTTAAAAGACCCTAATTGGCCAACTTTGAAGAACCTCAAATTGGCAGACCCAGAGTTCTACATACAAGCCCCAATAGATATGATATTGGGAGCAGATATATACACTGAACTTATGTTGAATGGCTCTATATCTCTCGGAGAAGGATTGCCAATGGCTATTAATACAAGACTAGGTTGGGTACTTCTAGGAAAACTCATGGGAACATCAGAGAGTAATACAGAAGTCTGTAACCTGAGTTTACAATCTGAACCAGAACTAGAATTCGTAATGAAAAGATTCTGGGAAACTGAATCTGTGCCGTCACCAGATCTTTGTACACAGGACGAAGATTGTGAAAGGTTATTTTCGAATAACCATGGCAGAGATAGCCATGGAAGGTATTGGGTAAAATTGCCATTCAGACAACATCGACCGCTTCTGGGTGAATCAAGAGAAAAAGCTTTAAGAAGGTTCCTTTCGTTGGAAGGAAAATTGTGTAAGAATGTGAAATTATATGACCAATACCGGGGATTCATGAAGGAATATGAACAATTAAACCACATGGAAAGAGTCCCAATTGCAGAAGTGAAGCGAGAATTGTGCAGATGCTATTACATGCCTCATCATCCAGAAGATGCGGACTATCAGAGGATATTGTGGAGACCATCGCCAGAAGAGCCTGTGGTGGACTATGGTACAACTTCGGCTCCATTTTTGGCAATGAGAACATTACAACAGTTAGCAGAAGATGAAGGCCAAAATTATCCTGAAGCTTCTAGGGTGACCTTGAATGATTTCTATGTCGATGATCTGCTAACAGGAGCTCAAACGATTGCTGAAGCCAAAGAACTAATAGACCAATTAAAGGACTTAATGAAAAAGGGAGGGTTTCACTTAAGAAAGTGGAATTCAAATTGCCACGAGATAGTGTCTCATGTCGAGGAAATGAACGAAGAGAGGAAAATTAACTTGGAGAAAGGAGCCATATCCAAGATTTTAGGAATTGTATGGGATTATGTACAAGATACGTTTAGAGTTAATATAACTCTTCCTGAGGAAGTTGTTACCAAAAGAGATCTTCTCTCCAATATTACGAGGATTTTCGATCCAATTGGTTTCCTCTCACCTACTACAGTGGCAATGGCGAATCTCCAGAGGCAGACCGCGGTCAAAGAAGTCGAGGATTTAGAAGGGCTACCAGTCTACCACCGCGCCATATTGAAGGAAAATGGAGAGTGGCCAGAAGTTACCAAAGCCATCCAATGTAGCTACCCGAAGGTCTTTGTCGGCGACGGAACTCATCTTTACCTCCTCATAGAAGATGTGGAATCTCTAGATGGCCCGAATGTCCGCTCGGTATTGTACCAATACCACATCCCTCACAAAAAATGGATCTGGAGAAAAGTGAATGGTTTCGCTCCAATAGTTATTTCCAAGTCTATCGTTTATGCCTCTCACGATAAAAGGGTGTACTTTGTAGGAGGGAGAATACACTCTAGAGGGAATAAGGTAACTTGCACCGACAATATTGTCCGAGTGAAACTTAAAGAGGGTCGGGCTTCTGTTCTAGTGAAAAGCAGGAAGTCGCCCCTAACTGACCTCTTGGTCCTGGCTATGACATTTGCACCATCGGCGTTCTTGTTTGTGCTTGCAGAGACCCGCGACCACTCTACTTACAAGGTTTTCTCCTATCATCTCCTAAACAAAGATTGGCATCTGATTGGATCAGACAAAATATTTTGGAAAGAGAAATTTCTCTCTCTTCAGATTTGCTATACCAACAAGAAACTTTTACTATTCCCTCGAATGCAGTGGGAACAACACTTCTGTAATCTGTATAACTACCGACTTCAAACAGATTCCTGGGGGTGTTATACAACTATTCCGATTCTTGGTGAGAAAGAGGGCTATCCAAAAAATATCAATCACTTTACTATTGTGCAGGATTGTGTAAGAGCTGTATTTGTTCACGCCGGGAAGGAGTCGAAATATTTATGGAAGTTGAACCTGAAGTCTAAACAATGGACTGAACTACCAACCTATGTCAAATACAGAGATAGTCAATACACTGCTGTAGCTTTGGACCTGGTGTTCATATTGGGACCAGCTGATAAAGAACACGAGACTGCAGAGAAGTATTTGTCGTTCTTCAAGACCAGAAGGTGCGAGTTGCCCAAGTTCGGGCTGCTACCGGAGTCTACCTACGATCTATTACGAAGTTGGCTCCGCTTCCCTTCAAATCTGAACCAGGGTTCAGCGGCCGGGGGGAGTATGTTCCAGCCTTAAATATGCAAAATTGTTAGAATTTACTTTTGTTAATTATTGTTAAATTATGTAAATTTTAGAAATGTATATAATCTTGATTTTAGAAAATAAAGAGAGTTATTGAGTTATTAAAGTATACGTGGTTGAGTCATTAGTGTTGGTGAGACGAGGTTGAGTCATTAGAGTTAGTGAGACGAGGTTGAGTCATGAGAGTTAGTGAGACGAGGTTGAGTCATGAGAGTTAGTGAGACGAGAAAAAAGCAGTTATTCAAGTTTAAATGAGTTATAGTTAGCTCGCTGAGTCAAGAAGCATATAATTAAAACCAGCGTTAAAATAAGAATTAGGCGGTGATTCCTCCTTAGTGCCTGGAGGCCAAAGCTAATTCGATTCACATTTAATCGGGTAAAACCCGGGCGTTGCCCGGGTCATTCGTATATAATAATTGTATAAACGAATGCAAGACAAAATCACCGCGAATGTTTCTTTTTTTTAAGGCAATTTCTTTTTAAGGCAATTATCGTTATTTATCGTTAATTTTTGTTTCGATTTTATTGAAAAAAAACGATATGGTGCCTTTAAAAATGATCTTTATTACTATGCAGTTTTCTATTTAGTCAATATACCTAAGTTCATGTTGCAAATGTAATTATCTCTATCGATTTAGTAGGTGAAATGCAAAAAAAAAATCGACATGATGAAATCTTTATGAAAATTCACATTTTTATTTTTATATTTTCAAGACACACACAGTTTGGGACGGGACGTTTCACAAGAGAGACATCCACGGCGCCAATTTATAATTGTAACGAATAGTATTTTAATTAAAACATTTTAAAAACACACAGTTTGGAACGGGACGTTTCACAAGAGTGACATCCATGGCGCCAATTTATAATTGTAACGAATAGTATTTGAATTAAAACGTTTTTAAAATATATACGCACTCGGGTAAAACCCGGGCGTTGCCCGGGCCATTCGTCTAGTATAATATAAAAAGCCAACAATGAAGAGTGAATGTAATATAAAAAGCCAACAATGAAGAGTAAATGTAATATAAAAAGCCAACAGAGTGAATGTAATATAAAAAGCCAACAATGAAGAATGAATGTAAGATAAAAAACCAACAATGAAGAGTGAATGTAATATAAAAAGCCAACAATGAAGAATGAATGTAAGATAAAAAGCCAACAATGAAGAGTGAATGTAAGATAAAAAGCCAACAATGAAGAGTAAATGTAATATAAAAAGCCAACAATGAAGAATGAATGTAAGATAAAAAGCCAACAATGAAGAGTAAATGTAATATAAAAAGCCAACAATGAAGAGTAAATATAATATAAAAAGCCAACATTGAAGAATGAATGTAAGATAAAAAGCCAACAATGAAGAGTAAATGTAATATAAAAAGCCAACAATGAAGAGTGAATGTAATATAAAAAGCCAACAATGAAGAATTAATGTAAGTTAAAAAGCCAACAATGAAGAGTAAATCTCTATATCTATATATTTATATATATAAGTCAGTTTCTGTCTGTCTGTCTGTTTCGCGATAAACTCAAAAACTACTGAACCAATTGGTACCAAATTTTGCATGTCGCTTTTTATAAACCTGAGGAAAATTTTCGGCTGCATTTTGATTTGTATTTTTGGCTATTTCTTTTTTTCATTTGAAGAACTTTTTTTTACACGGACTAATCCGGAATGGAATGAATACCTAAATATGGCCATTTTTTTAAGCATCGGTGGTTCAGTGGTAGAATGCTCGCCTGCCACGCGGGCGGCCCGGGTTCGATTCCCGGCCGATGCATTTTTTTTTACAATTTTTAAAACTCATTTATATTACCTTATATAGGCGCTCTGCCATCTAAAAAGCACATGTGCTCGTGGTCAGGAGATGCCTTAATTATTTTTATTATCTTATATATATAAAATTGAATGTCTGTCTGTCTGTACTCTATAGATTAAAAACCATACATCCAATCGCCGTGAAATTTTGGGATATTATTAGGTATATCACCGGGAAGGTTTTTGAAAAATAATTTCATGAATATCTTGAATATCCTTTGAGTTATTTGCAGATTTGTAGATTTAACTCGCAAGCAGCGCCCCCATTGTGACAATGATAACAAGTTTTCTTATCACTAAGTTTGTTATCTCAAATATTATTTATCAAAAGTAAGATTATCTCAGGATGACACGGCAATTTATTTGCGACAAGAATAATGATACAATTCCAAGGCGGAGATACTATTCCTTTAACTTCCAATTACCGAGGGAACCAATTAATATTGATTTTATTCAACTTATCGAGTATTTCTCAAGGGACCGGGAAAAATGTTCACTAGATAAAACTATGATTTTCTAATGTAGAAAATTAGGAAAGACAAAATTCAGGATGACAAGGCACACAGGGACCGGGAAAAAATGTTCACTTTATCGAGAGATTCAAATTTACGAGTTTCAAATTATCAAAATATATCTTTTTTTATTTTTTAATAAGTTTTTAGAGAAGTGTTTTAACAAATGTTCGCTAGACAAACCTTTACTCGGGTAAAACCCCGGGCGAAGCCGAGTACGTTTTATAAGCTTAAAGAGAATTGTTTTAACAAATGTTCGTTAGACAAACATTCGCTCGGGTAAAACCCGGGCGAAGCGGGGCACATCCGCTAGTATATAAATACGATATCAGCCCAGCCGTCCGTGTGACACTGCTTCAAATCACAGCCCTCTGGGAATTGAGATAACAAAGGAGCGCATTGTTTATATCCTCAATAAGAAGATATGAAAAATGTCAGGTTTATTTTCAGACTGTCTTTGGGACTTATCAGTCAAAAAGGATCAAATTCATTATTGCCTATAATACATGCTTGGACAAAACTTAAGGAAATTTGACCTTTCAGCATTTATATTGGAATTCAAGCAATAACTCTGAAAGATATTTGATAAACAGTGATCTTTATTGATGAGACATGAGATAACCAAGTGTGAACAGCTTCTATCTCCTTAAAAAACGACGACAGGCGATATTAAAGACTATCCACTATCTTAAGTTTTTTCCATGAGTATATTTTAGTAGGAAATTTAATACCTTCGCACCTTAAATCAGTCTATTAAAGTGTTTGTAAATTGATTGTCTTCCAAGTTCTAATTTGAGAGAGATAGCTACCACATCAACATATATAGTCACGACCGTCATGGGTTCTGTCACGGATGCGCGCGCATCATCATTATGATCATTATCATTATCTAATGATAATAATAATAATAATAATTATTATTATTATTATTATTATCCATCCATTATATATATAGTCACGACCGTCATGGGCCGGCCGGTTCTGTCACGGATGCGCGCGCGCAGGGAGGTCACGTGCTCGCCGGCAGCCAACGGGCGCGCGCCGCTGGCATTACGTCATAGATTATAAACACAAGGTAATAAGGCCAAATAAAAAATAGTGTGTGATAAGGCACAATTTGGATTATCTACTCATATAATTGCCTTATTCTGTCTGTTTGAAGTTCACTGTGTGAAGTTCACGGATAGATTTTGGTCAGAATGGATAAAATAAAAAAAGTGTCAAGGGATGGGAATCGAACCCACGACCTTCCGCTTACCGGGCAGATGCCATGACCACTAGGCTACCCTGGACATATTTTTCCGTTCACATTTTTATTTTTATATTTTCAAGACACACACAGTTTGGGGCGGGACGTTTCATAAGAGAGACATCCACGGCGCCAATTTATAATTGTAACGAATAGTATTTTAATTAAAACATTTTTAAAATATTTACGCACTCGGGTAAAACCCGGGCGTTGCCCGGGCCATTCGTCTAGTATATATATATATATATATGAAAAAATAGTACAAAAGTGATATTGTACTGGGATAAGATACATAAATTAAGAAAAAGGCATCTCCTTATCGTGCAACTGAAAGTTGCTGATGGCTGGCGCCATCTATCGGAATAAATATCAACTATTCTCGTTGATTTTTAATTATTCCAGAATTGGCCAAATACCCATTCTTGATTAATTAATCAAGAAAAGCTAACCACGGACGCGTTTCGGGCTGTTGGCCCTCATCAGCGTGGTGCAAGCTGTACCTCAACGACCAAAAAAAAATTGGTCTTTAAGGCATCCTGAAAAATCATGAAACGGGTAGTTAAGGCCAGAATTGCGTGAGGACGCTACACAATGTGAAAAAATAGTACAAAAGTGATATTGTACTGGGATAAGATACATAAATTAAGAAAAAGGCATCTCCTTATCGTGCAACTGAAAGTTGCTGATGGCTGGCGCCATCTATCGGAATAAATATCAACTATTCTCGTTGATTTTTAATTATTTATTCCGATAGATGGCGCCAGCCATCAGCAACTTTCAGTTGCACGATAAGGAGATGCCTTTTTCTTAATATATATATATATCCTTCCGCAACTTGGTTTTCTTTCATTTCTATAACTTTACGACTAGAGCACCTTCAACATCTGTTCGTTGAATGGACTATCGGTTTCTATGCAACTCTAACTTCATTAATATTGAAATATTCTCTAACTCTAAGCACCCACACAAATTTTAGAAAGAATATTATACCGTTATCTCAACCAATTTTCACGTTCCCGATGTTTCGGTGACTCGCACCACCGTCCTCAAGTGAAAGTTGAAATAGCGGTTAATTCTTTCTACAATAAACTTTCAACCAGTAAATGATTTTTGCCAATATTGTGTATTATTGAAGAAACATAAAAGTTTACTTTTATAACGCTTGTATATTTCTTTTTAAAATTGTCTATCATTCTCCTCGTATTTTTCATTTTCAACATTCTACAGCGCTCTTAAACTTTCCATTTCCATTTTGACTTTCAAAGTTCCATTAGAAGGAAATTGGTTTGATCGTTAGATCGATTAGTGGGGTTATGTCATGGCAGATATAATAGCTCTCTCTCTCTCTATTTAAATATATATATATATATTTTTTTTTTAAACGCAACACAAAAATAGCATATCCTGATTGCTCACATGAACATTTTAATATTTTTTCTTAATTTTCCATAACCATTAAGATCATTTAAAAATATGAATAAATATTTTCTAGTTAAATTAAAACATAAGAGGTTTGTTTTCAATATATGTTCAATAAATAAATAGATTAAATAAAATAGAGGAAAACCTCCAGCGGATCTTCGGCCGTTGCGCGTCATATGCTGGATAGAAAAAGGAATACGCGAAGAGATAGGTTTGTAGGAAAAAGTAGATACAGAACCATATGATAATAATTTTCCAATAATTATATATATAATACACGTATTATAAAGGACTGCGGCGTATGATTATAAAGCAACACTTAAAGTTTCACCGCATAAGTTTCTTTTTTTGTGAAAAATCAATATTTGTTTCAAAGAGAAATATCTACTATTTCTAACTTTTTTTGGATGACGTATGAAAAGGTTGAATATATGAAGAGTAATGTTCTATATATGATTGGATGACGTATGAAAGGGTGAAAATATGAAGAGTAATGGCGAACGGAAAAATAAAAGTGTCCAGGGGCGGGAAACCCCCGCAGTTTCTACATCTTTATCTACCAGAAAACTAAAATTGACTTAAGTTGTCTTACTTGTATCTCTATCCCACTTCGAGCTTGTAGAATAAACTTTTTATTCAATTTGATAAGTACAAATGCGCTGTAGAAAATATTACCATCTGTAAGATACATATACATTATTTATGAACGGAAAAATATGTCCAGGGTAGCCTAGTGGACATGGCATCTGCCCGGTAAGCGGAACACTGTGGGTTCGATTCCCATCCCTAGACACTTTTATTTTCTGTTTATCATTAATATTCACAATTCACTCTTTCATACCTCATCCTAAAGGTTAGAAATAATCGTTATTTCTCCTTGAAATAAATTTTGATTTTTCGTTGAAAGAAACACATGCGGGATAGTTTTCAAATGTCGTTATACATATACATGTTTGTTAGGTACTCATAATACCACTATGATAGCTTACAGCACCGTTGGTATGTATGGCAGCTACTGCCAGGAAACCTACCAGGACTCTCCATCTTGTAGTACAGCCATCTCTGTTACTGAAGTCGGCTATAATGGAAACCATTTTACTTTTCTTCAAACAATTCTCTTCGCCTCTAATTCCAAGCCATTCTATCAGATTACCAAATCAATTTATACCTGGTCTACTTATCCCCTCATTCTCCAAAGTCCAACCCTCTAGTAGGCTCGGTCGGCACTATGCCTATAATCCTCTCAGTACATGCCCTGTAACTTGTGGCGACCGCACTTTGCTTCAGCGAACTGGGACAACGCTTCAAAACACATACGGGCAGAAAGATGGCGGCCCCATTTTGCCTCGGCAAGCACGTGTTGGGAGAACACTTCACTACGCATGCGCGGGCGTCATCCGGAACTTTCTAGCGGCTGGCTTCTTCCGACACTTGATCTGGCACTCAGCGGTAAACATCTAGGCTAACTCCAACTGCCGTTACTTCAACCGTTGTTTCTTTTCTCTTTATAATTTCTCTCTCTCTCTCTCTCTCTTGCTTTAAATAAATTAATTTCAATTATAATTTTATCAGCAGCCTTTCAACAAGCCACACCAGCACATCACATCAACAACAATCCTACAAAATTGGTGAGCCGGACGACTCGAATGAAGAATTAACGGCCAACGTCAAGGGCAAATCCTGGAAGCTCAAACATTCACGATGGAACTCACCCCATCTCAAATATCAAAATGGATTTTTCGAGCTCCACCCTTCTTGCCCAACGACATTACATTGTGGCTCAACCAACTGGAAGCTGCCTTTAATTTTGCAAACATCGCCAGCGACGACAATTTCAAGTATAACACAATAATCGTTAATTTGGATAGACTGGCTCTCATCTGCGTCTTCGACATTGTAGAGAACCCACCAGTTTCAGGAAAATATGCGGCGCTCAAAGAACGACTTCTCCTGCGATTTGGCCGGTCACGCCAGGTACGAACAGCTCAAGTCTCAGAAACTAAGCCCATTGCTGATCAGAGACCCTCGATTATCCTGGTTGAATTGTCCAAGCCACCTCCATCTCAGCACTGTGATCCCTGTACTCCCACCTCCAATAGCCTCCAACACCTGGAGCAGACGGCTTTTCCCCGTGACATGAATGTCACAACAACTGCCCCGGTGACTACAGTCCATAACGTTGAAGACACCAACTCAAGCTCCACCTTGCTTTCTCCCTCCAGCTCTCTGAGTGACTCTTCATCCCTGGACTCTTCATCGTTCTGCTCCAACCTGCCTTCAAACACCATCTCGTGCCCCCCTGAAACTGTTTTCTCCACCCCAGTGCACAGTGACAATCCCTTGCCCCAGCAGGCGCCGTCTCACGAAGAGCCCTTGCCCCAGCAGCCGCCGTCTCATGAAGAGCCCTTGCCCCAGCAGCCGCCGTCTCATGAAGAGCCCTTGCCCCAGCAGCCACCGTCTCACGAAGAGCCCTTGCCTCCATCCTGCGAGCAGAAACATCTACTCTTCCTAGAAGAAACCAATAACACTGCTGCAACGACTCCTCTCCACTTGCAGCCCGCCCAAACTTCGGTACCACAACCTCTCCAACCTCAAAACACTCTCCAACAGTCATTACCTCCTATTGAATCAAGAGTCACTACTTCCCCAATACCAATAGCTCCACCGGTACTCGCGGCGACTACACCCATCGCTGAGCAATCCATCGTGTCCCTGCAAGCTAACAAGATGGTCGCCACCCATTACACCCGGACAACATTTGAAAAGGACAGGTGCCTCCCTCAAGCCCCCAAGACCAGATCCCAACCCAACAAGGCACCCTACCAAGAGTTCCCTCTACGACAGTGATTCTCAACCTTTTTTTTTTTGTTGCGGCATTATTTTAAAGATTTGAAAATTTGGCGGCACAATTTTAGAATTTCGCGGCACACTTTTGCTAACTTGAATGCAAGAAAATTCAAATTATGTATCAATATTTCTATGCAAAATATAAGTAATATACATCTCTAACATTCAATTTGTGCTAATTTCGTTATTTTAAAAAGTAAAAAAATGAAAAAGAAAAAAAGAAAAACCAATACAAACGTGAACATAATCATATGACTAAAATTCGGCGGCACATTTTTAGAATTTCGCGGCACACAAAATTACCGCGGCACATTGGTTGAGAATCACTGCTCTACGACTACATAGGATCTTTAAAGATCCTACTGGAGGGGGAGTAGTGTGGCGACCGCACTTTGTTTCAGCGAACTGGGACAACGCTTCAAAACACATACGGGCAGAAAGATGGCGGCCCCATTTTGCCTCGGCAAGCACGTGTTGGGAGAACACTTCACTACGCATGCGCGGGCGTCATCCGGAACTTTCTAGCGGCTGGCTTCTTCCGACACTTGATCTGGCACTCAGCGGTAAACATCTAGGCTAACTCCAACTGCCGTTACTTCAACCGTTGTTTCTTTTCTCTTTATAATTTCTCTCTCTCTCTTGCTTTAAATAAATTAATTTCAATTATAATTTTATCAGCAGCCTTTCCACAAGCCACACCAGCACATCACATCAACAACAATCCTACAAACTCAATGAAACAATCAAAAGAAAATGAAATACAGTAGGACACTCCCGCTAGAGGACACCTCTCTACAAAGTACAGTTTTCATCACCAAAATTAACATTTTCACTAATTATCAGCTCTCCAGGAATAGGACACCTCTCCCTAAAGGAAACTTTGGTTCTGCAGCTAGGTGTTCTTCATAGAGAGGTTCTACTGTATTTTATATTGAACATTTATTTGAGTACACTCCCCACTAATTCTTCTTTGAATATAAGAAAATTCGATAAATTATTATAGAATGATTAAACCCTTTCACACAATAAACTTATTGCAAAAGATTTTTGTATATTTTCTAATTTATTCTTCTCCAAACTTCTTTGTTTGTCACCCTATCAGTCCATTTGAAGATTCTTCTATCACACTAGATGTCGAGAGAGTTCATTTTCTGCTCCAATTCTTTGGTCATTGTCCAAATTTATATCCGGACTTCCCAATATCAAAATCCTATAATTTTATCATGAACACAATGACGTAATTAAAAACACATCAACATCACCCGGCATCCCATAATTACCACACTGTACGCTATAATATGGTCAATTCGAAGTCCATAGTGCGAAACGCCAAGTTGCTCTGATTACTGGAGAGTGAGAGTGTCAAGTAGGAAGATGGTATTCATTTTTGAAATCTTGTTGCAGTATTTCAACCATAATATACATATTTAAAGGTTATCTCACATCGGGAATGCAATGTAGAACACATGTCTTTCTGCAACCGTAGTAAAGCTAAACAGTCGCAGCTTTTCACATGGACCATTCCAATAATGTACCATTTTCTGGGGTAATCTACTTGAACTCAGCCAATTACAGATATCACACCAAATCTATGAGGAGATTCAATCATGTGGATCACTCCAACAATCCACCAATCTCCGGGGAGATCGGCCTGAATTCAGCCAATCAGAGATCACTCCAATAATGAACCAATCTCTAGGGAGATATGGTCGAGATAAGTCGATCATAGATCATTCCAACAATTAACCAATATCTATAAAGATCTATATGGGTTTTCAGCCAATCAGATCATTCCAACAATCATCCAATATATGTGAAGATATATTCGAGTTCAGCCAATCAGGTTACTCCAAAATTATCCAATATCTTTGAAGGTCTGTCTGAGTTCAGCCAATCACAGATAACTTCAACGATAATCCAATATTTGTGAAGATCTATCTGAGTTCAGCCAATCACAGATCACTCCAACAATTATCTAATATTTGTGAAGATTTATCCAAGTTCAGCCAATCAGATCACTTCAACAATTTGTCAATCTCAGGGGAGATCTTGTCTGAGCTCAGCCAAACAGATCACTCCAACAATGACCAATCTCTGGGGAGATCTTGTCTGAGCTCAGCCAATCACGGATCGAAGTAGGCGATTAGAGCGAACAAAGAAGAGTAAAAACGGTCTTTAAGCCTAGATTGATTTTTGGGTGTCGGGCGGCGTCAATATCCTGATGACGGTCGATGTGCCCTGGTTTTATGGCCGCCCTGGACTTGGTTCATCTCTGACATGAGTTAAGAGTCTCCAACGTGTGTCCCTGGTTTTAAGGCCTCCCTGGACCTGGTTCATCTCTGACATGAGTTAACAGTCTCCAACTCTTGTCCCTTTTTTATGGCCGCCCTGGACTTGGTTCATCTCCGACATGAGTTAACAGTCTCTAACGTGTGTCCCTGGTTTTATGGCCGCCCTGGACTTGGTTCATCTCCGACATGAGTTAACAGTCTCTAACGTGTGTCCCTGGTTTTATGGCCGCCCTGGACTTGGTTCATCTCTGACATGAGTTAACAGTCTCTAACGTGTGTCCCTGGTTTTATGGCCGCCCTGGACTTGGTTCATCTCCGACATGAGTTAACAGTCTCTAACGTGTGTCCCTGGTTTTATGGCCTCCCTGGACCTGGTTCATCTCCGACATGAGTTAACAGTCTCTAACGTGTGTCCCTGGTTTTATGGCCTCCCTGGACTTGGTTCATCTCCGACATGAGTTAACAGTCTCTAACGTGTGTCCCTGGTTTTATGGCCTCCCTGGACCTGGTTCATCTCCGACATGAGTTAACAGTCTCTAACGTGTGTCCCTGGTTTTATGGCCTCCCTGGACTTGGTTCATCTCTAACATGAGTTAACAGTCTCTAACGTGTGTCCCTGGTTTTATGGCCGCCCTGGACCTGGTTCATCTCTAACATGAGTTAACAGTCTCTAACGTGTGTCCCTGGTTTTATGGCCGCCCTGGACTTGGTTCATCTCTGACATGAGTTAACAGTCTCTAACGTGTGTCCCTGGTTTTATGGCCGCCCTGGACCTGGTTCATCTCTAACATGAGTTAACAGTCTCTAACGTGTGTCCCTGGTTTTATGGCCGCCCTGGACCAGGTTCATCTCCGACATGAGTTAACAGTCTCTAACGTGTGTCCCTGGTTTTATGGCCGCCCTGGACCTGGTTCATCTCCGACATGAGTTAACAGTCTCTAACGTGTGTCCCTTGTTTATGGCCGCCCTGGACCTGGTTCATCTCTGACATGAGTTAACAGTCTCTAACGTGTGTCCCTGGTTTTATGGCCGCCCTGGACTTGGTTCATCTCTGACATGAGTTAACAGTCTCTAACGTGTGTCCCTGGTTTTATGGCCGCCCTGGACCTGGTTCATCTCCGACATGAGTTAACAGTCTCTAACGTGTGTCCCTGGTTTTATGGCCGACCTGGACTTGGTTCATCTCTGACATGAGTTAACAGTCTCTAACGTGTGTCCCTGGTTTTATGGCCGCCCTGGACCTGGTTCATCTCCGACATGAGTTAACAGTCTCTAACGTGTGTCCCTGGTTTTATGGCCGCCCTGGACTTGGTTCATCTCTGATATGAGTTAACAGTCTCTAACGTGTGTCCCTGGTTTTATGGCCGCCCTGGACCTGGTTCATCTTCGACATGAGTTAACAGTCTCTAACGTGTGTCCATGGTTTTATGGCCGCCCTGGACTTGGTTCATCTCTGACATGAGTTAACAGTCTCTAACGTGTGTCCCTGGTTTTATGGCCGCCCTGGACCTGGTTCATCTCTAACATGAGTTAACAGTCTCTAACGTGTGTCCCTGGTTTTATGGCCGCCCTGGACTTGGTTCATCTCTGACATGAGTTAAGAGTCTCCAACGTGTGTCCCTGGTTTTAAGGCCTCCCTGGACCTGGTTCATCTCTGACATGAGTTAACAGTCTCCAACTCTTGTCCCTGGTTTTATGGTCGCCCTGGACTTGGTTCATCTCTGACATGAGTTAACAGTCTCTAACGTGTGTCCCTGGTTTTATGGCCGCCCTGGACCTGGTTCATCTCTGACATGAGTTAACAGTCTCTAACGTGTGTCCCTGGTTTTATGGCCGCCCTGGACCTGGTTCATCTCCGACATGAGTTAACAGTCTCTAACGTGTGTCCCTGGTTTTATGGCCGCCCTGGACCTGGTTCATCTCTGACATGAGTTAACAGTCTCTAACGTGTGTCCCTGGTTTTATGGCCGCCCTGGACCTGGTTCATCTCTGACATGAGTTAACAGTCTCTAACGTGTGTCCCTGGTTTTATGGCCGCCCTGGACCTGGTTCATCTCTGACATGAGTTAACAGTCTCTAACTCTTGTCCCTGGTTTTATGGCCGCCCTGGACCTGGTTCATCTCTGACATGAGTTAACAGTCTCTAACGTCTGTCCCTGGTTTTATGGCCGCCCTGGACCTGGTTCATCTCTGACATGAGTTAACAGTCTCTAACGTGTGTCCCTGGTTTTATGGCCGCCCTGGACCTGGTTCATCTCCGACATGAGTTAACAGTCTCTAACGTGTGTCCCTGGTTTTATGGCCGCCCTGGACTTGGTTCATCTCTGACATGAGTTAACAGTCTCTAACGTGTGTCCCTGGTTTTATGGCCGCCGTGGACCTGGTTCATCTCTGACATGAGTTAACAGTCTCTAACGTGTGTCCCTGGTTTTATGGCCGCCCTGGACCTGGTTCATCTCTGACATGAGTTAACAGTCTCCAACGTGTGTCCCTGGTTTTAAGGCCTCCCTGTACCTGGTTCATCTCTGACATGAGTTAACAGTCTCCAACTCTTGTCCCTGGTTTTATGGCCGCCCCGGACTTGGTTCATCTCCGACATGAGTTAACAGTCTCTAACGTGTGTCCCTGGTTTTATGGCCGCCCTGGACCTGGTTCATTTCTGACATGAGTTAACAGTCTCTAACGTGTGTCCCTGGTTTTATCGCCGCCCTGGACCTGGTTCATCTCTGACATGAGTTAACAGTCTCTAACGTGTGTCCCTGGTTTTATGGCCGCCCTGGACCTGGTTCATCTCTGACATGAGTTAACAGTCTCTAACGTGTGTCCCTGGTTTTATGCCCGCCCTGGACTTGGTTCATCTCTGACATGAGTTAACAGTCTCTAACGTGTGTCCCTGGTTTTATGGCCGCCCTGGACCTGGTTCATCTCTGACATGAGTTAAAACCTCTCTAACGTGTGTCCCTGGTTTTATGGCCGCCCTGGACCTGGTTCATCTCTGACATGAGTTAACAGTCTCTAACGTGTGTCCCTGGTTTTATGGCCGCCCTGGACCTGGTTCATCTCCGACATGAGTTAACAGTCTCTAACGTGTGTCCCTGGTTTTATGGCCGCCCTGGCCCTGGTTCATCTCCGACATGAGTTAACAGTCTCTAACGTGTGTCCCTGGTTTTATGGCCGCCCTGGACTTGGTTCATCTCCGACATGAGTTAACAGTCTCTAACGTGTGCCCCTGGTTTTATGGCCTCCCTGGACTTGGTTCATCTCCGACATGAGTTAACAGTCTCTAAAGTATGTCCCTGGTTTTATGGCCGCCCTGGACCTGGTTCATCTCCGACATGAGTTAACAGTCTCTAACATGTGTCCCTGGTTTTATGGCCGCCCTGGACCTGGTTCATCTCCGACATGAGTTAACAGTCTCTAACGTCTGTCCCTGGTTTTATGGCCGCCCTGGACCTGGTTCATCTCTGACATGAGTTAACAGTCTCTAACGTGTGTCCCTGGTTTTATGGCCGCCCTGGACCTGGTTCATCTCCGACATGAGTTAACAGTCTCTAACGTGTGTCCCTGGTTTTATGGCCGCCGTGGACCTGGTTCATATCTGACATGAGTTAACAGTCTCTAACGTGTGTCCCTGGTTTTATGGCCGCCCTGGACCTGGTTCATCTCTGAAATGAGTTAACAGTCTCTAACGTGTGTCCCTGGTTTATGGCCGCCCTGGACCTGGTTCATCTCTGACATGAGTTAACAGTCTCTAACGTGTGTCCCTGGTTTTATGGCAGCCCTGAACTTGGTTCATCTCTGACATGAGTTAACAGTCTCTAACGTGTGTCCCTGGTTTTATGGCCGCCCTGGACCTGGTTCATCTCTGACATGAGTTAACAGTCTCTATCGTGTGTCCCTGGTTTTATGGCCGCCCTGGACCTGGTTCATCTCCGACATGAGTTAACAGTCTCTAACGTGTGTCCCTGGTTTTATGGCCGCCCTGGACCTGGTTCATCTCCGACATGAGTTAACAGTCTCTAACGTGTGTCCCTGGTTTTATGGCCTCCCTGGACCTGGTTCATCTCCGACATGAGTTAACAGTCTCTAACGTGTGTCCCTGGTTTTATGGCCTCCCTGGACCTGGTTCATCTCCGACATGAGTTAACAGTCTCTAACGTGTGTCCCTGGTTTTATGGCCTCCCTGGACCTGGTTCATCTCCGACATGAGTTAACAGTCTCTAACGTGTGTCCCTGGTTTTATGGCCTCCCTGGACCTGGTTCATCTCCGACATGAGTTAACAGTCTCTAACGTGTGTCCCTGGTTTTATGGCCGCCCTGGACCTGGTTCATCTCCGACATGAGTTAACAGTCTCTAACGTGTGTCCCTGGTTTTATGGCCGCCCTGGACCTGGTTCATCTCCGACATGAGTTAACAGTCTCTAACGTGTGTCCCTGGTTTTATGGCCTCCCTGGACCTGGTTCATCTCCGACATGAGTTAACAGTCTCTAACGTGTGTCCCTGGTTTTATGGCCGCCCTGGACCTGGTTCATCTCCGACATGAGTTAACAGTCTCTAACGTGTGTCCCTGGTTTTATGGCCGCCCTGGACCTGGTTCATCTCCGACATGAGTTAACAGTCTCTAACGTGTGTCCCTGGTTTTATGGCCGCCCTGGACCTGGTTCATCTCCGACATGAGTTAACAGTCTCTAACGTGTGTCCCTGGTTTTATGGCCGCCCTGGACCTGGTTCATCTCCGACATGAGTTAACAGTCTCTAACGTGTGTCCCTGGTTTTATGGCCGCCCTGGACCTGGTTCATCTCTGACATGAGTTAACAGTCTCTAACGTGTGTGCCTGGTTTTATGGCCGCCCTGGACCTGGTTCATCTCTGACATGAGTTAACAGTCTCTAACGTGTGTCCCTGGTTTTATGGCCGCCCTGGACCTGGTTCATCTCCGACATGAGTTAACAGTCTCTAACGTGTGTCCCTGGTTTTATGGCCGCCCTGGACCTGGTTCATCTCTGACATGAGTTAACAGTTTCTAACGTGTGTCCCTGGTTTTATGGCCGCCCTGGACTTGGTTCATCTCTGACATGAGTTAACAGTCTCTAACGTGTGTCCCTGGTTTTATGGCCGCCCTGGACCTGGTTCATCTCCGACATGAGTTAACAGTCTCTAACGTGTGTCCCTGGTTTTATGGCCGCCCTGGACTTGGTTCATCTCTGACATGAGTTAACAGCCTCCAACTTGTGTCCCTGGTTTTATGGCCGCCCTGGACTTGGTTCATCTCTGACATGAGTTAACAGCCTCCAACTTGTGTCCCTGGTTTTATGGCCGCCCTGGACTTGGTTCATCTCTGACATGAGTTAACAGTTTCCAACTTGTGTCCCTTGTTTATGGCCGCCCTGGACTTGGTTCATCTCCGAAATGGGTTAACAGTCTCCAACGTGTGTCCCTGGTTAATGGCCGTCTTAACTTGGTGACTTGGATCTAGTGTCTCTTTCAACAAGTGCTGACTTTTTTGTATGGAATGTGTTCTGTGTAGATGGCAATTAACAAAAGTGAATTAAACATATAATTACTTAGCCTTGGATTCTAACTCTATTGAGATACTGGCAATAAAGTTTTCATACATTTGATATAATCTAACCTTCATAATGCAAGATCTTTGATATACAATACAGTTATTTTTACTTGCCAAGGTCAAACGAAATATAAATTAGACTCCGTTTCACTATCAACATGTGTGTCACACATTGGAGACACCCAGGTTGTTTGTGATATGTGTTACAATTCTCTGTAGAAGAGTATCTATTTATGATCTTCCTACCGTGGAAACTTGGGTTTCTAATACATATAAAAGGTAGTGATGAAGCCATGGCAACTTATTGGCAAAGCCAGTATGTGTTCATCGTTTTAAATCGTATTTATTCCTCGATAATTCTTCTATTATTTATATTAATATATCTAGATATCAGAGAGAGATAAATAATATTATCCTTCACGGGCTCTTTATTTATACTAAATTATAATACTTAATTAATATAAAATATGTATCTAATTTCTAAATACATTCATTGAAAAAACTTAGGAAAGAGGTAATCCTCGATATCGCCGGTCTTTTTTTTTTTTAATAGACAGAGGAAATTTTGTTCACACTTGGTTATCTCATGTGTCTTCAATAAAGGTTACTGTAATATCTTTCAGAGTTATTGTCTGAATCCCGATATACATGCTAAAAGGTACAACTTTCCTCTTTTGTCCATGAATGTCTATAAATTTTATTCCAAAAGTCGCGCGAGTACTAGACGAATGGACTTGGATTCATCCGAATATATAACGCTGTTGTATTCCAACAACATGTTTGGAGAGGGCTCCGTACCAGCTTCTTTATTTACACTTTTTAACACACTGTTGAGTTGACAATTCGATAAAATAATCCCTTGAATCAATATTAAAATAAGATGATTAAGCCTCCAGGGAAAAGTTTATTTTTTGAATATTTTTCATTTACAAATTTCTCAAGTTTTCGGGCAAGAAATCTCTTCTACAATAGAAATGGAGGTTCGCGTTGATCCTGCATTCAAGCAACTGTAAACACCCAAAGTAATCTATTTGATTTTAATTCTTATTCTATTGGCGTTTTAATGTAAAATATGTTCTCCTGTAAAAGAGATTTCTTGCCCGAGAAAGCTTGAGATATTTGTTATTTAAAAATATTATAAAAATAAACTTTTTCCCTGGTGGCTTAATGTTCTATTTTAAAACACTGTTGAAATGATGGACCTAATATAGGGTGAAGTCCAATGAAGCCATCAAGCGTCATGTTTTCCTCAGCACATGGTCTGAGATTTAAGTGATATAAAGTGTTTTAATAAAATAAATTATTCCCTTGTACCAATATTAAAGTGAAAACATCAAGCTTTCAGGAATAAATTTATTTTTGAAAATGTTAATTCAAATCTTTAGAGTTTTCATGACCGAAAGCTCTATAAATTTGAATTAAAATTTTTTAAAAAGAAACTCATCTCTGGAATCTTGATGGTTTTACCTTAATAAAGTATGTTAAGTTGAATTCGTAAAAATTTCTCTCCAGAAAACGTTGGTTGGTTTCTTCTGATATTTGCAATTTTGAATCATATATATTTCTTTCAAAAAATACACTTCGGCCAGGTAAAATTTCATTTTCTCAATGTTTCAACAAAAATCTTTTGTCTTCGTCAGGAAAAATAAATAAAAAATGTATTAATTTCTCCTGACGCGAAAAAAGACAAAGGAATTTTCTTGAAACGTTGAAAAAATAAAACTTTAACGGACCAAAGTGTATTTTTTGAA
This sequence comes from Cordylochernes scorpioides, assembly GCA_030710605.1. NCBI lineage: Eukaryota > Metazoa > Arthropoda > Arachnida > Pseudoscorpiones > Chernetidae > Cordylochernes > Cordylochernes scorpioides. The sequence continues at coordinate 25,252,340 of CP092863.1, forward strand.
CGAAATATGAATGCCGGCCAGGCAGCCTCAATCTTTCTTTGAATCATATAGTTTGAAAAAGTACAGAGCTCCAAGGTCGTCCTAGGAAATTGCTTCACCCCAATATATATAAATTCGGATATTTATTTGAAGGATGGAATTGGTCAATGTTAGTATATTTAATTATTGTAATGTGTGATATAGATAAAATCTTCGTACTTATAAAAACACGAAACCTCTACTCTCTTCAATTTTATAATTTTCAACTTTGATATTTAATAGAAAGGGAGAGAAGAAAAAGAAAGTTTCTTTGCTAATGAAATTTTTATTAAATAAATTAAAAACAAATAATGTAATTTTCTAAATTTAATTAGCACTTAAATTTTAATCTCTCTCTTTTATTAATTACCTAATGGATTTCAGAGGGTTGTTGCTTTCAACTTTATATTTATTGGTTGACCTTAAATTGTCGTTGAGGGATGGCAGATAGAATACCGTCCATAAGGTGATTGGTTCGAATTTGGAATTGATTAAAATACTTAGTTTATTTTGGTTTAAGGATAAACTACACAACGCCATGTTTCATCGCGGTTATGTCTTCATGTAAGAGGTTTGTAGCCATGTAACGTACAGTTAGTACGGTACTAGTACCTTACTGTAAATCAAAGACGTCTTAAGCTCTTTGCCCATCTGTGCGATCACTGCTACTTGTGAGCAACTTGAACAGCCTCATGTGCTAGATAATGGACGATGGCTTGATCCTCCGCATCAACAGGTCACATCGATTGGCGACCACCATTGCTGCGGACCCCACGAAGCTGATATGGAATGTCGAGTGTTAGCCGGAACTGTCCTCTATAAACCCAAGTCCTCGCACTAACGCTGGTTACATGGTAACAATGAGAATTTTCTTGGGTTGAAAAGTTATCCTTATTTTTTAAAAACTTTCAATCCAACTTGGTAGCTTCTTTTCGTCGTTTTATCACTTCTTTAGTGTCTAACCTTATTGGATTTCGAACCAACCTGAAACACTGTTGAATTGTTCACACTTGAACTTTCTGGTATTACCTAAAGTAAATTTTGCATATGTTAGTTTTCAAGTGGACATTGATGATTATATCGTTTTCTCTCTCTTGGTTCCCAAATCATATACCAGACAATACTCTTGTTCCAGGCCATGAAAATCGTGGTATGGAGAGGGTTGAATTAGGATTTGATCAAATTAAGCATGTATATCTAAAATGGTGTAAACAGTTCAACTTTATGCTTACTTGATTGTAAAAAAATATTGTTTTAGGATACGCAATCTCTATACTTTTTACTTATCACCGCTAGACCCATCCGAGAAAGAGACCGTAGCTACATTCTGTATATGATAAAATTGTGAAAAACGTTTAAAATTACAAAATAATTTCTCACAATGAGTTTTTTTAATTTTAAAATAAAAAGAAACTCATTGTGAGAAAATATTTTGTAATTTTAAACATTCTGTTTAGTTGGAGGACATAACGGCTCGTGGTGACAACCTACCACCGCCAGATCTATCCGAGAATGAGACCGTAGCTACATACTGTTTAGTTGGAGGACATGAGAATGTAACGGCATGTGGTGAGAACCTATCACTGAGAAATAGACCGTAGCTACACGCAGTTATCCGTGATGTGCCTTAAGCACGCCAATCGTCCACAGGGGATTAAACGAGCTCTTTAATACCCACGTCGACGGCTCCTTTTCATTAACTCGATCCTCTCAGAACACGATACGGGGCGCAATGTCCTGCTGGAAACGTTCGATATCGAGGCTTGTCGAAAATTACTTGTCTCCGCTCTCACAAGTAGATTTGTCCGTAGTATCTGGCCATGTCTTTATCCATGAGTTCATCATATTTTATTGGCACTGCTCTGAGCCCATTAATTATATAACTCACCCATTTAGTTAGTTACGGCCTATTTCGTATTTTTGCTTAGCCACCCATTACTATCATATCCTGATTCAGAATTATTCAAGAGTCAAAGTTAGAAGAAAAAAGGTTCGCATTTTGTTATCACTGCCCTCGTAGAATTGGAATATATGGAAAATGAATAAAACCTCGGTCATATGTTCGTATTTATTGTAGAATAATTTCTCTGTCGAGACTTGAAAAGTCGTTTAAAACCATCGTTGATTTATACTTAAAAAATAAGAACGATTGGTGAGTTAAATAGCTATTTCTGGTATTTCCTGTAAGTGAAATATTGAAACCCTTAATCCCGATTGTAACACTAGTGAAGACGATGAAGGTGCTCAATATGAGATAAATTAGGATATTTATTGATATAATGAAAAAGGATAAGCTATTATAACATCAAATATTTTTACAAAAACGTTTATATATATATATATATAGTTTATTTTATTTCAATACACAAAACGTGATATCCCGGCTAAGGATAATTGCGTCGATTTACATTTTTAAACAGCAGTTATAAACATATTATACAAGAAAATAAATTTAACATAAAAAGAGAATCAATAAGATATATTAGAAACCTGATCCTTCCAGGTTAGAAAGATAATCATAAATATATTTACAAAAATGGCTAAATCTGTGACAATTATCTCTAGTATTTAAAAATTCATATTATAGATAACTTATCGTAAAGATGGAGGCTGCCTTGCCGGCATTCATAGTCTTCAAATTCAAATTACTGGCCGAAGTGTCTTTGATTTGAAGAAATAGATAACTTAAAAAAAAGGCATCTCCTTATAGTGCAACTGAAAGTTGCTGATGGCTTTCGCCATCTATCGGAATAAATATCAACTATTCTCGTTGATTTTTAATTATTCCAGAATTGGTCAAAATCTTTTATAATTTATGCACCTTATCCCAGTACAATTTCACATTTGTACAATTTTTTTCGTAGATAACTTAGTTACCTAGAGCACAATTACTTGATGTAACAATGTTTACAAACAGTGTAGTACTTAAGCACCAGTGGGATAATTGGATTCAGAGATAGATTAAGTTATTTATTCAATGATAATTTATCATTTAATTAATCCTCCATTAACATAATAGAATATATACATACGTGTAATTATGTATATAGGTTTATAATATATGAACCCAATTTAGATTCCTACTTCTCAAATGTATTTAATAAAGTATTTGTCTCGTGTCTATAAGAAAATTTTAGGCCAGGCACAAGTTTCTTATTTCAGCTTTCTAGGAAAACTCGAAATTACGGCGAGGCTTTAAGACGGCCTTAAAGAAATATTAGACAGCGAATTTTTCACGCCATTTTCAAAACAAAAAAAAATCTCTAGATGTAAAAAGTAGAAATTTTCTATTTTTCATTCAACCAAAAAAAGTGAATATATATATTTCGAAATAAAAATTAAACACAAAAGCTATTTTAAAAGCCAAAGAAGAATTTAAAAAAATAAATATTTCAATAATAAAGACCTTCTGTTACATTTGAAAACTGTAATTTCCAACGAGTTCAATATTGTTGAAATGCTAAGTGGTAGTTTAAAAAACACAAGTTATCGAACGACGCCTCTTTCTTCTGTTAACCGTAAATTCTCACAGTTTGTTTATTTAATCATCTTTTACTCGAGTCGCTCTTCTTCCTCAGTTTTCTTTAATTTATTTTATTTGAGTCACTTTTTAACACGAGGACTACATATATGTTAAAATGTTAAAGCTTTATTCATATTTTATAGGCTATTCTTTCTTCCTGCATGCTTGTTCGGCGGTACATATACTAAAATTGGAACGATACAGAGAAGATTAGCATGGCCCCTGCGCAAGGATGACAAGCAAAATCGTGAAGCGTTCCATATTATTTCTTACAAAAAAAAATTAAATTTTCAGAATGTCCTCAAATTCCATATGTCGTTAAAATGTCTTGAATTGCTTTGTTTTTTATGCAGTAAATATGTCAGGCTGCAGTAAATACCAGAAATGTTTACAAAAGACTTGAGAACAAATCTCCATGTTCTTGTCAGCGTCCTTCAAGTCGTGTTCAAATTTTGGTTGTGATATGGACAAATATTCTCCAATTTGATCTGTTAGTGATGATCACTCGCAGCTCATCTATTGACCATTCGGTCGCTTTCTTGACACAAATTCATCATATAATTTCATATATTGGAGACCGCGATATCTTTATATATATATATATATCCCTAGTACACGTGGTATAGGCCATGATAATCATGGTGTGTAGAAGTTAGCGACTGGTTTTACTGTAAGTTCACCACATGTCTACACACGTGAAAAGCAGCAATATCTTTATACAGTAGAACTTGGATAATTCGAACTTCTTTAATTCGAAAACCTCTTTAATTCGAATATTTATCTTGGTCCCTAGAATTTGAAATAAATAAAATTTCCGTTTTTAATTCGAATTTTTGGATAATTAGAATTTTTTTATGGTCCCTTGGGGTTCGAATTATCCAAGTTCGACTGTATTAATAAAGCTCTTAATGTAATTATTGTCTAGACCCTGACTCTCTCTTGGGGCACTTTTACCAATCTATGACATTCTAAATCAATAAACACTATTCTCTTTAAAACACGATATAACTAAATTTAGAACAATTCGTTTCTTTAATTTCGACAATAAAGGGCCAACTTTCAAGCCAGACGACCTTTCTTTTCGGTCCTAGATAAATTTCAGTATATTACGGCCGTGAAGAAAAGCTTTTTGGCTTGAATTATCATCCAGTTTGATCGAAATAAAGAAAGAAAAATTTTATGAGTTTAGATCTCGAGTTTTAAATAGCGGTTCAGGTTTGTATCATACTCTTCGATGCTTTTAAAACGAGGCAAACAAAACCTCCTCTTAGATTTAGATTAAATAATAAATGGTCACCAATATGTGTTTATTTTTAAATAGATAATAGCTAAAAATAGCTTAAGGATATGTATTGTCTTACCACAGTCCTATATGTATAGAATTGAGATCTATATAAGGGTCTGTGGAAGGACAATAAAGTCCGAAAGCTATCTCTATGAACAAAAGACATATCTCTAACCTCATATAATTTATTCTATAAAATATTGCATTTCCCCCTCTCTCATGCATAGAACTCTCGTCACGCTACCTAAAAAGTCCATCATTATCGCATATCTTCTGTATCATCAAGCCATGATTAGTCGAGTATATTAGAGACCTTAGGATATCGAGCTAAAAAAAAAACTTCCATTAGGCACTTCTTCTAACCCCAACTTAGATAAATGGCCCCAAGAAAGGAGCAATGCTAATGCCTAATCATGATCAATGTGGTGCAGAGAACACCATTAGACAACATTCCCTTCCAATCAGTGGTCACAGAAGATAGACAATATCTAACCTTCTATAGAACTCAGCTGTAATCACATCTAAGACTTTTGCTGGTCAGCGTGAAAGATACGTTCTCTAAGATTTTCTGATATTTTGGTTAAATTAGTTGAGTTCTATAATAAACTATAGAATTACCTGGCTTCGCCTGGGATCTTACCGATTGAATGTTTTCCAAAGGAGAGAATTGTTTTAATATTATCTTCCATCTAATTATTTCTCGCTCTCTCTCTCTCTACTTTTCTTCTCCTCTTAACTTTATATAGTCTTATATAAACGATTAATAAATCAGTTTCAACCTCTTTCTCTCTTTTGATAATATATCATAACTTATTTAAAACTTCATCTAAAAATATTTTACGCCCTATATAATATATTCTATGTGAAAAAATAGTACAAATGTGATATTGTACTGGGATAAGGTGCATAAATTAAGAAAAAGGCATCTCCTTATCGTGCAACTGAAAGTTTCTGATGGCTTGCGCCATCTATCGGAATAAATATCAACTATTCTCGTTGATTTTTAATTATTCCAGAATTGGCCAAATACCCATTCTTGATTAATCAAGAAAAGCTAACCACGAACGCGTTTTTAACTACCCGTTTCATGATTTTTCAGGATGCCTTAATGACCAAATTTTTGGTCGTTGAGGTACAGCTTGCACCACGCTGATGAGGGCCAACAGCCCGAAACGCGTCCGTGGTTAGCTTTTCTTGATTAATCAAGAATGGGCATTTGGCCAATTCTGGAATAATTAAAAATCAACGAGAATAGTTTATATTTATTCCGATAGATGGCGCAAGCCATCAGCAACTTTTAGTTGCACGATAAGGAGATGCCTTTTTCTTAATATATTCTATGTATATAAATATTTGTTGCTATGCTGTAAAATTACCTTACGCCATACCATTCAAATTTCATTTCATACATCTATGCACAGTTCCAAGAGTCCGGGACTTTATATACACGCACACATTTGAAATTAAACGTCTGTTAAAATGTTTTTATATTAATTGACATGGTTTTTGATGATAAAATTATTTTTAATTAATGAATGTGCCATTTTTATTTTGGTTATTTTTGCCTTTACGTCTCCTTCCACCTTTCCCATTTATCTATAATCGGAAATCCATTAAGTTGCCAGAAACATTTAATACACGAACTTAATAACTTTCTCCTTGGAGATTGCCTTCTTCGATGTTCCAAATCACATTCGTTCCGATAGTTTTAAGCGTGTTAAAAAAATATGACAACGAACAATTTTTAGTTTTAAAAACAACATATTCAATATAGCCTTACAATATTCGAAATTATAATTTGTAATTCCCTTTCTCCCATGAATTAAACACACTCCTTGAAGTATGTGAGGTCAGAAGTTTTTCTTTTGTGTAAAGAGTTTTGGACACAAACAGAACGTTTATAAAATTTGTAGAACTATGTATAATGCCCTAATGTTCAAACTATGCTATTTGGGAGGTTATTTGACGATTAATTGTAGGCTTGAATTACATTTTAAAACATGTAAAATCTAAAGATGTTGAAAATAATTCCAATTTTATATAGATCATAAACATATATCTACAAAATTTATCTAAATGCTCGGGGTACCATACAACAGCTAACCTACCGCCCCGTCTGTCCAGCTTGCCCAACTGCTGCCACTGGAGGAAAGCTTCCTGCTGCTCTTCCGCTTTGACAACCCTCTGGAGTCCAGCGTTGAGTTCATGAAGGTATGTCTGTGGTCGGGGACTCACAACCCTCTGGAGTCCAGCGTTGAATTCATGAAGGTATGTCTGTGGTCGTGGACTTACAACCCTCTGGAGCCCAGCGTTGGGTTCATGAAGGTATGTCTGTGGTCGTGGACTCACAACCCTCTGGAGTCCAGCGTTGAATTCATGAAGGTATGTCTGTGGTCGTGGACTCACAACCCTCTGGAGTCCAGCGTTGAATTCATGAAGGTATGTCTGTGGTCGAGGACTCACAACCCTCTGGAGTTCAGCGTTGAGTTCATGAAGGTATGTCTGTGGTCGGGGACTCACAACCCTCTAGAGTGAACTCTAGGCGTCGATCATCCTAGCCACCAATCTTCTCTCTTAGCAGCTACAGGTTGACTCGAGAGCGAGATGGACAATATTTGTGAGGCCTCCACAACAGGAAGATTAACCACTTGATGTGTGATTAAATCCAATGAAGAAGCGAGATCGTTTCTCTTGAGATGTCTTGTACATTTCCACTTAACACGGAGAAAATGTCGCTAAGTCATACATATTCACGGATAAGTCAATATTTCTCTCTCTATACTTTGACATTACAAGTGCCTTAAGTTTTTAAAAAGAATCTGACCCCACATTCTGGGAACATTGTCGATAATTCAAAGTTGGGATTCTGAATAAACAGGATTTCTTGTTGTTCTTGCACCGAATTCCGTTTGTTTGTTTTTCCAATAACTGTGACTGTAATCAAGTATCAGAATGAAGTTCTCCGTCTCTATTGGAAACATCAATTTCAACTAAACAGCTTCGACCATCAATTTTGACTCCAAAAAAACGGTCATTAACAACTGCGTGTGATAATTTTGGATGAAAACACGATAAGATCTCATTTACAACGCGATAAAATCAATGAAAAGAAAGATCCCCATAATTTACCTTACCTGATATCTCGGTGAAAAAGAAGCATTTTTCCTTAAACGCCCACACACCTTCCCATAAAGGTAGATCTTCTCTTAATAGGCTATACATCCCAGTGCCGAATCTATTTTATTTGAATCAACTTTTCCTATCTGTTAAACATTTCTTTTTTTAGAACCCAAAAGACTATTTTCATTAATCCTTTACCTCTGATATAGCCAACTTTTAGTATTTTCTTTTAAATCCCTAGTATCATTTATTTTTCAATTAACAGAATAAATTTAGGCTTAACGGAGTTATCTAGTAACATTTATTTAAAAGGAAAATACATTGCGCTTTTTTTTACACACAAAAGTTTAACACGTATTATATTCTCTTCTCTACTTATAATCACTATTTAAGAAGTGTAAAATGTCGCCAATTTATCTTTTGATTTCAAATTAAATACCAATATTGTATCTCTATTTTGTTTGACTTTACATTGACTCTCAATGATAAGAAGCATCTAACATTTCAAGCATTGACCATTGCGAGTTCCAAATACGGAGGTTCAGAGGTTTTAATGTGTTTTTAAATATATTCTTATGTTTACAAATGTAATTTCTAAATATTGAAAGTATTCTATAATGAGTATTTTTTTTTCTTTTTATAAATAAGACAAATTTATACTGCTCTCTCTGCGAAAGAAAACTATTGGAAAGGCCTTAGGGGTAAACCCTCCCAGCAAACTGACAAACCGCTGAGTCAGACTCTCACAATATCTTTCCATTGCAGAAAGGGTAGTTGAAATGTGTTTATTTATGAAAAATCGTGTTAAAAATAGTATTAATTTTCGTGTACATATTTGGCGCGCTATTTCATTATAGGTACTTCCATTGTTGACATACAGAACAAGAGCAAGAAAGATCATTGCAAGTGGCACAAATTTCATATTGCCATCAAACTGATTAGTTAATCCTAAGGAGATAGATCCGTGAAAGAGCAATCTTGGGAACCTCAATATACACAACAGTTAATAAAAGATACTTCCAGTTTCAAATGTAATAAGAGACGAACTCCACGTTGGTCCACTTACCCATAGCAGCCTCTCCATAAACTGTTTATAAAATGATCGGTATGTTTATGGATGCATCAACACCAAAAAAATAAACATTGATGAAATCCCAGAAAATAACAAGGTTTCATAACGCTGGCTATCAAAAATGTTGAGTTCACAACCACAATCATAATGCGGATGTTTTGGGTGAATCTTCTGCCTTTATTGTCAGATTTATTAGTATGGAGATACATAAATTGTAAAGTAGATCTTTCAAAATCTCCTTTGGAAATTGATTTGATTTCCACGTACGCCATTATTTTTATGCGAACTCGTCATATCTCTCTCAAAGCAATTTTATTAATATATACAGTAGAACCTCCCTTTAACGGACACCCCACTAGCGGACACCTTTCTACAAAGGACAGTTTTCATTTCGAAATTACCATTTTTACTATTTATCAACTCTCCGGTAAGAGAACACCTCTCCCTAAAGGACACTTCAGCTCTGCAATTAGGTGTTGTCCTTTACAGGGAGGTTCTACTGTATTTCAAAAAGGTTTGGGAAGGGAACACAAGAAATCTTCTATATAAAGCAATAACGCACCATCTATATATAACAAATGAAAACATTAAGATGCGAATGTTTCTTTTCACAAATAAATCAAGCTTCTACTGTCCTTAATGCGATGAAAAATATTGGGAGGGCTTGGATCATCAGTGGTGAACCCTCCCAGTGGTTTGGCCAATTTAATCTATCAGACCGCTTCTTTAGAGCTCTAATACTGTATTGATCATTCTACATTGGAGCTCTAAAGAAGCGGTCTGGTAGATTGAGAATTGACGTAAACCGCTGGGAGGGTTCACCACTGATGAGCCAAGCCCTCCCAATATTTTCATCGCGGTAAGAACAGTAGAAGCTTGATTTATTTGTGAAAAGAAATATTTGCGTTTCAAAGCTTCTATAGTTTAATTTACTAAAAGGTTGCGGAGTAACTTTTACATTTTGAGATCAGGTTATCCACTTCCAACTAAGATATAAGCCATAGCCAGGTATAGTATAATCATTCTCATCTTTATCACCCAAGTAAGGTAAAGATCATCTAATCTACTGACGTCTTTATTCAGGTATTCTAAATATGTATCAATGAGATAGGTGCATCTTTTTAAGCAACTTGAATTATGCTTAAAGCAATAAAGGAAAGTAATGATGAGAAAAGTAGTATCGTTGATGATGAGAGAGGTAATGCATATGAACATTCATAAGCTGTTTCAGGTTGAAAATACATAATCGTAGATTTCAGCTTGCTCAATATTCTCCAGATCTGGCTCCATCTTAGGACATTATCTTATCGTTAACTAAAAAACACACCGGAGGAGAACAAGATTTGCTTCATATGGTTATGTTATTAATTCTCTGATGGGCTATTAGCACATGCAAGAAAACTCTTCCATTAAGAAGGAATTAGAGGCTTACAGCTAAGATGCAGTAAGTGCCTGGAGATTAAGGGGACTTATGTAAAAGCGATAAATCGTTTTTATTTCCTTTTTTTACTAATTAAGATAGCTTAGAAGTTTTCCATCTCAACACACGTAATTAAATAAATTCTATTATTCAGCATTGGTTTAGTTTTTTATAGAAAAATAATGGGCTCTTTATATTGAAATGTATACAGTGTTTTGATAAAATTTCTCTTTTTTAATCCATGTTTTATATGGGGATATATATATCACACAATTTTCTCGAAAGAGTTATCAAGTAAGTTGGGAAATAGATCTAATATTGTGATGATGCAGTAGGCCGCGCCATAAATGAAGACTGACGCGTCATAATTGGATAAGACCTCAGAAACGGCAGAGCTATTCCTAAGTCCTAGTCCTAAAATTAGTCCTGTGGTGATTTGTGAAGCAATCGTGGTGATGAGTGATAAGACTCACAAAGATCCAGAATCCAGAAGTAAAATCCCGTGAGGAGTAGTTAGGGGAAGAAAGAGGAAAGGTCCGAGGACCACCCTGGGAACAACTGGTGTCACCCTCGGCAAAGATAAGTTAGATTAAAGATAAAAAGGGTCACTCTTCAATCAGGAAATATGGTGTTGCCCAGATCTGGCGGGAGTACGACACGGACAACAGTGGCTACATCGAGGCTGACGAGCTCAAGGTAAGTAAGTCAGAGTTAGTGCCAACGGCTGTGACATTCCTCTTGCTTCAGAACTTCCTCAAGGACCTGCTGAAGGAGGCCAAGAAGGATTCAATCAGCGAGGACAAGCTGATCGAGTACACGGACACTCTGGTAAGACGTCCGTCCTAACCCGCACGGCTCATCTGTGTCTGTCTGTAGCTCCAGATCTTTGACTCCAACAAGGACGGGAAGCTGCAGCTGAGCGAGATGGCCAAGTAATCTCATTTCTTAATAAGTCCCACTTTACCTGCCATGGACTTGGAAATTTTTCAATAGCGCTTCGTTCAAAGCAAAAAAAATTGATCTGAAAATATCTTTTTTTTTTAACGTTAGACAACAGACAGTTACTAATGTTGAAGATCTGTATAATTTGTAAATAGCAGTGAAAATTGTCAAAGATTTAATCCTTTTTGTAAATATATTTATGACTATTTGTCATACTTGAAAGGTCTTCCTAATCTATCTCATTGTTTTTCTTGTATAGTGATCTAAATAATTGTTTCTGTGTTTATAACAATTGTTAATTGACATAATTATCCTTGGCGGTGATATCGTGTTTTGTGTGTTGAAATAAACAATAAATATGCAAGGTACTATAGTACAAAGTACAATAGGTAATAAAATAACACTCTGCACATCTCTATATAAAATAGCGGAACAAAAAGGTAAATGACGCGCTAACTAATTCACCAGGATCTTTAAGATTTCTTTTAATCGTCCCGAGTTTTGTTTTCGATGTTTCCCTCGACGACTTGAAATAAGAAAGTACTCGCTAGCCAAATACGAGAAACGCTGCGCTATTATGAAGTTGAAGCAATAAACTGCAGGACAGCCAAGGTGCAGCGCTAGCCTCTCCGCCAATTAAAGTTTTCTCGTGGGACAACTAGACGACTACAGCCTAGCACTTATGCAAATAAAATGCCGCCTCAATTTCCTCCAGAATACTTATAGAGTTAGTAATAGACTCTATTGTCCTTTCAAATTGTTTTTTTTTTTTCATTCCCTATGTGTATGATAAAGTTTAGAAGGCCTTCTAAACAAGGCAAGAGTCGAAATCTACCGAGAGTGAGGATTTTCGAGAAATCACCCCCTTTTTTTGAACGAAATAAACCCCAGTCTGTGAAAATGGGAAACACACTTATGTGGTTGTAGAAAAGAAGAAGGTTAAATACTGCATCAGCATTCCAGTAACGCCACAGACCGTTAAGAGAAATATTTTAATGCGATCACACAGGTTGTACGTCAACATCAAGAGCTAATTTAAAATAAAGAAATTTTAGTATTTAATAAAACCCTATTAAATACAAACTATGTGATATCATCTGACATTCAAATAAAATAGTTCGTTGTCATCATAGCGATGAGTATTCGAGCATCTCTGAACGCCGTAAAGTACCGACCAGGAGTGTGTGTGTATCACAGCGTCTTTTCAGATAATTCAAGTTATGCCAGCTGTATAGAAGTTTCATTCAACCATAATGGCCTGGTTAAGTACCATGGGACATATTGTTTGAGTACAAAAACTACCTGAGATCATATTGAACATCCCAGTTTATATCTCCTGTGCAAGCATTGCTCTCTTTCACAGCATGGTGAAGATATTTTTCAACATGAAACAAGTAATGGATAATAGTTCTTCAGTCTTCCAAATGTACTACTTCTTCCTTTGCCTGACAGGTAGCTAATCGTCGTTCATCATGCACTTCTGACCGATGATCACGAAAGGGATAGTTCGCCAGACGCCACTGGGCACTACCCAAAATTAGGACGAGTGTGGGAGCAGCGAGAAAATGTCAATGAAAAACAGTCGGTGGCCAGCGGTATAGACCGTCGGTTTCCGACAGCCATGAACCGGGATCGAATCCCGCATTATACACTTTTTTATATGTGAAGAACCTGTTCATATTATTCATTGTAAATAACATAAGCTAGGTTGCTCTGTTTGAGCGGTACCTAATACAGTTATTTTGGAACTGGAAATGTCAAATCCTAAATTCACATTCAAGATCTTAGTCGATCATCACTATGGGAAGTAACAGCAGACACCCATAACGGTTAGCACAATCCTCAGTCACAGCGATGTGATTGCCTCTATTTCCATAATACTGTTCTTTACTCTCCTGCGCATTAATTCTCTTCGTCCAATGCATTTAGATTTCCATTTCTGATCTTCCGTGGTATTCCATGTTAGAATGGCGGTGATGTAACGACAGCAATGTGGAATGGTAATAATCAACAACGCCCATTACACTGACGCCAACACGCGACTGACTATGCTAGAACATCCGTCTCTGTTTGAAATCCACGAATATTTTATTGCTTTCAATGTTCGATATTAACTGTATTGTCTTTGATCCATAAAACATGTACAAGCACAGAAAACATGTATAAAAACAGAAAACATGTATAAAAACAGAAAACATGTGCAAACACAGAAAATATGTACAAACACAGAAAATATGTACAAACACAGAAAATATGTACAAACACAGAAAACATGTACAAACACAGAAAATATGTACTAACACAGAAAACATTCAGAAGCACAGAAATCATGTGCAAAACAGAAAACATGTACAAACACAGAAAATATGTGCAAACACAGAAAATATGTACTAATACAGAAAACATTTAGAAGCACAGAAATCATGTGCAAAACAGAAAACATGTACAAGCACAGAAAACATGTACAAACACAGAAAATATGTGCAAACACAGAAAATATGTACTAATACAGAAAACATTTAGAAGCACAGAAATCATGTGCAAAACAGAAAACATGTACAAGCACAGAAAACATGTACAAACACAGAAAATATGTGCAAACACTGAAAATATGTACTAATACAGAAAACATTTAGAAGCACAGAAATCATGTGCAAAACAGAAAATATGCACAAGCACAGAAAACATGTACAAGCACAGAAAACATGTGCAAACACAGAAAACATGTACAAATTGTAAATTTAAAAAGGAAATCGGTAAAACCTCTCATAACTGATCAAGCTGAGTTACGACCACCTTAGGAAAATCAGAAATGCTTGAGAAGCCAATATGGAAACAAAGAAAACTTGTACTTTCCACACAAAAAGAAATTTCACACCTTTCAATAATTGTTATAGATGTCAGAAAGTATTTTGGGGAGATAGAGACAAATTACATTAGAGAATGGAAACAAATTCCAATGGTATCCTATTTCTCTCTAAAAATAACTCTTCTGTAATTGTGAGTTATTGTCTCGTTGGTAATAAATATTATTCCTGGTTATTTTATTGTTCTAGGCTTTAATATAACGAACACCTTTGGTAAAATATGTGATTAAAAGGGTAATTTTGCTCATATATTCATATTATAATACATGATTTAACAATACTCGTTTATATTGATACATATGTATCAAAATAGAGATACCTCTCCCTTTAATTATACAATTATAATTTGAATTCCACCAAAAAAGACGCATCTTGGATTTGATTGAAAATTTTATTGAGAGAATTTTCAAAGGCCATTTTACAATCATAAGCCGCATTATATTTTATTATATATTGCTGTCCTTTTCAAGGTGGAAATCTTTAAACGACTTTTAAATTCGTTAAACTCTCAATCTCCGTTTAAAACTTTCCGCCTTGTTAAGGACAATAGTTTTTCATCGAAACCTCGAGCAATAAACTTTTTGAAGGTTGATATGTTCCATGTCCAATAAATTAATTAATTATTATAGCGCATTGTATTGTTCTCCTTATATTCATATATGTTTCGTCTAATAAAGATTCACTTTCAAAGTGCATTAAAACATTGAAGCATTCTTCGATATTTTATGCACATAGTGTTCAGATTCCTGTCGAGTAATAATCTACAAAACCAGCAAATTCTGAACAAAATCCAACAACCTGTATACCACTGGAAACGTCTCACAGCAGTACAGGGGCTCATAACGTCCTACGGAAGGAAGCGGCCAAATTGCAAATTCCATTTGGATCGATATAAAGTCGAACACTTTCGCCATCTAAAACTCTTTAGCCGCGATATTCGGCCTATATATTTCACAACTTCTCCAGTAGGATGGGACAGATTCAATCTTTCCCGTATATTGATGAGATTCATAGCCCGAAACCATGGTTTATAAATTAGTGTTTGGACAGAATTGGCTAAATTTAGTCTTGTAGAACTTTCTCTCTTCGACATAAATCTGCGCCTAAAATATCGAGAATACATATATTTGGTACATTTTAAAAGGGATATAGGCGCTTCTATTTCCCTTAAATATATCCGCGCAAAATTGATAAATAATATGTGTGTGTTGTTTCTGAAACGGTTGCTCTTTTATTATATATGTATTAAAGAAAGTATATATTGTTATTTTCTCCTGATGATGAATCATAATGTGTTTTAATATGTTTTAGACTTTTGCCGGTGAAGGAAAACTTTCTTTGCAGATCTGCCTTTAAGGTAAGTCTCCGTTGGAGATCCGGTATCATCTGGGCATGCTTGTACAAGTAAGCAGGATTGCTAAAAAAGCCTATCTGACCTCATATCAAATTTAACAGACTATTCCTACGTACAAATATATCCCTTTCGAGAAGAAATGGATAACTGTATATGTGCTGGATCCGAAGACCATTCCATCCTTGTCAAGGGGAGTGCTAACCGTATATGTGTTGGGTCCGAAGACTATTTCATTCTTGCTAAAGCGAGTGCTAATAACATGCCAACACAGGTGAGTATTAAGAAGAAAGGGATAAACCATAGTAGATTTTAAAATATCTTTAGATATAAAGAGAGAGCTTTTTCAACCTGACTTATGAAAATAAGGCCATATCACTAAGCATCTGAAGAATGGGGGCATATATGCTGCTCGAGCCGCTCGACGTGAGGAAAGACTTGACCTACAACCCCTCCCCATCAGTTAGTTCACGTTGATAGCGTTCAGTAACATCATCTTCACGTTCTGGAGAGAAATATACTCTAACCCATCCTCTCCTATACAGCATCTGCCCCCTGTTATCTGTGTGTGTGCTCAGGAAAACTTTTTTCTATTATCAATAATACACATAGTTTAGGCCATGATAATCATGGTAGGTAGTTAGTGACTGTTTTTAACGAAGGTACACCACATGTTTGAAAATGTAGAAAGCAGTTCGACCTCTGCACTTACAAGTGTGTCAGAGACCCGTTTGATTACTTACGCTAACTGGTGGTGTTGGACTTTTGCAAGAATAAGAGGCCATTGAAGCAATTTTTTTTCTTCATAAAAAAAGGAATTCAATGCGGGATTCGATCACGGGTCTTGAATGTCGATAAACGATGGTTCCTACCACTCCACCACATAGAGGAAAACTTTAAATCGCAAGAGAATGAAACAAAAGTTTCCAGAATTTTAAAAGAATGTTTGCTCCCCTCTACCTGACCTCAATATTCTCTCAATTCCCCTATCTATAGATAACTTCACAAAAGTTAAATACCAAAGGGAAGTGGATTGGAACATTTCAGCAGCAATAGAACTCTACAATTTCTGGTGAAAGAATGGGTTATGTGCAAACATCCACCTCGATCGAAATGTAAAATTGAACTTTTTATCTTGATATCGTATACAAATATTTGAACTTGAAATATAAATATACTGAATATGATTATAATAATATATTTTATTTATTTTTTACCTTTTTTACTCAAAAATTTATATAAATCCTAGGTTTTTTATTATTAATAATAGCACATTTTGGTGTAGAGAGTTTTTGTTCAATAATTATTTGTTTTAAAAAATAATAAAAATAATTTAATTATAATTACTTTTATCAATAATGGCAACAGTGCTATTATAAATCTATATTAATAAAATGGAAATTTCATAAGTGGACATCACTAAAAACTTTCGTTACAATGCATCAATTTCGACCAAATTTTCAACATTTATGTAAAACGAGATGGAGCAGGTTTTGCTTAACATCAAAATATTTTTCCTAACTTAACATACATAACTTTGCTGTTATCGATAAAATACAAAAAATTCAACAGAGTTAAAGTGTTTACACTTTTGCGCTTCTTGGAAAATTAGTTTTAATCTTGTTTATATATATTTTAATAACTTTTATACATGGTAAGAAACTTTTATTTTATAGTTTTCATATTTTATACCAAAAAAGTTGAAGCCTTACTTGATGAGATCAAATTTATTTTTTAGATAAATTTTTAGGCTTTTCAAAAGTGTTTACACTTTTGCGCTTCTTGGAAAATTAGTTTTAATATTTTTTATATATTTTTAAATAACTTTTATACATGGTAAGATACTTTTATTTTATAGTTTTCATATTTTATACCAAAAAATGTTGAAGCCTTTTTTATACTTGATGAGATCAATTTTATATTTTAGATAAATTTTTAGGCTAATTTTAATTTATTTCTTTTTTTATATACAGATTATATATGCTATTTCTAACTTACGTGGTTAGTATTTTTATAAGACTAAGGTTATTTATATTATTTTTTACAAAAAAAGATTGAAATTTCATTAATGTGCTCAATTTTATGTCTTTTTTGAGGACCTTAACAAAATTTTAATTAATTGTTTAGATATTTTAATAACAGATTATTTATGGTGTTTTCCACTTATATGGGTTGTTTTGTAAAAAATTTGGGTTATTTCTTTTTTTTTTTCACTAAAAACTTGAAATTTCATTAATGTGCTCAATTTTATGTCTTTTTTGAGGACCTTAACAAAATTTTAATTAATTGCTTAGATATTTTAAAAGTAGATTATTTATGGTGTTTTCCACATATATGGGTTGTTTTGTAAACAAATTTTGGGTTATTTCTTTTTTTTTTTCCCCCTAAGATGCAAGATATTTTATTGATATGTTTATGTGATTGTCATTATGAGGCCCTTCTCAAATATTTCTTAAGAAATTTTTATTTAATTATTTAGATCTTTCAAATACAAATTATTTGTGGTATTTATAACATATAGGTGTTGTGTTTTTTAAAAATATTTGGGTTTTTTTATTATTAATCGCAAAAAAGAGCAAGCAATTTCATTGTGTTCAATTATGGGTCATTTTGAGGTCCTTTTTTAAATTTTCTCATGGAATTTTTTAATTATTGCTTTGATCTTTCAAATACAATTTATTTATTGTATTTTCTACATATATGGGTTGTATCTAAAAAATAGGTTATTTATATTTTTAAATAAGCAAGGGATTTCTTTTACGGATTCATTTATTTGTCTTTTTGAAGTCCTTTTTCAAAGTTTTTTTAAAGATATTTTAATTTATTTGATTAAATATTTTATATTTAGATTATTTATAGTTTTTCTTTAACATATAGGGGTTGTATTTTGTATTTTAGAAAATTATTTCTATTTTTTACCTCAAAAAAGCATGCTTTTTCATTGCCGTATCCAGCGGTTGATCTATTTTTGAAGCTTTTTAATGATAACTGGTTTTGTACATTAATTTTTTGGTAATAATATTATGATTTTAGTTTTTAAAAATCTTTTTAACATATCTGAAGGTTATTTTGAATAAAAAATTTAAAAATTTTGATTTTTACCTCAAAAAGACAGGAAATTTTTATGCTTTGTTTAGAAATTGCTGGTTTTGAAGCTTTTGTTATTAATCTCAATCTAATTTTTTTTTTCAGAATATGCCTCGCCACAGCCGACGTTTACTTGGTAGGAATACGGCTGCTTCCAGGAGATATAGGAATGCAAGAGCTATTGAGACACCACTTCAAAGTGAGACGCGTCGTGCGCTTCGCCGTCTTAGGTATTCTGAAGCCCGCGTCGCAGCTACACAAACTATGCAAGTTCCTGTTCAGCGTATTCAGCTTTGGACTCATAAGCCGTTTTCAGGTTTGCAGTATAATGCCCATATTGATTATAAAGCTGATTCATCTGTCGATATAGGCCAAATGTCTCGGGTATGCCAGTTTTGCTCTGCTTTGAGATTTAAAGATGATGTAATGTAATAGAAACAAAATAAACCTCATCCTACCTAATATACATTACTTCTGAGGATTAAAGATTTTGATTTGTGTTGAGAATTTTGCATGCATTTCTCTATTTCTTTTCTTATCTTGCAAAACTAATGGATTGTTTAGGTTGCTTATTTTTGACTCGCCAATTTGTTTAGTGATAAAGTGGTATAGCGTTCTTTTTCAGAGCATCACCCTACAAAAAAATTACCTGACCTTTCCTAATATTCAGATAGATTTATTATATCAACATACTAGACTACAAACATTCCCTCGAGTAAAACCCGGGCGGAGCCGGGTACACCTGCTAGTTACAAGGACATAAAATTGTTTTGTGGTCAAAATAAAGAGCGATTCGTTATTTTGATTGTCTTCTTAATATGTGATGGGCACTTTTTTTTTGAAAGAGAGGTTAATCTCTTTGAGAATTATTTTTATTTTTTACTGAAAAAGAAACAGCAATAAAAAAAGGTTGCTGGAAATCATTTGATGAGGTGCAAGTTGAAACCAGAAACCAACAGTAACAACAAGGATGGCTTGTCATAATTGACCATTTCCCATTGATATCAAATCAAAAAGTCAAAAACGCATTTTTGGTAAGTCAGCAGCGGTCATCTCCCAATAGAACTGAGGCCAGAAGTTCACGGTGAGCTATTGTCACCTCCCAATAGAACTGAAGCAAGAAGTTCACAGTGAGCTATTGTCTTCTCCCAATAGAACTGAAGCCAAAATCTCGCGGTGAGCTGCGGTCATGTCCCAATAGAACTGAAGCCAGAATCTCGCGGTGAGCTGCGGTCATGTCCCAATAGAACTGAAGCCAGAAGTTCACAGTGAGCTGCGGGTCATCTCCCAAAAGAACTGAAGCCAGAATTTCGCGGTAAGCTGCGTTCAACTCCCAATAGAACTGAAGCCAGAAGCTAGCGGTGAGCTGCGGTCATCTCCCAATAGAACTGAAGCCAGAAGTTCGCGGTGAGCTGCGGTCATCTCCCAATAGAACTGAAGCCAGAAGCTAGCGGTGAGCTGCGGTCATCTCCCAATAGAACTGAAGCCAGAAGCTAGCGGTGAGCTGCGGTCATCTCCCAATAGAACTGAAGCCAGAAGCTAGCGGTGAGCTGCGGTCATCTCCCAATAGAACTGAAGCCAGAATCTCGCGGCAAGCTGCGGTCATGTACCAATTGAACTGAAGCCAGAAGTTCACAGTGAGCTGCGGGTCATCTCCCAAAAGAACTGAAGACAGAAGTTCACGGTAAAGTGCGGTCATCTCCCAATAGAACCAATAGAACTGAAGCCAGAAGTTCGCGGTGAGCTTAGGTCATCTCCCAATAGAACTGAAGCCAGAAGCTAGCGGCGAGCTGCGGTCAACTCCCAATAGAGCTGAAGCCAGACGTTCACGGTGAGCTGCGGTCAACTCCCAATAGAACTGAAGCCAGAAGTTCACGGTAAGCTGCGGTCATCTCCCAATAGAACTGAAGCCAGAAGTTCACGGTGAGCTGCGGTCAACTCCCAATAGAACTGAAGCCAGAAGTTCACGGTGAGCTGCGGTCATCTCCCAATAGAACTGAAGCCAGAAGGTCACAGTGAGCTGCGGTCATCTGGCATAGAGCCGCCGGAATCCAACAGCCACACGGTCATGATGTCAGCGCAGCAGCCAATTGATTTTCCCTCCGCTCTGTGATATTCCAGCTGCGGGTCCGTCACTGCACTTTTTGAACATCTTTCCGCCCTTTGTCCAACAGACTGGCGAGAAAAGGGAAATGTAGCTCTTCGTCAACTATTTAGTAGAACAATTCGTAATGGGAAGCAGTTACGTTCTGAGTGTTCCCTACACCCATCTTCAGCCGTCCCCAACCTTTTTCTCAATCTACGCCCTTCAGAGTTATCATATATTTCGGTAAAGTGACTGGCTTCTTTTTGCTTCTTTTAATCACTATTTTCCAATGGTTCAACAGTTTTATACTATTTTCTTTGCCGGCGAGAGTAGTATGCATATAAATACCCTATAAATTGAGCCCGATATAAACCATTAAATTCTTATTGATATAAACGCCATAAACTTCTTTGAACCTAAAACTTGAGAAGAAATATTTGCCAAGAATATTCCTGTACGGTGAGTATGCAAAAAATTGCATAATCTAACGTATCAACTTTTTTGGCTTTTTATTTACCGTCTTTTTTGGCGACCCTCATTTTCAAGATGAGACTGCAATAGGATGTTAATATCTTTGTTTATGTTAGATGAATCACTTATAGAAAATATCATAGTTTAACGACAAAGAGCACTCAGGCGACGCGCTAGTTTAAAACCTTGCTCTAGTTCAGCGTTTCTATACCGTTTTGAGCCCTCGGACCGGTAACTTTGATGAACAAAATCTCGGATCGTTTCTTCAAACAAAAAACTTTATTATCTATCAAAGAACTTCTATACTAAATTAAATTCTCGTTTTTTAGCTAAATCTAAAAATTAAGGCATTTTTAGCGTAAAAATGTCCAACAAAATTTTATTATTATTTTCAATAAAAGATGTATTTAACGCAGAAAGGTGACAAATCTCGGAGGAATGACCTGTCAATAATTCTCTACGGACCGGAGCGGCGTTAAAGGATCACTGCTCGATATTATCAGGGGCTTAAATTATCTCAACTAATTTGACATGTACAAGAAATGACATGATTTATAGCACGATTATTTTTCTTTCACAAATAAAACACTTCCAAATGTCTTTACTGCGATGGAGAAATAGTGGTGAACTCTCTCATCTGTTTGGACAGTTTGAACTCCAGTTTAAAATGTGTTCGATGTTGTGATTGCTCTCTGCAGAGATTCGCAGTGGCCATTACCGGCCACATAGGACCATAAACACTTACTGCTTCATGGCTGCGCCTAATTTGGCAGCATTTCCTTGGCTGTCTCCCAGGGGCCAGGGTGTTGAACAGAGGCCAAGACATCCACGCATCATTCATTCATCTTATAAATTACGTCTTAATCTTCTTAACCGTTGCCCTTGCTCTATACATCAATTTCCACCGCTGGATACTAAGAAAATATTCAAAGACAAACTTGCGCAGATGGCAATTTTTCAGGGAGGGAATTGATCTAAAAAAGAAAATGTTTCTTTTCTGTCAAAATAGATGCAAAAATTATGCGCCATCTATTGATCCTCTCTATGATCTAGCAGACTCAGGTCGGTGCTAAAGCCAGCAACATCTGCAACGTCCGCTCTGGACTGACTAGGGCCATAGCCAGAAACTATGGTCTCCAGGTAAGCGTTCTTAATTCGCTTATGATGGTGCTGTGACTTTGTTACCGACCCTAGTTAGTCTTCTAGATAGCAGAGACTGTCAATAAATAGCACTCAGTTTATGCATATATTTTGACAAGATACCTTTTAGAAACTTGGCTAGAGAAACTATATTTTTCCCACTTGTAAGTGAACTAACCTTCTAGATTTATTTGCATCTTCCTAACATCAGTTATAGCCGTTTGTACGACGGGCTATCTTGTTAGACCGAATGTATTAATGTCTAGCAGATTGTCAGTATGAAACTTTGGGAAGTTACAATCTAGGCATTATAAGGGTAGGGAAGTATGGAGAGACCATGTGACCCACCCACAGTAGAGGAAGGCATTGAAGGAGGAGGAGGATGATAAAGGTAGGGATTAACTCTTTGGTTTTCTAGGTGGCAATACTGGCTCGTGCTTTGTTATTATTTAATTAAGCCAATTTCCTAGGAGCGTACCATTATTAGTTGAAGCATCTGAAGGCTAAATACCCCCATCTTCATGACGATGGATCGCTGTTTCTGCCTAGCACCATTGAATTCCTTTTTTTTTTCTTTGTCTTTATTTTTAAATTGATTTCTATCTCTGAATAATAAATTTATTTATTGAAAACTTTTTCCCTGTAAAATTATTTTTTCCGTCTGTAAGCTTTTTCACTTTTCCGCCCCTGGACCCGAGGTATCTCTGTTGTAGCATTGGTGGCTTTCTTCTTGTTTTGCCATGATGTACTTCGAACTGTCTGCTTGGTGTGACCATTGTGTGGACTAGAAGACCGTATACTCAGTTGGTCAATTATTCGGTGGAAAGGCTTGGCATGTTTCTGCCTTAGCTAAAGATTTACGCCTGTAGTTGAAGCTACACCCTGCAACAACATTGATCCTAGGTCCGTAAGAACAGATACCCGCTCGTGCACCAAGCGGCTTTTGGTAGATTTCTTGTCCTCTCGTTTATGGCCAGTTTTCCGTGAGGTTGACCACAAGCGTCTCAGGAGTTTCTCAATCTCGGAGACCTAATTGTGCTCTTGCCTTCCCACCTGGGCTTTTCGAACCTGCCCTATGCTCCAACCATGCCAAGACCTGGAGGTCAGTGGACAAGTGGCATTAAATGTCGAACATCGACAGCTGTGACCCGGGATCTTATCCCGCATTGGATACTCTTTTTTTTCTAAAGAAAAAATTTGTTTCAATGGACCCGATTTTTGTAAAAAAAAATTCAACCCTAACAGTAAGTGCAAGTAACCAAACGAGGCTCTGGCACACTTGTAAGCGCAAAGGTCAAACTGCTTTCTACATACATATGTACTAGATATATGGGGTGCGTACAGTAAAAGCAGTCGCTAACTACTCACCAGGATTATCATGGTCTTTACCACGTGTACTAGGGATAATAAGGAAGGCGATTCTTAGCTAGAGTGAGAGTAACACCAAGGAAACATGGTCAGCGCTCGAATTTCCTTGAACGAACAGACACCTGTGTATTTTATTTACATATTTACATTAAATACATTCATAGACGGAAGTGGATAGTCTTTTATGCCGCCGTCGTCATTTTTTTTAAAGGAGACAGAGGCAATTTTATTCACACCTGGTATTCTCGTTTGTCTTCAATAAAGATCACGGTGTATCAAATATCTTTCAGAATTATTTTTGAATCCCGATATACACGCTAAAAGTAACAACTTTTTAAAGTTTTGTCTATGAGGGTATATTATATTTATATTATATATAAGAAATGGAAGCATTAAAGCACTAATGTATATTTTCAAATATAAAACAAACTTCTACTGTCTTTACTGCGATGAAAAAGTATTGGGAGGGCTTGGCTCATCAGTTGTGAACCCTCCCAACTTTTTCGCCAATTTAATTTACCAGATCGCTTCCTAGAGCTCTAATACTGTATTGGACGATTATGCTTATATATGCTGCAATGAAGGGTGGAATCTTAGAAATGGTTTTCAAGAAAACTATGGGCATAAGCTTTTAGGACAGAAGAATTACATATAATCACAATTATATTTTAAAAGAAACATTTGTGTTTTGATGCTTCCATTTCTTATACAGTAGAACCTCCCTTTAGCGGACACCCCACTAGCGGACATCTTTCCACAAAGGTCAGTTTTCATTTGTAAAGTTACCATTTTTACAATTTAGCAACTCTCCAGTAAGAGGACACATCTCCCTAAAGGACACTTTGGCTCTGCAATTAGGTGTTGTCCTTTACAAGGAGGTTCTACTGTGTATAGATGGCACGTTATATATAACAGCCAGAGCCAACGAAGACAAAAACGAGAATGGAACATGAGAGTAAATTTATTACTAACATTGAATTCTATCTAATTACAAGATTTAATAAGAAAAACGCCCACTTCTATACGCTTTTTTGAAATTAGATAATAGGAAAATATAATCCAATTACTTTTTATTCAATCTATACACCAGAGAAAAAAACTTTAAATATAGCCTTTCATAAAAATTTTACCAAAAGACTCTTATGAAAAAACTGAGAAAAACGTTTTCTAAAGATATGTTTCCAGCTAAATTGTAATTATATTTGATTTCTTTTTCTCCACTCTACCTTGAAACTAAATGCTACATAATTGGTGGTTGTTCTTCAAAATTGAGGCTTTTTTACAATGAATATTTTAAGTATTTTTTCGCGTTTCTCCTATATGAAATATTCATTCTATAAATTAAATATTCATTAATATATTTTAGACACGTTCTGAAAATATTTTACTGTAAAATTTAGGTCAAATAAAAATATATTATACCCCAAATGGAAAGATATGTGCTATATTCAATACAAACACTTAAGTAGTTAATAGCTATATAAATTGAAAAAATCAAAGAAAAAAATGTTCATGAAAAAAAAAACATAAAATATAGATGGAAATTTTTCCGGGAGTATATTGATCTAAAATTACAAAGGTCGCCTCTCCCTTTTCAGTTTGCCAAAGCTGGTGTTGTGGCTTTGTCACCGACCCGAGGTCTCAAGTTTGCCTCGACGGAATATAGATGGCGTCTAGCTTTGACGTCTATGTTGACGGGAGAGGCGACCATTGTCTTTTTTTAAAATTAGAAGTACAATAGGAGGAATCGTTGGCTATCATTTGAAGAAGAGGTAACGGCGAGACAAGTTTCTTTATTGAAAAAGTATAAGCTTGGCTGGCTTTCGGATAATAGCATCCTTCAATAGGGCTTAATACAAATACAAGCTTCTTGAATTCTTATTACAGCCTATTGAAGAACATTATTGTTCGATAGCTCGTCAAACTTATATCTTTTCAATAAAAAAACGTGTCTCGCCGCTAGCTCTTCTTTAAAAAATTAGAATAGCTCGTGACGCCCCTGCCGATTATTTAAGATAGACATTTTTTGCCGGGAGGTAATCCATCTTTTAAAAAATGAGAGAAATAATGTCGAAAAGACGCAAGAACTATGCTCCATCTAACGAATGTCTCTGCTATCGTGAGTAAATGACAAAGATACAACACCATTTCTAGATATTTCAGAGAGCCCACCTGATAATCATAGCTTGGAGATTGGGTTTCGTCAGTCCAGGACGTCTTCTACTTCAAGATATCCAAAAATATATCTATGAAATCATCCTAATTGGACAAACAGCTACCTGGTAAAGTGGCCGATAAAAGGTACTGATGTTGTGGCTGTGTCACAGAGCCGCGCTAGCGCAATTGCAAAGACGGTCAATAGATGAAGCATTTTGATTTGATAAATTGATTTCTCTTCTTTTATAAGAGAGAGTCCAAAAATCAACTAAAGACTGACTGAGTAAAATTTAGAATGCAGTAAAATTAAAAACCTAAGTCAATTTTAAAATGTAATCGTCATATTTGTTCAATTTCATATTTTTGATGGCACTACCAGCCTGTATCTCTCATATTGAGATGGCATCATTATGACTCTATTAAAATGAAATGCTAAATCGATATTTGATACCCAACCAAAATTACTGAATCAATCATTAAGAAATTCCACACAAATGTAGATGAAGATGGAGTTTAACATAGAGACTATTTGAAAAGGAAAAACAGAATTCGGGTAGAAAGTTTCTTTTAATTTAGGTTTTTGCAAGCCTTCGAGCAAATTTTATGCTCTTTAAACGTTGCTCTAAAGCTTGCAAAAAAACTATATTAAAAGAAACTTTTTATCCGAATTCTATTTTTCCCTTTTATATGAAAAAATATACAATGTTATATTGTACTGGGATAAGGTGCATAAATTATGAAAAAGGCATCTCCTTATCGTGTAACTGAAAGTTGCTGATGACTTGCGTCATCTATCGGAATAAATATCAACTATTCTCGTTGATTTTTTTGCCACTTCTGGAATATTTAAAAATCAACGAGAATAGTTGATATTTATTCCGATATATGGCGCAAGTCATCAGCAACTTTCAGTTGCACGATAAGGAGATTCCTTTTTTTAATACTTTTCAATAGTTATTCATTTTACAACCAGGAGAATCACTGGTTAGGCTAATAGATAACTTTGATTGGTGGCTGTTTCTGCGCACAATGTTTTCGGAACTAAAAATTATTTAACTAATGATAGAAGCTTTAACAAAACATAGCTGAACTGACCTGGATATACCTGGTCGACGTCAGGTTCTCTCGGCTCGTATATCTATCCAATTATCTAGTCAACTAGGTGATCGCCAAGATACAAATATCAAGGATTCAATACCTTTTAGAATGATAAATTTATTTATTTAAATATTTGAAAAAATAGTACAAATGTGATATTGTACTGGGATAAGGTTCATAAATTAAGAAAAAGGCATCTCCTTATCGTGTAATATGAAAGTTGCTGATGGCTTGCGCTATTTTTCTTAACTTATGCACCTTATCTCATACAATGTCACATTTGTACTATTTTTCACATTGTGTCGCGGTCTCACACAATTCTGTCCTTAACTACACGTTTCAGGTTTTTTCAGGATGCCTGAATGACCAGTTTTTTGGTCGTTGAGGTACAGCTTGCACCACTCTGACGAGGGCCAACAGCCCGAAACGCGTACGTGGTTAGCTTTTCTTGATTAATCAAGAATGGGTATTTGGCCAATTCTGGAATAATTAAAAATCAATGAATAGTTGATATTTATTCCGATAGATGGCGCAAGCCATCAGCAACTTTTAGTTGCACAATAAGGAGATGACTTTTTCTTAATGTATTTAAATATGCTTGGCTATCTTTCGGGACAATTGTCCTTCAGCAGTTGCCGTATAATAACGAACAATTCTATAATATACCTATATACACTCATAGACAAAGCTTAAGGAAGTGGAACGTCTTTGATATCACCGTTTTTTGAAGGAGACAGAGGCAATTTTGTTCACACTTGATTATCTCGTGTGTCTACAATAAAAGTCGCTGTGTATCAAATATATTTCAGGGTTATTGTCTGAATCCATATATACATGCTAAAAGTTTGCCTAAGTTTAGTCCATGAGTAGATATAGAAACATAGACTCGTTCGTTCGTCAATATATCTGCCTGTTGGGAAAGGTATTCATAAAACAATTTATCTCTTTAAAAATCATTAAATTGTTGATATTTTAGTAAAGTATTTATTATTTTCTAAAATATCAATGCAGAAATATATCAATTCAAAATTATGCTTGGATTAGGTTTTGTTATTTTCTTAACACAGATTATAATTGTTTTATAATTTTCTACTCTGCAAACTTCTCTAATTGTCTCTCTGGTATAAATTTTGATTTGCTCTTGTCTTAAATAAATTGCCGTGTCACTTTGACTGTTCTAATTCTCTACGAGGCAAAATTTTAATTTTTAAATGCTTGATGGACTAAATATTTATTTTTATAATACTATATAGGTATATAATATTTATATAATTGAAAATAAAAAGGGCATATCCTGACTAAGAGCACATGTGCTTTTTAGATGGAAGAGCGCCATCTAGTGGAACATAAATCAACTAAACGTTGATTTAACCTATTTCCTGATATTTGGCCAACCCAATTTCTTGATATGATCCTTATATGATTGTGTAGTATTATATATATATATATATATATTTGTTATCTCGTGTGTCTCTCCAATAAAGGTCACTGTAATATGTATTTCAGAGTTATTGTCTGAATCCATATATACCAGGTCTATTAGTATGAAACGCGAAAATTTTCAGTGAATTCAAAAGTTCACCAATTCCATACAACAAAATATTTTTTATACAAAGTAATTGCCCTGATTAGCTATACACTCGGACCACCTTTCAGGCAATTTTCGAATTCCTTGTCTGAAAAATTCTATTCCTTTTGAGTCGAACCAGTCAACAAGCCATTTTCGGAGTATGTCTGAGTTTGAAAATTCCTGTTTTTTTAGGGCGTGTCCTAAAGATGTGAAAAGGTGGTAGTCCGACGGCGCTAAGTCTGGTGAGTACGGCGGGTGGGGTAAGAGTTCCCAGCCCAAGTATTTTATGGTGTTTTTGACCACTGTAGCGTTGTGGGCTGGAGCGTTGTCATGCTGCAGTATCAGCTTGTTGTGCTTTTCACGCAATTCCGGTCTTATTTCATTCAATGCCTCTCTCAAACTGTGCATTTGTTGTTCGTAGCGACTAGTATTGACCGTTTCGCCAGGTTTCAGGAGCTTGAAATATACTACGCCGGTCTGGTCCCACCATACGCAAAGCATTGCCTTTTTTCCTAAGCGATTGGGCCTAGGCTTCTGTTTTGGAAATTGGCCGAGCAGGCCCCACGACTTTTGGCGCATAGGATTGCTGAAGTGGATCGATTTCTCATCAGAAGTTACGATTCGGTGCAAAAATGACTTCTTTTCATGCCTGGCGAGCAGCCCTTCGCAGGTTACCAGACGCCGTTCTTGCTGCCTTTCGCTCAACTCGTGGGGGACCCATCTGGAAAGCTTTTGGGTCATTCTGAGGCTGTTTAAACGTAGGGAAACAGCACCTTGAGACACCTGGAGCTGTTTCGCGAGTTTCTCCTGCGTTTGGGTACTGTCCTCATCCAACAAAGCTTGCTGTTCAGCGTCCTCGAACTTTTGGTGCGGTTTTCCACGTGGTTCGTTATCAAGTTCGATATCGCCACTTTGGAATTTTTTAAACCATCTGTAACACTCCGATTTGCTCAGAGCGTGGTCGCCGTGAACTTCCTCGAGCATTCGGTGGGCTTCAGTGGCACTTTTCTTCCAGTTGAAGGCGAACAACAAAACTTCCCGCAAATGGGCACTTTTTGGCTCGGAAATCACCATTTTCCACGGGCTCCAGAAATTTTCCACGATTTGAATTTTTCTAAAACTCCACGCATGCTGATGCCACGTGAGTCAAAAAACAAAATGCCTTCAACAGCGCCACCGTCGGCTCAAATAAAGTTGCACAGCGCCCTCTGGCAGCCATTTTCGCGTTTCATACTAATAGACCTGGTACATGCGCAGTTCAGATGCGCTGGAGCTCTTGCTTTGCATAAATCGACCACCAAATTTCAATCATTTGCATGTTTGGTCGAAACCTCTTTGTATACGTATTTTTATATAAATCGGACAACTGCTTCTTGGTGCGTCGATTTTTTTGTTATAGAGTATACATGCTAAAAGGTACAACTTTGCTAAGTTTTGTCCATGAGTGTATATAGAAACATAGACTCGTTCATTCGTCAATATATCTGTCTGTTTAGAATAGCATTCATCATAATTCATAAAACAATTTATCAAAAAATCTCTTTAAAAATATCTATATGTAAGTTATATATATCATCACAGTAAGTAAGAACTACCAGCATCAAAGTCTGTCTCCTAAGTTTACTCAACATCCAATTATCGGAGGTATTTGTTATCTGCTCCAGCCGACTCTTAGCTTATAAAATAAACAACTTCGTTTGGAAGTCCTTTGATGCTATTTCAGCTGTGTTGTCTAGTCGATGCTCTAAATAAATATAATCTCTCCAATTTAATTCCAAATTCTCTGAAGAGCTTCTCGAGAGAGAGAGAATTAAATGGAAAGAATCGATTTTACCTGATGGTCAATTCTTGCAAAGACTTTGCTCGACTCCACGACTTTCACATTCATTCAATCTAAATTTGCTTTCTGTATTCATCAAGATCTACGTGTCAATCAATCAATACCTTTTATCAACTTAAAATCCTTCGACAATTATTAGAAAAAGAAAAGTAAAATCACCAAGGATGAGTTTAACAGAAAGCAATAACGCGCCATCTATATATATATATATATATAAATTAAAAGGATTTAAAAGCACGAATGTTTCTTTTATACACAATACAAACTTCTACTGTCCTAACTGCGATGAAAAAATATATTGGGAGGGCTTGGCTCATCAGTGGTGAGCCCCCCCTACTCACCCCCCCCCCCCCCCCCCCCCCCCCCCCCCCCCCCCCAATTTCGCCAATTTAATCCACCAGACCGCTTCTCATAGCTCTAATACTGTATTGGACGATTCTGCTTATATACGCACAACTGAAGGGTGGAATCCCAGAAATAGTTTAAAAGAAAACTATGAGGTGCTTATATTAAATACTTTACGTTTCAAGCTTTCGGGTATTAACGACCCTTATTCCTGATTTTTATTATTATTATTAGTTAATAACTAAATGGAATCCTCTCTTTCTTTTTCCCAGTAAGAGACGCCTACGGAAGCCAACAGTACATAGACAGATAAAGCACATAGGCTATAGTTATTAACAAATATATGCATTTATTTAAGGCGCCAATTTATAATTGTAACAAATAGTATTTGAATAAAAACATTCAATCGGGTAAAACACGGGCGTTAATGATCCAACAGGTCCACGTGTCTAAATTAAAACACCGGCGTTGCCCGGGTCATTCGGCTAGTTAGATATAAAGGCCAAGATATATAAAGAATATTTAAAAGAATTATCATTTTAATTCAGTTTTACTCTCGTTTTATTCTCGCACAAATTTACTTCTCTCAATGATTTTTTCTCGTATTATATTTAGCACATTTATTTATATCTACCCTTATATAATTCCGTATGAACTCTGAAAAAAAAAATCAGCCAGGCAACCTCTATCTTCAGATAGCTTAATTAAACACGATTTAAAAAATATTTCAGATCGAGGGAGAGAGAGAGATCGATATATTTTTAAAAGTTTCATTCTATAATTTACATTTTGATAGCATTTTAATCGAAGTAAAAGGGAAATATTCTACAGTCTTATCTACATCTATTAATTTTGTTTGGTTAATTTATGCCTATAAATAGCATTCGATCAAATTTACATAATTTGGTTACTAAATAACATCCATTTATCTTTTTTTTTTAAATGAAGGGTTCCACTCCCGTCGCAAAGTATATACAAGCCTATGAAGAGTCGGTGGATGACCACCTCGATTCCCGACAGTCATGAACCGGGATCGAATCCCGCATTAACATTTTGTTTGATATGTGAATAACCTTCATATATTATTTATTGTTACAATTATCATAAACTAGGTTGCTCTTTTTGAGCGGTACCTAATAAAGTGATTTCGGAACAAGGAAAATACAAACCCTATACGTCATCTATAGATAACCTCTCTGTAATCTAGTAGATTCAGCTCGATGGCAAAGCCACAACAACAGCTTTAGGGAAATTCAGAACGCCATCTGAAAACCATGGTGTCAAGCTATGGAGCTAGTTAGTTCAGTGTAGATTCAATTCCATGTGATCTATAAAGTTTCTGTGAAATTTTCCTAATTTACCAAAGAGGTGTTTATAATACAATATAATGCGGCTTATGATTGTAGAACGACATTTGAAAATTATCCCGCATGTGTTTCTTTTGAACGAAAAATCGAAATTTATTTTAAGGAGAAAAAACGATTATTTCTAACTTTAGGGATGAAGTATTAAAGAATAAATTGCGAAGAGTAATGATAAACGAAAAAATAAAGTGTCCATGGTTGATAATTATTTATTTTTCCGTTTATCATTACTCTTCACAATTCATCCTTTCATACTTCATCCCTAAGGTTAAAGATATTCGTTCTTTCTCCTTAAAATATTTTTGTATTTTTCGTTCAAAAGAAACACATGCGGGATAATTTTCTAATGTCGTTCTACAAAGAGGTGTTTAGTTGATAAAGTAAGCTGTTCTGTGTCCAAACTGCCACATGGCCGGTTCCCTGTATCTGCTAGATTGAGTGATAGTTAATGATGTTTTGCATCTGCACTCATGGACAAATGTTAAAGAAGTTGTACCCAGGAATCCGGGTTACCTCAATATAGAGAGAGAGAGATGTTGTACCTTTTTAACATGCCTATCGGGATTCAGACAATAACTCTGAAAGATATTTGATACACAGTTACCTTTATTGAAGATACACGAGATAACCAAGTGTGAACAAAATTGCCTCTGTCGCTTCCAAGAAAACAGATGATCGGCGATAGCAAAGAATTTCCACTTCCTTAAGTTTTGTCCACGAGTGTATTTTGATGGAAGAGGTAGCCCTTTTTTTTATGATCGATTCACTTCCAACAAAACTTCCAATTAGCATTCAATTTTATTGTGCCTCTCTATCATTTTTAGATAAAATAAAAATAAAATTATTTCCATCAATTACCTGTGATTGAATCAATCTTTCTAATGAATAGCTTTGTTCAAAACTTACCCTGAGTTCATAAGTCGATAGTTCATTTTAGCTTCTTCCCTCTAAAAATCCATCACAACCTTTCTTGTTTGGCATTTGACAGGTGCACAATAGGATGAATGAAGGATTGTGTTAATAAATGTCCACAACATTTTTAAAATATAAATTCTATTTGTATAGAACACCACCAGCTCAGACCAAGGTTAGTAAGAAAATTGGAACTGTATTATTCTAAGAAATCGTTTAATTAAGATGTATATTTTAGTATATTGGGAGATATATGGATGAATATTAAATATGCTTAGCTTCATCATTATTATACTCATTTTAATGATGAAGAAATTAATATAATGCTAAAATATAATAAATTTACCAATAGTACTAATGATGAAAAGGTGATTTGATCATCGTTTAAGTTATTAGTAAGGAATATTTATTGTAGCAGATTATTTATTTATAAATGACTGCGGCGTATAATTATAAAGCTATACAACCAGTTTAACCGCATAAGTTTATTTTTATTTATGAAAAATCATTTTAATTTCAAAGAGAAATAATTTAATATTTCTAACTTTTGGATGACGTATGAAAAGGTTGAATATATGAAGAGTGATGGTCTATATATGAATGGATGACGTATGGAGGGTGAAAAATATGAAGAGTAATGGCGAACGGAAAATAAAAGTGTCCAGGAGCGGGAATCGAACCCACAACCTTCTGCTTACCGGGCAGGTGCCATGTCCACTAGGCTATCCTGGACGATATTTCTCCGTTCGTAACTAATATTCAAACTGACTAATAATACTTATAAATGACTGCGGCGTATAATTATAAAGCTATACAACCAGTATGCAACTTATGCGGTTAAACTGGTTGTATAGCTTTAGATTATTTATTATTCTATGAAAATATTTTTAATTTCTATATTTGTATTTTGATATCCTGTAAAATTTTCTCATTGCCTCTCTTACTATTTTATTAATTTTAACCCGGGTAGTTGGCGACTTCTGTACGCTCCAGGAACCTGGGTTACTTAAATAAATAAAATTAATTTTAATTTATTTTGCCATAAATAAATTGCTGCGTCATTCTGAAGTTTGTCTTTCCTATTGTTCTACGTTACATTATATATGCGTTCGTTCTACGAAATGATTTAAAACGAGAGTCAGTTTATAGAACGACTATACGTCTGATAAATATATATACTCAAGGACATACAACTTAAAGAGTAGAAAGTCTTTCATGTCGCCAGTCGTCTATTTTTTTAAGGGGACAGCAGCAATTTTTTCAAACTTGGTTATCTCGTTTGTCTCCAATAAAGGTCGCTGTGTATCAAATATCTTTCAAGGTTATTGTCTGAATCCCGATATACATGTTAAAATGTACAACTTTCTCAAGTTTTGTCCATGTGTGTGAATACCCATTGGCATTTATATGAGTATTTAATAAACGCAATAATTACTCTAAATATTACTTCTGATTTGAAAAATATTTTTTAAATATATATATATTAAAAATAAAAAAGGCATCTCCTGACCAAGAGCACATGTGCTTTTTAGATGGCAGAGCGCCATCTAGTGGAACAAAAATAAACTAAACGTTTATTTAGCTTGCTCCGTGATATTTGGCCAACCCAATTTCTTGATTTATCAAGAAAAGCCATCCACGAACGCGTTTCGCGCTGTTGGCGCTCGTCAGCGTAGAGAAGGCTGTAACCACTGCGACCAAAAAAGATGTTTGGTCCCAATGGCTTCTTGAGAAATCAGAAAATGGGTATTTAAGGCCAAATTTGCGTAAAGACGCTTAACACATGAAAAAACAATAGAAAAAAAAATAAAAGATAAGTGGGTCAGGTGTTGATATATGGCTAAATATCACGGAGCAAGCTAAATAAACGTTTAGTTTATTTTTGCTCCACTAGATGGCGCTCTGCCATCTAAAAAGCACATGTGCTCGTGGTCAGGAGATGCCTTTTTTATTTTTAATATCAACACCTGACCCACTTATCTTTTATTTTTTTCTATTGTTTTTATATATATATAATATTTTTTTAAATAGTGAAGACTTTTGCATGTATTGACAAGATGTCAATAAAATTATTTTAATTTTCGAATTGTCCAAGTTTTTATAATCCTCGTTCATCCTCGTTCATCAACCCATCCTTTTAATTGCATTTTTCATTTCTTTTCAAAATGTTCATCAAATGTATTCGTTTATTATTGTCTTTCCAGATTATAAATTTTGTTTAATTTTTCTGTCGTAAATAAAGACAGTAGGGGGCATCGTTTGGTGAAGTGTGTCTTTGATAGGTGGATAAAAACGCAAATTTTCTCAAGAACACAATGCTCTTCTACTGGTTAAAATGGAAAAAATCTCTTTTTGTATCTGCAATGAAACATCAATATTTAGTTCCTCTATCCATTTTTGACCCTCTTTCTCTAGTCTTTTCATCAATAATTAGATTAATTACCGTAAAGATAGAGGCTGCCTGGCCGGCATTCATAGTTTTTCAAATTAAAGACACTTCGGCCAGTAAATCTTTTTTTATTATTATTATTTACTGGCCGAAGTGTCTTTAATTTGAAGAACTAAATTAATTACAATAACTTCAGACTTCTCTAGCTTGTACAGAAGTATGTTTAGCATAAAAGAGCTTCAGAATGTTGCAATCAATTTTTAATATACTTCCCGACCTCCTATAAGCCTAAATACATATTTACACACCCGCTCACCCCAAATGACAATGTAAATATGCAAATTTTCAGACGCTTAGATCGACGATAGGTATACTAATTTTAATTTGCGTTTTTTTAATGCTTTATCATAATTATTAGGTCTTTTCTTATGTCCTTCTAGCATTTTTCAAATAAATCGATGTCCTCTAGATTCAAACCCGTAGTTTGAAGTACATTATTGCTATTTTTTCAATTGTGCGTGTCCTAACACACCATAAAACATAATTAAAAATGAGAAACAAAGAAAACTATATGTTTCGTAACACGGTATTATCTCTGTACGTCGCTGCCGCCGTCTATATAATTAATAAGAAACTGGCGTGTGAAGTTCGAACAGAGTGAATAATGGAACACGCGGAGGGAATATAAATATAGTTTACTTCATAAATTACTATGATGTATTAGCTCGCCATCTGTTATAAAACTATTTTCGAGACGTATGTCTCTTTTTAAAATAAATCAATTTTCTACTGCCTTTACTGCAATGATAAAATAATGGGTGAGCCTGACTCATCAGTGTCGAACTCTCCCAGTGGTTTCGTCAATTTAATCTACCATGCCGCTGTAATATTGCATTTGTTGTTTTCCTTTTATACCGATACTGACGCTAAACTCTTGGAAAAGATATTTAAAGAATTCAGTATAGGTATAAAAGGAAAACAGTCAAACGCAATATGGTAGATTGAATTAGCGAAACCGCTGAGAGGGTTCACAAGGCCATCCCATTATTTTATCATTGCAGTAAAGCAAGTAGAAAATTGTTTTATATCAAAAAGAAACATACTCATCAAAAATAATTCAAATTTCTTATAAATTACTATATGTAGATTACTTTTGTATATGTGTGTATTTGTACCTCTACATTTCCACACTATTAGACACCTATCTGGGTGTGAAACAAATCTGAATATAATATGTTGGATATGGGAAAAGTCTTGGATATATTTTACCTCAAAAATGCTAATTAGCTTTAAAATAGGCTATTTTATATAGGTTTATGGATAGAAAATGATGTTATTAATAATATGATATATTGTAACGTAAAAAATGAGGAAAGACAAACTTTAGGATGATGACAAACATTACTATTACGGATTAGCACACAAAAAACAATAAACTAGAGCCTACAGTAAGAGTAACTTCAACACAGAAAAACGTACACTCAAGAGTACAACACCAACAACTAAAAGGGGGTAAATAAAAAAAAACACGATTTGTTAAATAAAATAAAAACAGTACTTATATTTTATTTGCAGCATTGATAAGGAGCGGACCGGGGTTACACAGGTATGCGAGGAGATCACAAGACAAGCACACAGAGAACGCTTTAAGCGTTTCCACTCGAACACCACTCCACGACTCCCCGCATTCCGTTTCAACCCTCATTTATATACAAAAATGGCCACATTCGTCCAATGAGAAGGCGTGGGAGATCAGTTCACTTAACAAATAAACAACATTCTTCCCGCATAACTGAGAAGATTAAAACTGCTATGTTTGTCAAATAATTTGACACAGCAATTTATTTAAGGCACAAACACCAATCTATAAAATACAAGAGAAGCAATGAGGGAAGTTTACAAAGTAACAAAATATAAATTAATAATCTGTATATAAAATATAATAAATACTTCACTGCAATATTAATCAATTCCTATCATCACACACAATATTACGTTAATACACTCTACTACTAATAATAATAATAATATTAGGTAGATGAATAATAAATCATTGTTAAAACAATAGGTTGAGCACTCGAGCAGAAGCCAAGTTATTCGTCAAGCATTTAAATAGTCTGTTGCTTCATTAGTCTGGAATCTCTCTGGAATAAATCACCATTCACGGCTGACTTATTGCCATATTGCCGCCTCTATTGCTATAGATTGGAATTGGACATATATATATATTCCCTGCCTCATGTGTGACATATTTGAATATATCTTCTATTTATAAGACACTCGTACATCTTCATGTCATTGCTTGATTTTCACATTCTTCCTAAAGTTTATTTTTGATAAATACTCATTCTTATTATAAGGTTGTCCCAAAATTCGTGTTTTTCTTATTACATGGCGAATAATATTATTACGGCGAATATAACAACAACAACAAAAAGCCTTTATTGGGGACCTCTCGTCCTATATAGGATTCGCCAGATTACAGAGTAAGAGAAGAGAACTAAGAATACAGAGAGAAGCCTATAAGTAGTAGGTACACTGTGACTATATACAAGAGCAACAACAAGCCTTTTAGTGGAATCAAAGTCCCATACAGGATATTACGGCGAATACATAATATAATACATAATACAATTACTTTATACATAATACAAAGACATTATACATAACGGTGAATAATATTGGTATTTCAAATTTTTTTCAAGTGTTTACGAACTTTTGGGACAACCTTGTAATTAAATAATACACAGGTTTCTGGATATGAGCTTATTTTCATTTTTTATTTAATTCTCAAGCGTTCAGTAATTTCCGCCCTTCTGCAGAAGTACAAAATGAACAATAATATATATTTAACAAACTAGTTTTAATTTAAAAAGCATATATTGGATCTAAAAATCATTTATTTTACCAATATTTCAGTTGGCTGAACGCCAACCTTTATCAAGGTGTTATAACATATTTAATGTATGTCAACAACAAACTCAGCGCCACATAACGTCAACAGAATTAAGTTTTAAAAATATTTTGTTATATTCAAAGGGGAGAAAAAGTTTGATATACAGTATATATTTATATTATGGATTATTAAAGATTTATTTATGAATTGCTCTATTTTCAAAATAACAAACTATGTGTATATATGTATAGATTTAGTTGGTATCTAACGACGTTTCATTATTGTTCATTTTATACTGCTGTAGAAGGTCAGAAATACCCAAAAGCTTGAGAATGCGATAGAAAATTAAAATAAACTCACGCACACACACGTCTCCAGAAACCTGCTGCATTATTTAATCCATAAACAGTATATTCACATCTATTGTATTGTTGCGTTGTTGGTTGACAAAGAATATCTCCCGTGGGTACAAAGGATCTTTAGGACTTTATTTAAGCCTAATCGATAAAATAATTACAGAAGAGTGCAAAAATAAAACAACAAGAAATAAAACAGCAATTACACACTCACCAACTGCAGCACAGTGAGGGAAAGCAGGAGCAGAACAGGAGACCGAAGTTCGTAGAACCTTCCAGAATCTTCCAGGAAGCACACCGACGTCGGCGGTAAGCAGCAGTCCGACTTCTTGAGACAGCAGCTTGCTTGGAGTACACCACGTAGCTTCGTTCTTCGACTTCTTTTTCTTATCTTTCTTCTTCTCCGGCATGAGTTTCTCATCCCTATATATTCCGGAGTAGATCTTTCCAGAACGGTCACGGTTGGTCAGCCAATCAGAAAGCCGCCAGCACCGAGCGTTGCGCAATAGCTGTAGATTGGCCAATCAGTTGTCTTCCGCTTTTTCTACATGATTCTTAAACGCTCTAGAACATTCTCTCTCTCCATCTGGAATGTGCTTTTATTTATACGTAACAGTATGAATCATCCTTATTATAAATCTTCCTATGAAAATTCGAATCTTTTATAGACGCGTGTGATTCTTTTAAAATTAAACAATTTCTACTGCCCTTACTGCAATGGAAACATTAATGGGAGGGTCTGACTCATCAGTGGTGAACCAGTTAATTAATTCATTGCAGTAAGGACAGTAGAAATTGTTTAATTTTAAAAGAATCATACGCGTCTATAGTAGTTTCGAATTTTCATAAAAGATGGCGCGATAATGCATCATAATATAAAACTTCCTATAATTTATTTTCTCTAAATTATAGAGATTCAGTATCAAGTACACCCAATGTGTCAAATCTCTATTTAAGATCTAACCACGGGTGACAATTTTCACGATATTCTAGCAGGTTCTGGAGTGACACGCAATATTGACTTCTATTATCTAATATTAACATATGATATGCATTTAAACGTTTATATATAATGCGCACACACAAATAGATTACAATTTGGAAAAAAAAAGGTCGGTGGACGAGTGGTTAAAACCCTCGATTCTCGACAGTCATGAACCGGGATCGAATCCTGCATTGGATATTTTGTTTAAACATTCATATGTGAATATCCTTCACACATATTATTCATTGTTGTAAATATCATAAACTAGGTTACTCTTTTAAAAGCGGCACCTAGTAAAGTTATTTTGGAATTTGAAAAAAAAAAACATTTTGGTATATTTGGTTTTATATTCAAGTTTAGAATAATACTTTTCTAATAGTGTCGATTGAAGATAATTTATTCCTTTTATTTAGGATTTATAGACGAACGAATAGAAAGAACGTAATAACAAGATTTGGTATAGGTACAATTTATATAATTAATAGTCAATAATTCACATTTCCTCTCTATAGCGCCCGATTTTAAATACGTAGTACAATGCGATTTACATTAAAAGTGACCTGTCTATAGCACCCCCTTTCTATAGCACCCTATTTTGGTGAGTCCAAGAGGGGGCGCTATAGACAAGTTTAACTGTGTATGAAATTTCTTGATTTATTCCGTTTGTCTTGTGCAACAAACATCAATTTTGCATTTCATTTGTATGGAGAAGAATAAATGTATAACTCATACACAAATATTGTAACCGATTATTTCCTATATAATGGAATTGATCAAATGAAGCTTCTGTAGGATTCGACCATTGTCAGAGATTACTTTCTTTGACTTCCTATAAATATTAAATCAAAGGCGATTGTTGATCTTATTTCCATATTGTCCTCTCTTTTTTTATCCTATTTATGTAACTCGGAATATTTTCTGTGTGTTGAGAATATTTCTACATATCAGATTTATCATAAATTAAATTTACCGCTTGGAGAATTTCAAATATTTATTTATCTACGAGCTCTATTTTTTATATAAAATAGGTTTCCTTAATATTTTTTATGATAGCCTAGGTTATCTACACATTTCAGAGAATTAATTTCTGGATCCTTTGAATCATTTCAGATTTAGCCTCATTATTTATCGACAAGATGTCGGCAACCTGCGGCTAGCAAGCCACATGTGGCTCTTTGGATGCTGCGTGTAGTACTCCCATAAATAAAAATATTATTTATGCGAGTACTATTTATTGTTGGCAAGAAAAAAAAATGTTGTGACTCCTTAAAAACTTTGAAATTTTGTAAATTGTAATTTTGGATTCTCTTCTGACTCAAAAGGTTGCTGATCCCTAGACTCCAAAGCATTATCAGGTCGCAAATATGAATCGAAAAGGCGTCGACATCTTTCTTAAGAATGACGCTCTGCTGATTCATGTACATTAAGAGAACAGCGCCCTGCTGATATTTCGGGTACTGTACAAACACATGCAAATTAAAATAGTGCCACGATTTAGCCTATAGTTGATGGCTTTTGTACATACGCTCCAGGGTGTGTTATTCTAAGTTAATTAAATTTATTTGTATTTTGCATTCTCATTAATTAACTCTCATTATCTTACTCAACTTGGAGTTTTCATAGGGATTAATACGTCTTCCTTTTGTATATTCCTCCATAGTTTTAGATTAATTATATACTCATATTAAGGAGTAGGCAAATATTCTACAGAATTATATGGCGTTATGATCAACGGTATACTTTATATATATAATATTCATAACATTTCTCTCTCTCTCTTTATATATTTGTCCTCTTTTTATCTTGCATCTAAATATGTTTTAAAGTATCTAAGAATATATAACACAATCACACAAAATTACTTAAAGTCGAACTGTATCATAGTTATCTTGTCTCCAGCACGATGTGGCCTAAGTTGTGTAAAGATCACACATATAACGGTGGTCAGTCTTAATATAACATTGTAGTCCCATGTAGTCTAGTGGCTAGGATATCTAGCTTTCACCCAGAAGGCCCGAGTTCTATTCCCGGCGTGGAAATATTTTTTGGCTCGAAAATCATGCATTTTGGTTAGTAGTAGCCCGTAAAAACTATATTCTCTCTTTTACTTTGACCGACTCAAAACACTCTGTAATTATATAAATACGTATTTAATATATCATTTTCTTTATTCTTCAAACCTTAAGTGCGGTATTGTTTGCCGGTTCAAAATCACTTTATTAGGTACCGCTCAACAATAGCAACCTAGTTTATGATAATTGAAATAGTGAATAATATGTGAAGTTCACATATTAAACAGAATGTTAACGCGGAATTCAATCCCGGTTCTTGACTGTCGGGAATCGAGGGTGTTACCCACTCGTCCCGTTGTGGTATTGTTTTATTCTCAATTATGTTATCACATCAGTTAATATAACATTGTGTCTGATGATTATTTACTATTTCAATTATTAATAGTGAACATCTAGATGTTAGTGGTATAATAAGCGAGGCCGCTCAGAGACCCCTCGGCTACTACGTCTAAAGAAGCATCACGGACAACACCTAGATGGATCATTTAGTGCTTGGAATTTCTTCATTTTTTTTATTCGTCATAATAGCTAACTTACTCTATCATACTTCTCTCTATATAACAATAAATATCTTTATGAAGACATCTCGTCTTGTATACATTCGTCCCGGAGTCCAAGAAGACAAAATGGTCAGAGTATCAATATGTAAATAGGCTACGTATAAAGTGTCTTGAGACAACCACGGTGTCTTCTTGTCATCTTTTTAACGACATTCTCAGCTTTTCTGCCAAGCTGGTTGTACAAGTAGACAAAAATATCATCATTAACTTATTGCCATATATCGCTGAAAAATATAAACACATTTTAACGCTACTTTTCTCCTAAAATGTATACAGTAGAATCTCCCTTTAGCGGACACCCCGCTAGCGGATACCTCTCCACAAAGGACAGTTTTCATTTGTAAAATTATCATTTTTACAATTCAAAATCTCTCCTAAAGGACACTTTGGCTCGGAAATTAGGTGTCCTTTACAGGGAGGTTCTACTGTGTTCATATAATTACATTTTATTTCTATTGCTCATATCCTACTATGAATAAAAATTGAAAGAAGGAGGGAATCGGTTATCAGTGGTGAACCTTCCTAGCGGTTTCGCTATTTTAATCTTCAGACCGCTTCACTATTGAATCGGACTGAATTTCTTATATGCCCTGCACTTGATACTGAATAGAGTTGAATTAGCGTTTTGAACACACACACAAACTATGGACATATGCTTCTCTCTAGGAGAGAATTAGAGTTTTGAACACACACACAAACTATGGGCATATGCTTCTCTCTAGGAGAGAATTAGCGTTTTGAACACACACACAAACTATGGACATATGCTTCTCTCTAGGAGAGAATTAGCGTTTTGAACACACGCACAAACTATGGGCATATGCTTCTCTCTCTAGGAGAGAATTAGCGTTTTGAACACACACACAAACTATGGACTTATGCTTCTCTCTAGGAGAGAATTAGCGTTTTGAACACACACACAAACTATGGGCATATGCTTCTCTCTAGGAGAGAATTAGCGTTTTGAACACACACACACACAAACTATGGACATATGCTTCTCACTAGGAGAGAATTAGCGTTTTGAACACACACACTAACTATGGACATG
Source organism: Cordylochernes scorpioides (assembly GCA_030710605.1). Classification (NCBI taxonomy): domain Eukaryota; kingdom Metazoa; phylum Arthropoda; class Arachnida; order Pseudoscorpiones; family Chernetidae; genus Cordylochernes; species Cordylochernes scorpioides. The sequence goes on from CP092863.1 coordinate 25,295,685, forward strand.
TGCTTCTCTCTAGGAGAGAATTAGCGTTTTGAACACACACACAAACTATGGACATATGCTTCTCTCTAGGAGAGAATTAGCGTTTTGAACACACACACAAACTATGGACATATGTGTCTCTATAGGAGAGAATTGGCGTTTTGAACACACACACAAACTATAGACATATGATTCTCTCTAGGAGAGAATTAGCGTTTTGAACACACACACAAACTATGGCCATATGTGTCTCTATAGGAGAGAATTGGCGTTTTGAACACACACACAAACTATGGACATGTGCTTCTCTCTAGGAGAGAATTAGCGTTTTGAACACACACACAAACTATAGACATATGATTCTCTCTAGGAGAGAATTAGCGTTTTGAACACACACAAACTATAGACATATAATTCTCTCTAGGAGAGAATTAGCGTTTACACACACAAACTATGGACATATGCTTCTCTCTAGGAGAGAATTAGCGTTTTGAACACACACACACAAACTATGGACATAGGCTTCTCTCTAGGAGAGAATTAGCGTTTTGAACACACACACAAACTATGGACATATGCTTCTCTCTAGGAGAGAATTAGCGTTTTGAACACACACACAAACTATGGACATATGCTTCTCTCTAGGAGAGAATTGACGTTTTGAACACACACACAAACTATAGACATATGCTTCTCTCTAGGAGAGAATTAGAGCTCCATTCGGCCAATGAATCAGAGAAAAGGTTTTGAATCTTTGCTTTGTTACGTTGCTAGTCATGGCAAATTGTCAATTTTGGTGTAACCCTGTGATAGGGACAATGAAGAATACTAAGAGACATTCTATAATTACCAATAATAATTAGTCATTTATTTTGTTTCTCTATATAGTTTTCATAAATTCAAATTCTAACTCTCTTATCAGTTTTCATCGAAAATTCTAAAAAATATATAACACTTTTATGAAAACTCACACAATGTGTTAATCAGATAATAAAAATTTCACAAACAATACTTCACAATCATTTGGCCGTAAATTTTTACACCGCTTCAATTGATTCCCAATGATTGTGTGGAGCTCTGTGTTTTTTTCTCTCTATATTTCAATTGATTCTAAATTACTGTATCTCTAAGCCTTCTCTTATCTTCAAGTTGAAGATTGATTATCCATTCTATTCTCATTTTTAGCTTTTCTTCTCTATTTCAGATAGTAGATTATTTCCTATCTTCGGGAAGTAATTAGAGGAGTGATAATTAAATTCTCTGGCGCTCGTGTATTTCCTTTTTTTTTTTGGCAATTAACATTCGCTTCCAGCTTCATATAAGGATCATATAAGTTCATTTACTCGCACATACAAAATAAACTTTATTATATATATATAATAAAAATATTGAAGGCATATCCTGATCAAAAGCACATGTGCTTTTTAGATGGCAGAGCGTCATCTATAAAAGTCGGTGGATGAGAGGGTAACACGCTCGATTCCCGACAGTCATGAACCGGGATTGAATCCCGCGTTAAAATTCGTTTAATATGTGAATAACCTTCATATATTATTCACTGTTTCAATTATCATGAACTAGGTTGCTCTTGCTGAGCGGTACCTATTAATGTGATTTTGAACCAGAGCGTTATCTAGTGGAGAAAAATAAACTAAACGTTAATTTAACTTGCTCCGTGATATTTAGCCAACCCAATTTCTTGATAATTCAAGAAAAGCCATCCACGAAAATTCTCATACATACATATATGTATAGTCTCATGCATGGATTCGTCTCATAGTCGGTGGCCAGCGGTATAAACGGTCGGTTTCCGACAGCCATGAACCGGGATCGAAACCCGCATTGTACACTTTTTTTATGCTGAAAGCTGTTCATATTTTTCACTTTTTTTTTCTTATCCCTAATACACGTGGTACAGGCCATGATAATCATGGTGGGTAGAAGTAGGCGACTGTTTTTACTGTAAGTGCACCACATGTCTACACATGTGAAAAGCAGTTCGACTTTGCACTTACAAATGTGCCAGAGTCACGTTTGGTTTTACTTTTACTCGCTGGTGGGGTTGGACTTTTGCAAGATTCGGGGACCATTGGAGCATTTTTTTTTTTAATCAGAAAAAGTGCCCAATGCGGGAATCGAACCCGGATCTTAACGGTCGAAAACCAACGGTTTTGACCATCCTTCCACCGACCCTCGTTTTTCACTGTAAATAACATAAGCTAGGTTTCACTTTTTGAACGGTACCTAATAGTTATTTTGGAACAGGAGTCTTCAAAAGAAAAGAATAAAAACAGTAAAAAACTATTTATATTTAATGATAATGTTTCACATATTATATACAGGAATCTTGTATATTAGAAAAGCTTAATTATAACAATTAGTCTCATACGCGGGTTTTTATGATGAGGAAAACAATAGGATACAAAATAAAATACGAGTATTCACATATGATGCACACATACATACATTTCGTCTTATGAAAAAATACCTTAATCGAATAATGGAAACTTTAAAAAATGAAACGGAACTTGTTTATAGTACATTAGTATTTACATTCAATTAAATTAAAATAAAATAGAAAATTTAGGCAATGAAAGAATATATCTATATTAATAAAATGCAAATTTCATAAGTGGTGTTCGCTAAAAACTTTCGTTACAATGCATCAATTTCGACCAAATTTTCAACATTTATGTAAAACGAGATGGAGCAGGTTTTGCTTAACATCAAAATATTTTCCTAACTTTAACATGCGGAACTTCGCTGTTATCGATTAAATACAAAAAAAATCAACAGAGTTAATTTTATTTATATATAAATACAAAAAAAAAATCAGCAATTCATTCAACTCAATCTAAAAAAAATATTCAAAACAAGCAATTTTAAGATAACACCATATGTAAAACAGTCGGCCAAGAAAACAACAACGATATTACATCTTTCTCACATATTCACACACAATCTTGATTAATAATTAAAACTAATCTTTAACATTGTTTATTATACTTCATAATATATAATATTCGTTAGGCAAACTTTCACTCGGATAAAACCCGGGCGAAGCCGGGTACACATCCGCTAGTATCTAAATAAATTTAGGTAATTTTTCTTGTCACACACACACATACAGCTTTATTAAGACCACGGGTCTTATACATATTCACCACAGGAGAAGGAATCATAGATAGAGCTCCTATACTCCAGGCAGCACAGAACCCAACAACAGCCTCCAGGTTCGACGCATGTCCAGTGGCCACACCGTGCATACGTCAAGTTTAGCGTATCACTAAAAAGGCGAAGTGTGGAATCAGCCTCGTTATAGTCTTCACTTCCCTCATCCAAATGTCCCACGACATTCGGCGAATCCATTAATCTCCTCCGAACGGCGACTGTGGCCTTTTAGAATTCGTTTAAACCAAAGAAGAGGCCTTGATCAAGCATCATTGTATTCTTCAGTTATATATTTGTTGACTATCAGATAGAGACAAGGATTAGTCGGCCACCTAAGAGTGCTTTTCTCTCTTTCTCCAAGCAAAAGCAACCAAATATTATATGCATGATTCCATCTTGTATTCTGCTATTACATAGATCACAATTTAAAGGACAACCAGTCTTCCAGCTATTTTCATTTTGTTCTTGTCATTCTCTCAAAATATTTGGTTTTATTAAATTTCTGCCGGTTCAAAATCACTTTATTAGGTACCGCTCAACAAGAGCAACCTAGTTTATGATAATTGAAACAGGGAATAATATGTGATGGTTATTCACATATTAAACAAAATGTTAACGCGGGATTCAATCCCGGTTCATGACTGTAGGGAATAAAGGGTGTTACCCACTCGTCCACCGACTTTTATTTTAATTAAGTTTCAGCTCTTAGACTCAACTATCTATCGAAATTTTATCAATAGGAATATTGGTTTTCCGGAGATTTATCTACCCGCCATTTATTTTTATAATTCAAGCATATATATCTACACAATAGGATTTGTTTTTAAAATTCTTTAAGAACTCTACAGTAAAACCTGTATTGTGGGAGTTTCCATTTGGTTCTAAGCTGAAAATGCACTCGAAAAAGACAGATTGGATATAATATAAACCTGAAACTATTCTTGCTTAAGCAAATTCAATGATACTCCTAATATAGGATATCCAACACAATTTGCATTCAGTGGATTTAAAAAAATTTAGAAGTGAACGAATTACACAGGGTTAGATGTTTAAAAAGCTATTTTAAAATGCTATCATTTAAAAAAAACTAAAAATTAAAATTAAATAAAAAATCTAAAAACTAAATTAATGGAAAACAAACGGTTCCTACTAAAAATCGACTCCTAAGACAGGGGACTCTAAAGACAGGTTATAATATCATATATAGACGATAGAAGTAACATAAAGGTAACTCAGGCTCCTGGAGCATATCCATAGATCGCCAACTACCCAGGCTGTCCTGCGGTTTAGGAATCTGTCTTGGTAGCCTTAGTGAACTAGTTCACCAAGTGTCTCCAGGCCGGTTTGCTTCTTGGTAGATTCAAAAGGGAAGTGTCATCGAAAGAGGACAGTCCAAGAAGGGTAGCTGTCTGAAATCTCTGTAGTTGAAATGCTGGGCAGCAGAAGTAGAAAACCTTTAACTCATATAAATACCTAAAAATAATCATGTGTGTAAGTGTAAGGAGAGAGAAATGAAAGTTGGCCAGTAAGAACATACGACCACATGTCCTGGAGTACTACGCGGTCACTACTTTAGCCCGCGACTTAGAATAGTATAAAAAGTGATAGAAAAGTATTAATATAGTATTATCACTTTCCACCCCCCAATTAAGATAATTTGTGAAGGCTTTATGAAAATTCTATATGTTAAATTGAAGCTACCTACATATATTCATTTTTTTGATTGATTTCAATTATTTTTGTGGGTGAAAAATAACAGACATCCATTTATAATTTTCATTATATATACATATTGATATATGAATTATGTAAATACATAAAAATGGCTAATAGTTCTTTTAATTGTTATCAAGAAAATAATGAGCATACGTTAAGCTTTCATTTCCATTACATTTAAATTTCAATTAGCTTTGTTCAATGGATTATTGTTCTCTCTATTCAATTCCTCGTGTCTCTATTGACTTCTTATAAAAAAAATATCCTTTTCTGTTTGTCTTTCTTCTCTCCTGATATTGTGTTTGTCAATCGATTTATTTCTTGCTTGTTCTGGAAGATTGTTTTTATTTCACATATAGAATATCTGCCTCTGTTTCATTCTGCGCTCCAGTAACCTGGCTTATAAATAGCTATCTCTGTTTTGTTTTTTGTTTTTTTGTATCGAGGTATGTATGGTGTTATCATTAGCCTTATTGAAATACTAAGAAAACTCTGAATTGGATAGACCATGTTCTAAAAAGAAATTATCATCTCACCACGAAAAATAAAAGAGAAAAGTGTCTTTAATAACAAAATTAATTTGTTAAGAGGACTTTAAAAAATTGATTTTAAGGATGTATTGAAGACACCAGAGGACTTAGTCTATTGATGAACATACTGAAGAGAGAAACCATGGTAACGTCTTATCACCAGTTGGCGTTCAGCCAACTGAAATATCGATAAAATAAATGATATTTTGATCCAATATATGCCTTTTTAATTAAAAATGTATTTATGGATTGCTCTATTTTCAAAAATATACATATATATTATGATGCATTAGCGCGCCATCTGTTATGCTGACCAGGCCCTCCCTCTTATTTTTCCATTGTAGTAAGGACAGTAGAAATTGTTTAATTTTTAAAAGAATCATACGCGTCTATAATAGTTTAGAATATATATATAAGAGAATAAGAAATATATAAAAACGGGGTCATTGTTTTAAAATCCCTCGACAACAAAATAAATGGCCGGTGTTCTGAATGCTCTCGATAGTAAAACTAAAGAGAATTTGCAGTTTAAATCGTCCAAGACAATAAAAACATTCTTCAACACTAGAATTTTCTTCCTAATCAAATCCTATTAGGCTCGCCGTTCAAATTTTGATTAAATTTCGATGTGGTTGTTTTGATTCCAAAGTTATAGAATCTGATTCATGTTCTGATTCACTTTCCGTCTGAAAATCCTTTCATATGTTTTTATATACACGGATTATCATCCAGATGGATCTGATGCGGTTTATAATGACGATAACTTTAAATCCTTTTTTTTTTTTCTTTTGAAATGGAAATTTCTATTATATATATGCAACATATTTATTTTCTACACGTATATATATATATATACAGTAGAACCTCCATGAGAGGACACTCCCACTAGAGGACACCTCTCTACAAAGGACAGTTTTCATTTGTAAAATTACCATTTTTACAATTTAGCAACTTTCCGGTAATAGGACACCTCTCCCTAAAGGACAATTTGGCTTTGCAATTAGGTGTCCTTTACAGGGAGGTTCTACTGTAAATGCTTTTTGCTAGTTACTTATTTTTCATATTTTTAATATCTATCCTCTATAAGAAAAGTTTTCATTTGTCTATATTCCCTATAATTTAATATTTATTTTTCTATGTGTGTTTATATACAAAGTATATACTTATAATTTGTGTCATTTGTCAAAAGAGGCACCGCTTTCTTTAAAAATGCATTAAAACAATACATTTTTGTTTATTCATGATAAAATTGTGAAGAAGTTTTAAAATTACAAAATATTTTCTCACAATGAGTTCTTTTTATAGCGATTAATCGCTTGAAAGCTAGCGTTTTTTTTTTTTTAATAAAAAGAAACTTATTGTGAGAAAATATTTTGTAATTTTAAAACATTTTTGTTTATCAAGTTAGTACAAATTAAACTCAATGATGAATTATATGCGATGTTAGGTGTCTATTACTCATTGCAAATTTATATAAAGAAACTGATTAGCCAATCATTATTTTAACTTAATTCTTTATCCATTTATTATATATATTGAGAAGCCTCCGTCCCCTAACTGCCTCATTTTTATTTTAGTAATATCAAAAACATTTGCTTTTAAAATGTTTAATGCTTATTCACGATGACAATGCAATCATTTCGAACATTTAATTGAACATTTTTAAATAATAGAACGATGGCCCATTTAATTAAAAAGATGTGAAGTTACTTGATATGATTATAATATTATTTTAAAACATTATAATATTTTTAATAAATCTTAATATATATATATTTGTCTATACTGAGATTTTTATTTTTATTTAACAATTGCAGAGTACACGCTATATCCACATATCGGATATTTGCGTGTGAAATATATACATTTAAATGAAAAAGAAAAAAGAAAAAGTAGTTTAAAGAGATATATACATATTTACATATCAGTATGCAAATTGATTACATTAGTAGTCACTTATTTAGTTAAGTACATTCTGCAGAATTTGTTGAATCTTTGGTGTATGTCCTTAGTGTAGACCAGATGTTGCATATTTGTTATGGGAAGTTGATTTAGTTTCCTAAGGTCAGCGGTCAGCGGGCAGTCAGTTAATAAGTGTCTGGGGTTCTGTTCTTCGCCTCCACACGAGCATCCAGGTGATTCAGCTTTGCCAATTTTAAACAGGTATGAGTTGAAGTCGCCATGTCCAGTGAAGAGAGAGAGAGAGAATTGCACATTATAGAAGTTAGGTTTGATATAATTAGGAATTTTTGGGCCACTGAAGAAACTTTTGAAATTTTCATTGGTCGCTTCGTAGTATTCCTGTTGTTTCTGGTTTATAAAGTTAGATATTATGATTCTTTTTGCTGGGACAACTCGGTTGTATTCTATATTTATTTTCAATATATTTGATTCAATGAAGTGTGTGAGCTTTGGTGTTCTAGCAATGATATGCGTACAATTTGACGATGTTGTATTATACTGTCTATACTGAGATAGTGTTAAAAAAAAATACAGGGTGGCTCATAGGTCCCGAACCCTTTTAATTTTTAACAAAAAAATAAAAGTTTTCGGAGCTTATGGGCCACTCTGTAGTATGAAATATATAGCCATAATGATATTTGAAATACTTTTAATATATTGATTCTGTTAGAGTTTTGGTACAAAACTGCAAAGGGCTTCAAAATAGAAACGTGTTATTTACGATAGGAATATTCTAAACTATTATAGACGCGTATGATTCTTTTGAAAATTAAACAATTTCTACTGCCCTTACTGCCTATAATAGTTTCAAATATTCATAAGAGATGGCGTGCTGATGCATCATAATATTTATGATATCTTCCTCATTTGAAGTCCTAAAATAGTCTTTATAAAAAATTAAGTCGTTCCCTCCCAACAGAATATATGTTGAAATCAATTAATATTTCATTTATGTGAATATAAAATAAACTTTGAGATAAGCATTAGGTAGTCATTCACCACTTTAATCAAATGGGCCAATTCCCGGGCAGTTGGCGTTTCTTGCACTCCGGGGGCCTGGGTTATTTCTCTCTCAAATGGGCCATTGTTCTATTATTTGCATAACCCTTGTTCCTGAAACGTATACATTCTTCTATTTAAAATGACTCAGTAAAAAGGTCGTAATAATCAGAACCTCAGGCTGAGTAATATCAAGTGGAGAAATAAGAGCTCAAATTATATCAAAACTCTGAAACAAATGAAATTTTTAGAAAATGCTAAAAATAAAATTACAGGAAAGAGGCATTTATCATATACATTCATGAACAAAGCAGTCTTCGATTGTCTGTTTTTATGGAAACAGACAATTTTGTACACCCCTAGGGTTATCGAGTGTGTCTTCAATAAAAGTCACTGTGTATCAAACATATTTCAGAGTTATTGTCTGAATCCTGATATACATGGTAAAAGGTACAACTTCCTTAAGTTTTGTCCATGAGTGTATATTGAGAGGTATATATAGGTGAAGGATCTAGTGAAACAATAAAACCTGCTAATCGGGTTACTTAACATCAATAAATATTTATATTATGCTGATTGTACATATTACCAGACACTTCTTTCTTTTGTACACAGTTCTTTTTTCTCACTCTTTCTCATTGGTAATACAATATGACTATTCTAATCACGGCCTAAAAGTATTATATACAAGGTATACATATATACCGTGTATAAATGTATAGACAATTGTAAAGGCATACATGTATGACAGTGCAAGTGTCCCAAGGGTTACATAGCGCTTTAAATTTAAATAAAATAGAAATATAATAAAAATACATCCCAACCCCTAATTTAAATTTATTAAGGTCAAATTTAATAAGGTTTATACGGCTGGCTGTCGTTCTAGATCCGTTCGTCTAGTTGATCAATATTTATTCTAGAAAATGTTATCCCTCGCAACTGTTCGCGATTCTTAGATTTGGACATTCCTCTTAGGGTCATTAAAATTACTCCAAACATCAAGTTTCACATGGTTTGCACAACTCATGAAAAGGCAGATACATAGTATTTATATAATGGGGAAAAGAAACATTTTAGGTTTGAAAATTCATTAAATTTAAAGGTTATTTAGTAAATTATAGAAGGACACACCAAAGAGCCGCGCTGTAAATTATTTCAGAGATAGACAGCGGGAATGTATGTCAGCTACCAAGATAAAAATGAGTGGCCATTAAATGTTCCAACAAATCATTTATTAAAGTTCACTCGGCGCTGAGCCATAAATAAAATATTGTTTTCCTGACACAATCTCTATTGTCCGTCACTCCTCACTTTGTTGTCATTGTTCCATCAGATATTTAGCGATTCCCCGAGTTTTGTCTTAAATATTTCATATGTCTGCCAGTATAGAAGTTTCTAGACATCTTAAATTGGGCTACACTTTCAGTCGAGGTTGGACAAGGCCTGTGGAAGGTTAACTTTATAACTGCGTTGTACGTTAGAATTGAACAAGCCAACTTCTAACTGGCAACACAACGACATAGCCAGCTCCACTTCCTCTCTATCTTAGGAAGACAAAATACGACATATACAGTAGAACCTCCCTGTAAAGGACACTGAAATGCAGCGCCAAAATGACATTTAGGGAGAGGTGTCCTGTTGTCGGAGAGTTGCTGAATGGTAATTTTACCCATGAATATTGGTGTCCTCTTGCGTGAGTGTCCTCTTATTGAGGTTCTACTGTATAAAAAGTGATATATTTACCAAATGATGTGCTATAAAACTTGTTCGGGATTCTGGAAGCGCAGAGAATGTCTGTGAGGTCTCATTGAACTGTCAGCTGGTATTCTAATTAACCTCTGGTCTGGTAGCCGCGTTGAAGTGGCTCCCCTTGTAATTAGTCCGTTTTAGCAAATCTCTTGGCTCCATAATTGGCAGTTTATATACAAAGGAATGCTAATTTCTGTCATTATTTCACGGTAATCACAATGATACCGATTTCTATGATGAAACAGTGATTAGTTTACAAACTTGAGAGCACATTACCATGTTTTTCAAAAGCGTTATCCAAACGTGAAGGTAATGTCTATTTTAAAAGTGAAAGTAATTATTATGTTCAAATAATGTAAAATATACAACAACAACAAAAGCCTTTATTTAGGGCCTCTCGCCCTATACAGGATTCGCCAGTTCACAAGGGATAAGGAGAACACTGTGAGGCCTTTTTCCGGGATATAGTCTTGTGTAATCCAAATATCGCCATCGCTATATACCTATTCCTTGATATTTCATTAATCAGTGCCGGAAATGAAGGACAAAGTTGCCCCGTTTTATCATTTAGTTTTCATCTTTCCTCAGACAGAGCAGCACAGTCAAATAAGTAGTGCAACATCTCCGTTGTTATTCCTGATCCACAGAAAGTGCATTTGAGGTCTTCACGCCTTAATAAAATCAAATGTAGTTCTCTGAAAAAAATTGAAAGGGTTCTAAATTGTGCAATTAATCTGATGATAGGAAAAGGGAGTTCACTTAAGAAGTATTCTTCGGTGGTAAACGTTGTATATATGTCTCTATAGTGGGAATATAACTTTGATTGGGTTATTCTTGTTAAGTCGTTTTGTATTGTTTGCTCTATCGCAGTTCTTAATATTCCAGGGATAGCATTCCTTAGTGAATCAGGATCATTACAATAAGTAAGCCACGAGGATCCGTTATTATTAACTAAATTGCTTAATTGTTTTATAAAACCGATGGGCGCACCTGTAAATAATGTAAAATATTATTTCTCTTACTTGAATCTTCGAAGCAACATGCGGTTTTTGCCAGAGTCCAGGTGTCACAGTCGAGAACCTTTGTACAACAGGCAGCTTTTGCCAACAGACAGATTTTGCATTCGCAGCGTCACCCTCATCAAATTTTGACCATTCGAGCAACTTTTGTCAATATCCCGATCTTGCAAATTGGGTCCTGCCCCAATCAAGTTTAGAGTCTTCGAGCAATAAAAGATCTCTCTGTGACCTTTGGCAACGGCCATATTTTGTAGCCTCTGTGCAACCCAAATCATATCTTGAACTTTCGTTCAATGTTCTGCCAGATCTTCCAGGCGCGCCCTCATCAAATCTTTGAACAACGTTCATCCTTGGTCAACGGTCTGGTCTTGCAGCCTTGACGACGTTCTATTTATGTCTTGAATCTTCGTACATGCTGCCTTGCAAGCGGCCAGATATTTCAGGCGCCATTCTCACCGAATATTGAATTTTCGAGTAGCACGCATTCTTTGCCAGCGGCCAATATTGCAGCCACGGAACCGCCCTTTTCAAGCCTCTACTCTTCATGCAACCTGCGTTCTTTTCCAGCGGCCAGATCTTGCTGAGGCGACGCCCACCGCCTTCTTTGCGAGCCTTAGAACTTTTAGAAACCTGCAGTATTTTCAAGATAGAGAGGGCGAGCAAACTTTGCAAGAGTAGCGCACGGGCCCTTTCAAGAACATTTGAAATTTGATGCATCTTGATAAATTTGTTAGAAGCCAAAATCTACAGTGAGGACGCTGCACGCATCGAGTATATTTATATTATTTCCAAATATTTTATTTTAATCGAATTGTATTAGAGCAATCAGTTATTGTCACACCATTGGTCAGTGGGCTTTAAACTCCAATGGACCTCAATCAATATTTCCCTTACTTTAAAATCTATTTAGAACACATTTTTTATTTGTATGTTCCATATTCAAATACCCAAGTAGATGCTTCTATCGGACTCCATATCCATGTTCACAGTAAGCTATATGTTACATTGAAGATCTTATCATTAAACTTCATGTCAGGATTTTTGATTTGAGATGTCGTTCTTCGATCCTAATATGTGAGTTAAAAATAGCCAAGGGTCACCCCGCCATTGTTTTTTTGAGAGAGTAACCCAAATATATAGTGTAATATAATTAATATTTCGATCACTGACAGCTAAATTCCTTTAAGAATAAAAAAAAATCATCAAGAGTTGTGTTGCAAACTTCTTCAGATTCTTCAAGCAATATCAGCATTCCCAGGATATAATTCGAGGACCTCGCTCTTATTTTGAAAACAAAATTGGTTTCTTATTACCTAAATCATTCCGACAATTGGGAGGATTTTTTTACCTTTTTTATCTTTTATAAAATAGACATATGTAATATTCACGTATCTTAGTCGCTATCCCTTGTGAACATATTCGGAATATGTATATTGTAAATACGTATCTACGTTCACAACTTTGTCCAACATACGAGAGAGAGAGTTTAAATGGAAACCATTTATTTACTTGTAGCACTCCACTTTTTCTACCTGCTACATCAACATCGAGGCTGTCCTGCTGTGTCCACACACTGCCACCTGCCAGATTGAGAGATGAATTCACTTTTCTCCCCCGAGAATTCCGTGTCGTGGATATTTTGGTTCCCTCAGATCAACATTAGCTCTCAACCTCGATCTCCAGCCTATATTTTGTCTTCAACTTATATGTTGAAGGTACTGGCTCGTTTCATTTATTGAATATGATCTTCTTTTCCACACAGAACTCTTCTAAAATCCCCAACACACATTACTTTAAAAAAACATAAGATATACACTCAATAATAACACATTAATAATATTCCAAATATACACTAAGCACACCCCACTCTATATTAAATTAATCGCTACAATATTTCCGCCATCTTGTGAGATGTGTGTGGGGAAAGATTAGCTTTTAATTAATGTTGTTTCTTGGAGCAGACGATTAGCTGGGAAGGCAAATTAGGAATCACCTGCTGAGCGAGCGATGCTGGAATTCCGGATAGAAGTTGGTCGAACGTATAGGATGTCCATTGACATACCTGCCAGTAGCTGGATGTTTGCTGCCCGCTGAACATGAGATTCTACATTTGTCGAAAAAATTACACAGGTCTACAAAAAACCTTTTTTTTTTTTTGCCGGAGAAAACCTGATGTTGATTCTAATAATGTAACTTTTCATGCTGAGTTCAAAAATGAAATCAGAAGTTTTCCATCACCCATAGTTCTTGCTGGATAACCATTTTTTCTATAAATTGGTATATACAGTAATAATGCAGAAAATGTTACGTAAGCATTTTTTAAGTAAACATCATTACATTAGCTAGTGCTTTATTTTTGACAAGAAGAGTTGATATGTTGAGCCAAAAGCTTTATTTTATTTGTTATTAATTAAAATTTGCTCTTTAAGAATCATAAATATTAATTTAAATAACAAATTATTGAATTTTTAATTGAATATGTTTATTTTATAATGCAATCTGTTTTGCTTTCAACTCAAAAATAAGACAAGTTCTGGAATGCTATTTGCTGAATAACAGTTTTAATATATATATTTAAATTGAACCTAACGATTTGTTTAATAGATTTGCATCAGAAGTGACAGGTAAATTTGAAGTGATCAGTTTATTCTTCTCTATCGATTTGCTTTTATAAATCGTGTGCACTAGACTGTGTCAATATGCCGAGGCGTTGCATTAATATTCCTGATATTTTATGTTACATTTGTGGGGAATTAACTTTCAAAGTTCAAAGGCGAAACTTTACACCGCTCATCAAAAAGTGCTACCAACTTTATTTTGGCTGCAAAGTCGGTGACCAAGATAAGACTTGGGCTCCTCATCATTGTTGTGAAAATTTGTGCTTGACGTCTAACAGGGTGTATTAAAGGTGAACGTCATATGCCTTTTGAGGTTCCAACGATATGGAGGGAACCTAAAGATCATTCTTCAGACTGTTATTTTTGTTTGACAAAGACTACAGGTATTACATCCAAATCAAGACATACAGTTGAATATCCAGATTTGCCTTCTGCTATGAGACCGGTTCCTCATAATGATATTTTACCTGTGCTACAGCCTCCTGAAAATGTAATATACGATGATTCAGATAGACGAGAGCAACAGTCGGATGACACAAATTTTGAAGCAGGTGCTTCATCTGAACCTCATTTGTTAACCCAAGAAGATTTTAACGACCTCGTACGTGATTTAGATTTATCCAAAAAAGAGATTGAACTTTTAGGCTTTAGGTTAAAAGGCTGATATCTGCTGCATAAAAGCACAAAAGTATGCTTTTTTCGCAAGCGTCAAGATGAATTTCAAGACTTCTTTTCACAAGAGAATGATTTAGTATATTGCAATGATGTTGTTAGTCTAATGGAAGCGCTTGGTCATGACCATGATACAGAAGAGTGACGTTTATTCGTTGATTCTTGAAAAATTAGTTTGAAAGCTGTTCTCCTTCACAACGGAAATAAGTTCCAATCAGTGCCAATAGAACATGCATCCAACATGAAAGAGACTTACGAAAACATGAAACTGCTTTTGAAAAAGGTAGAATATGAAAGATACGGTTAGACAATTGGCAATTAAAATAATTTTATTGACATCTTGTCAATACATGCAAAGTGCAGAGTCTGCACTATTTAAAAAAAGATACGGTTAGAAAATATGCAGCAATTTGAAAGTCATTGCTCTCTTGCGTGGATTACAGCTTGGATATACAAAATTTTGTTGTTTTCTGTGTGAGTGAGATAGCAGAGATAGGGAAAGGCATTACGTTAAAAAAAGTTGGCCAAACCGTGAAATCTTTACTTCAGGACATAAAAATATTGTAAATCCTCCCCTGATCGATTCAGAAAATATTTACTTACCACCATTACATATTAAACTGGGATTAATGAAGAATTTTGTCAATGCAATGGATCGAAATGCCAGTGGATTTGCCTACCTAAAACAAATGTTCTAACATAAGTGATGCGAAAATTAAAGAAGGCATTTTCGTTGGACCTCAGATTCGAGGATTGCTACAGGATGGAAATTTTCAAAATAGTTTGAATGAAGTTGAAGCAACAGCATGGAATTCCTTTAGAAACGTTTGCAAGAACTTCTTCGGAAGTGTCAAGGTTGAAAATTACCTAGACATAGTTAATGATCCGTTGCTTTCCTACAATGCACTGGAATGTAACATGTTTCTCAAGATCAATTTCCTGCATTCACATCTGGATTTCTTTCCAAACAATCTTAGTGCAGTTAGCGATGAGCATGGTGAGAGGTTTCATCAAGATATATCAAGCATGAAGAAGCGGTACCAAGGTTAATGGAGTCCCGGTATGCTTGCTGACTACTGCTGGACACTCAAGAGGAATGTAACACTAGCAAAGTATAGAATAAAATCCACTGTCACTACTTTTCAATGAAATATATATATTTCGTTCATATAGGCCTATATATTAAAAACATTTCCAAATTTCAAGTAGGTGTATCTCAAAAGTCTTGCGTGATAGAAAAAACTAATGGTATATTTGGAATCAGCACAAAGAGTTAAATTTAGATAAGATGCTGTTTCTTTTGGGACAAAGAAAAATAATTTTTGATAAACCAGTGTAATGTAATAAGGATTATGCAAAAATGCTTACGTAATATTTTTTGCATTTTTTTTCTGTATTTATCCCAATACCAAAAAAAGGCTGTCACGCAAAAACCATGGGTGATGGAAAATTTCTGATTAGATTTTTGAGTTAATCATGAAAAGTTACACTAGAAAGACCATCAGGTTCTCTTGGGCAAAAATGTTGTTGACAAGTGTAATATTGATACCACGTTAATCAGCATGAAAAGTTAACCCAGAAAATGTTTCGTTTATTTGAGGAGGAAAAATATTTTTTTCATTTTGTGTACTAGTGTTGTTGTTCTAAAATGTAAATAATTTTCACTCTCTCTTTAAAACTAGAAATAAATGCCCGACCCATCCTCTAGCCGGAAGGCCAAACCTACAGTCGCAGGGCTCTGAGCTTTGGCCGTCGCACTGTTGAGGCCGTAGTCACACAGGGTCAATCAGGTTTTCATCAAATCAGGTTGACATCAACCATAATCTCTTCATCCTTCCACAGCTGCTGGTTGGTCACTGGAACTTTGGTGATGCCCTCAATCATCTTCAGGTCCAGCACAAACGTCGTTTCTTTGGCATCAAGGAAGATGGTCATCTTCTTGCGGCGCACCATCAGAAACACATCCATTCTATTTAAATTTTGTAAATCTAGTGCATCATATTAGAAATAATTTGTTTGTATATTTAAAAACTATGTATATAAAATAATTTAAACATTTTAAATATCCACATAGGATATAGCGTGTTTTGTAATAAATAAATAAAAAAAACTATAACTATTTTATTATACCTTATATTATAATATATACAATAATATATTCTAAAATATATTTTAAAATACTTGTAATTGAATATTTATTTACAATTCTTATTCTTCAATATAATAAGAGTAGTTGTGAATTTTAAATTTCGATCAATTTTTTTATCTAACAATATTAGGGTGGCCATTCAATGGATGTTTATTTTATTTTGTGAATATATATCGGTGTTGGAAAAGAAGACGTCCGAAGCAGCCAATGGGAGGCCGGCGGAGGCAGCTACGGGGATGCAGCGGCAAAAATGAGGAAACAATACAGGAAGAACTTGTAAACAATTTTTTCGAACGCTAGAATTTGCCCTGATCTCCGATTCTTTTAGTGTAAATGTTTAAATAATACTATACTTATTTTCTTAAATTGTAATAAATATAATTTTCCCTCCTGTTTTCGTCGTATATTTTAAAAGTATTATAAACAACGACGCCTTAACTTTGAACCTTCAACCCCGCCGACCAAGAATAGAGGTGAGTGACTACCTCTATAGAATTTAGATCGTCGTCACAACACAGAGTGGCGGTGAAATCGCAATATTTTTGGCATCCCAGCCGGGACTGTTGAAGGTAAATTCTAGAAGAAAAAAAGGAAGCATTTTGAGCTGACCATTTTGGAACTCGCTAGCTAACCCTACTTGCCGCTTTGTTTACAAGATGGCGGAAGAATTAATTCTACGTTTAAAAAAGAAGCGTGCTGTTAACAGATCATATTTAACGAAAACATGCAATAAGATTGAAAGTGGACTTGACACGCTAATGAGAATTGAACTTGAAGAATTATTAGAACAATTGAATGAATCATTTAACGAACTTAAAGTAGTGGATCACGAAATAGAAACGCTTCTTGAAACTGACGATTTAGAGAAGGAATTACAGGGCGTAGAGGAATATCGAGAGAAATATATTACTTGGAGATTTAGGGCAAATAAAAGGATTCGCCAATCAGATTTTCAGGGCGAAAATATACCGAATTCGAACTCACGAATAGACGAAAACGAAATGAGACATTATGTACCTTCCTGCACGACTGTGAAACTTCCGAAATTGATGATATCGAAATTTTATGGAAACTTTAGTGAATGGCTGACGTTCTGGAATTCTTTTGATGCAGCTATACACCAGAACAACTCACTGAACCCGATCGATAAATTTAACTATCTGAAGTCACATCTCGGCGGAACTGCACTAAACACAGTCGAAGGTTTCGCTTTATCTGCGGACAATTATGAGAAAGCTATAAAATTGCTTAAAGACAGATTTGGGCGAGAAGACATTTTGATTAGCCGACATATGAACAATTTGTTGTCAATGAGACCACTCAAAACATCAAGCGATGTAAGAACCTTCCGCGAACTTTTTGACAACCTTTCTGTTCATATAAGAAGTCTCGAGTCACTAAACGTGTCCATTGATGTTTACGGACAACTGTTGTGCCCGATAATAATAAAGCTTCTACCTGCAGACCTTAATTTGGAATTGAACAAAGAACTCCCGACAGGTTATGTAATTAATGACTTGATTACCTTTCTGGAAAGACAATTAACTGTACGGGAGAAGAGTTTTAGAAACGAAATCGGTACCGGGAATGAATCAACTTCTAAACCTAATTTGGTAAACAAACATCCAAAGACAAGATTCTACAATGAAAAACCAATTGCGACAGCTTCAGAACTTTTGAATTCAGTTCACAAATCGAATGAATGTGTATTTTGTGGTAAAGACAACCATGGAAGCCCTAAGTGTGACTTTGCAGCTAATATTAGTTTAAACGAAAAGAGATCACTCATGAAGAAAAAAGGCGTTTGTTATAAATGTCTTCGGCCTTCTCATTTAAGTAAATTTTGCAGAAATGTAGTCCGTTGTTCGATCTGCAACATGTCTTCCCACCTGGATGTCATGTGCACAAAACTGATTTTAGATAGAGGTGGATCTTCCAAGTCTCCAACGGTGCAAGATGAAACTCTCGCCAACTTATCAACCTCCCCAGACGTCTTGTTACCTACTTTGAGAGTGACCCTCAAAGGGAACAGAACGGAGAAGACGGCACGGGCTATAATAGACGCCGGATCCCAAAGATCGTTAATTTTACATAGCACAGCAATGGAAATGGAATACGAACAATCTAGGAGAGAGTTCTTCCGGCATTCCTTGTTTGGAGGATCGAGTACCGACGTAGTTGAACATGAGGTCTATACCATTCATTTATCTGACATCAATAATTCCTATCGCTGTGAGTTTGAAGCACTAGGTCAACCCCTTATCTGTGGAAGCATACCTCCGGTGTGTCCAAGATCATTGTTAGAAGGGAGTGAAGAACTCGACGTGTCTGATTTGATGAGAGACCGTATAGAAGTCCTTATAGGCGCGGACATCGCCGGGAGATTGCTAACTGATGATCAGAGAAGGATCTCATCTGGACTGGTGGCAATCCGTACCAAACTAGGATGGACTGTGATGGGAAAGATTCCTCCAACGGAGGTGAGAGATGACATCAGCTCCCTTTGCGTGACCACACTTCTATCTTTGGATCTAGAAAACTTGTGGAAATTAGATGCAATTGGAGTCTCTGACGCGGAGGTTGAGAAGAATACTCAGTCATTACAAGCTGAAATGGAGGAACATTTCGCCCACACCACGACGCGAGATATCGAGGGGCGCTATGAGGTAGCTCTACCCTGGGTGCAAGACAAGGAAAGGATTCCTTCGAATAAAGATCTAGCCGAAAACCAACTAAGGTCTGTAAGAAGAAAACTTGAAGAAGTTGGAGACATGAAAGAGTATGGACAAATCTTTGAAGAATGGATGAAACAGGGGATAATCGAGTATGCCAGAGAGGATAAACTAGATGGTGTACACTACCTGCCACATCGACCAGTGTATAAAAGGAACAGTCAAACTTCTAGAATACGGCCAGTATTCAATGCGTCGGCCCGGAAGAGAGGTAAACTTTCCCTGAATGACTGTCTGGATAAGGGACCCAATTTGATAGAAATTATACCAAGACTTTTAAATAAATTCCGGAAATATGAAGTTGGTGTCTCTTCCGATATTGAGAAAGCATTTTTACAAATTGGAATAAAAGAAGAAGACCGAGATTATTTACGATTCCTGTGGCACACAGAAGACGGAAGATTAATCACGTATCGACATAAAAGGGTTGTTTTTGGAATTACCACTAGTCCGTATCTTTTAAAGGCTACCTTATCTCTCCACTTAGATAAGGCTCCTGAACATTTAAAAATCACAGCTGAACAGTTGAAATCATCCTTTTATGTTGACAATTGTTTATCCAGTTTTCAGAATGTTGAAGAAACGGAGAAATTCGTGAAAGAATCTACTGAACTGCTCTCTACAGCTTGTTTCAATCTCCGAGATTGGGTGAGTAACGTTACAGACTTTTCTCTTATGAACCAACTGAATAAGGAAGTGAACATTTTAGGAATAACATGGAATACTGATAGAGACACACTGACAATTGGTTTGGAAGATTTTGAATTAATTGGACCAACCACCAAGAGAAAACTACTTTCAATAGCGAGCAAGATATTTGATCCATTAGGAGTTGCTTGTCCTGTGACTTTAATTCCCAAGCTGATATTACAGGAAACTTGGATACAGAAGTTGACATGGGACGAAGTCCTACCTGGATGTTTAGTACAAAGATTTTGGAAGTGGTTTAGCAAACTGAAACACTTGCCTAACATAGAAATTCCTAGATGGCTTTGTTTTAAGGACTCCTATGTAGAGAAAACCACTCTCCACATCTTTTGCGACGCCAGTCAGTTTGCCTATGCAACCTGTATTTTCCTCCGCATTGAAAAGGAAGATAGAGTGAACATCCAATTGATACAGGCTCGAACACGAGTAGCTCCACTGAAGAAACTCACCATCCCAAGATTGGAGCTTTTGGCTTGTCTGATTGGAGCTCGTTTGGCAGCTAACGTCATACAAGATCTGGAATTTGAGGAAATTCCAAGATTTTATTGGACCGATTCGACCAATGCTCTCTGTTGGATCCAAAGGGAAGACAACTGGGCAGCCTTTGTGATGAACCGTGTTAAGGAAATTCATAATCTTAGCTCCCCCGAATCTTGGCGCCACATACCAGGCCGATTAAACCCGGCAGACCTCCCATCTCGGGGATGTTCAGCAGAATCACTTAAGGAGACAAGATGGTGGGAGGGACCCGCATGGTTAAAGGTATCCCAAGAAGAGTGGCCCAAATCAACCATTATCCCTGATTTGGAGATTGTTTATTCTGAAAGGCGCAAGACCATCCTGAACACCTTGTGTACGACCAGAGAAAATGAAAATTTATTTGGACGTTATTCCCATTTTTTGAGAATAGTACGAATCACCGCCTGGATATACAGATTCTTCAACAACGCCAAGATTGATAGAAGAAAGATAATTTCAGAAGATCTCAGTACAGAGGAAATCACTAAGTCAGAAATAATACTGATAAGACTTATCCAGAGAGAATCGTTTTCAGGGCATGAAGATAAGAAACTACAAGGCTTTAAGTTGCTAGTAGACTCTTCAGGGATTTTGAGAATAAAAACTAAAATTTGCAGAAGAGAAGATTTTGCTAATTTTAGAATGCCCATTTTATTGCCCTCAGATCACTTTTTGGTTTCTTTGCTCATCAGGTGGAACCATGAAACCCACGGGCACGCCGGTCTACAAACTCTCCTCGGTATTCTGAGAGAAAACTATTGGATACTAAGATCCAGGAAAACCGTCAAGAAGATCATCAATCAATGCATTCGCTGTAAACGATTCACCGCGACACCAGCTACCGTCGAGTCAACATCATTACCAGAAGACAGAGTACGAGATGCTGCAGTTTTCGAAATAGTAGGAGTTGATCTAACTGGACATCTTATCTTAAAGAATAAGAAGAAAGCATGGATTGTCATCTTCACATGTGCAGTGTATAGAGGAGTTCATCTGGAACTTGTGACATCTTTGTCTATGGAAGCCTTCCTCCAAGCTTTCCGCCGATTTATTGCTCGAAGAGGCCGACCATTGATTGTGTATTCGGATAATGGGACTAATTTCAAAGGTATAGCTAATGCTTTAAAGAAGATTGATTTTTCGAGATTAAAATGTGATCCCACATTGAAAAACATCACCTGGAAATTCATACCGCCTGGTGCTCCTTGGTGGGGTGGATGGTGGGAGCGTTTGATTGGAATGATGAAACAATTGCTCTTTAGGATTCTCGGTCAAACCTCCTTGGGATATGAAGAACTTTCCACGGTAATGTGTGACGTCGAAAGCTTGATGAACACACGCCCACTGACCTACCTAACTGAAGAAAGTGAGGATCTCGCTCCATTGACACCTTCGTTGTTCTTACATGAGGTCAGAGAGGTTGGCGTTCCAGACCTGGACTTGATTGATAACCAGACCCTCTCCCGCAAATATCAATATATCAAACGTGTACGAGAAGATCTTAGAGAACGATTTCGTATCGAATATTTTGGATTCCTGAGACAAGAAACGAGACGCCTGAAGACTACCATACCACTCAAGGTGGGAGACATGGTACTCATTGGACAAGAGAGTTTAAAGAGACTACACTGGCCGTTAGCCAGAATAATCCAACTCTATCCAGGAAAAGACGGACTTGTGAGGGTTGCGAAAGTGAAAACTTCATCAGGTGACAAAATACGACCTATTCAAAAACTCTACAATTTAGAGATAACGCCCGAGATAAGATGTCGAGACCCTCTAACGGAGCGATCTCCCACACAAGAAGTTCGATTGACAACTGAAGAGGACCCTTTGACTTCACAACAAGAGCAACATCACATTGATACCCCGAATGTTGTGTCAAGTTACGGACGGCCCATCAAGAGACCCAACCGATTGGATCTACTGAACTTTTCCTTCCCATGTTTGAGTCGTCGAGACGCCAACTCAAAGGTGGGAGAAATGTTGGAAAAGAAGACGTCCGAAGCAGCCAATGGGAGGCCGGCGGAGGCAGCTACGGGGATGCAGCGGCAAAAATGAGGAAACAATACAGGAAGAACTTGTAAACAATTTTTTCGAACGCTAGAATTTGCCCTGATCTCCGATTCTTTTAGTGTAAATGTTTAAATAATACTATACTTATTTTCTTAAATTGTAATAAATATAATTTTCCCTCCTGTTTTCGTCGTATATTTTAAAAGTATTATAAACAACGACGCCTTAACTTTGAACCTTCAACCCCGCCGACCAAGAATAGAGGTGAGTGACTACCTCTATAGAATTTAGATCGTCGTCACAACACAGAGTGGCGGTGAAATCGCAATAATCGGAGATAAGTCTTTCTTTTTTAAAGGTGATTTTTCGATAGGGGCCTTTGGTTTCTAAGAAACTGAATTGGTTTTCTGTTTGAGCAATGATTTGATATATTTGTGATCTCTATTGCGAATATTTCGTTAGAATTCCTTCCCGTTTCCTCAATAAATATAGCTGAGCAGTTTTGCATTGGATGGACGCGAGTAAATGCGCTTCGCACTAGTCCATACTAGTGAGCTGGACTTCCCGCGTTCTGCGCTTCCTGGGTTTTAAATATCTCTCTGTATATTTTCAAATGATATAATAATTCAAGAGTATTTCACAATGCCAAAAATATGTGAAGATAATATCATATAAAACAATAATGAGTTTTTTTGCATAAAACCTGCCATCTGAGTCCCACATTGGAAGATTGCCCATTGAAGAACTTGAAAACTACCATCAATTTTTATATCTTAATTAAAAAGGAAATTTTGTGTCGTGTTATTTCAAATATAAAGTTCTATTTTTACAGGGGAATGTTAATAAAAATTATAACCTTTATAAGAATCATAGTTCAAAATTCTTATAACACATGGCGTGCATCATATTATTATAACCTTTATTAACATTTTCCTGTGAATTTTATATGGAGAATAATTTATTGTGAGCCAAAGCCTTCACAAAATTGAAAGGCATTTTTAAACTTCTCCAAGAGTTTTTCTTTGGAAGAGTAATCTGGCAGCAGTAAAATATTGACACAGGTTGATGCAGAAGGCAGCATGTCTGAATCTGGACCTTGTCTTTGGATCGTCAACGAACTTCCCATAGGCATACATTCACTGCCTGTGACAAACATCAGGAATGACTTCAAGAAGGACTCATCTTCCACTTGAAGGATTTCCCAAAGATTCTTGACTACGTCAGATTCTTCGTTGTAGTCACCTTCATATGTAGTATTGGATTTTAACGTTTCTATACAATACTTCGCGTTAAAAATATCTGATAATTCTGAAGGCCTGAAATAAGAAAATAAAAATGCTCCACGCGCGGGTGAATTTAAGAATCCATCTTTGAAAAGCTTAAATTGCTCCTTAATATCTTCGTTTAATAAGTTATTCACATAGTTGACGACATATTCTTCCTTATTTTCTTGAGTCACTGGTATTTCTTTACCATTTTTTAACAAGGTTACTCCAAATGTGTCATAAAGGTCATCACCTTTGTATTCAAGGATACAGTTTAGATTCTTTTCGAGTGTAAGGTCAAAATCGCGTAGATCACTGAAACAACCCACTCCACCTATCAACTTACGGTAAAAAACATGAGGGAGAGGGATATTGATAGGTGCCAGATTGTAGATAGCTAGACCAAACAGTAGACCTGCCAAGTAATATTCGAAAAATTGGCGTTTGGGAGACGCCTTCAACCAAAAACGCCGGGTTTCTTCATTATAGACAAACATATCATATTCTTCACTAAGAATTTGTTCAAATAAAATCGTAAAATACTCATTTTTTAATCCCCCTTCATCTTCACCTACTTCGCCAACAAAAACAACTTTTAAGGGTTTTTTTAATACTTCAAAATCTCTACACTGCATTGCATAAAAAAGTGAACCCACTGTATCATATAAAATATTTGATCTATTTACTATAAGTACATGCTTCTCAGAATGTTGTTCCCACATGGAATACATTTTTAAACTTATATTTTCCCATCGTTTTTCAATATCCCATCCCACAAAATGTAAAGGCTTATGGTCATCGAAATAGCTTCGAATATCGCAACTCGAATAGCTTTCAAAAACGTCAAGAGGTATTGTTGGTGTAATGCATTGGTTGAATCTAAAATTAAGACCCTTTTCGAGATCGGTAACTTTTTGCCCATCAAATATTTGGCTTGAGTCGCGTTTGCCACCATATATATTTGCCACATAGAGTATTCGAATTGAATTAAAATGGGTATCGATTCTTTATGACCAACTCTTTCTAGCAACTCTATAAACTTCTCTACTATCGCACTAAAACAGGCCGAATGGTATTTCGAAATAATTTATATCAGATTTTGTAAAACTATTATATTTGATTTTGTTATAAATTGAGAAACACTTACGAGCAACTTAGAAGAGCTACCAAAAAATATAGGATGGTTGATAAGTGGAAATTCAAGAATTCCAATAATAATGTTTAAGCGCAATTTATCGGAAATGGATTTGTTGGTTTCCATATTCTCAAGTATCCGATTGAATTTATTTATAAAATTACATGTGATTCTATCGTCTTGGTTAAAGGTCAAACGTATATAAAATGATCGGAAAAGATAAACGTCTATATATAACCATTTCGCTTCCTCCTCTTTGACGTTTCTATAATATGCGAACATTGTGTCCAAAGCTTCCGAAATTTCTGAAGTTTTCATTTGAAGAGATGTGTTTTTATTACCTATCATTCTCTATATATTTAGATAAGATTTTAAATATTTGAATTTTTCTAAATATATATTTTTGGATATAAATATGTGACAAGATTAAAGAAAGTGAACAAGTTAAAATTGTTTCAAAATATAAAATAATGAATTTCAATAATAGTCATTAAAAATATATTTCGACACAGATTATTTATCATTTAATCAAATAAAAATTATCGATTTTATTTATTAGTTAATAATATCTATCTCGTTTATTTTTCTGCTCTTTTTTATGTGAATTATAGGGAAATATTTAATTCATATAAATATTTTTATTATATCCTCATGTGAAATACAAATATTTGAGATGTATGTGTCCCCAAAAAATATATGCGCTTTCAAAAAATATATTTCATTTATAGCATACCCTTTATTTTATTAAATACTCAAACATTATCCCTTTCTACAAACGGGTCTAGAACAACAGCCAGCTCTAAATCTTATTCAAGTTTAGCCTTAAGGAAGCGCCAAAGAAATTATGTGAGGGAGACTATAGGTTCCATCATTTTATTTTTAATGTTAATTAAAGTGAGAGAGAGAGAGACGGTTAAACATACTTTATTGACTACTAGTCAATTATGAATGAAAAATAATGAAATAATACAATGAGATTATGATTGAGGAAGGCTCCACCATCTTGCCAGAGTCCTCCTCCAGACGATGAGAGGGTCTTCTTGGACGCCCCGTATCTCCAGGCCCAGGAAGTGCTTGAAGATACGGGTCTTGGCAGACGCCAGGATGGCCAGGGCGTCGTCCTCCAGGTCATGCCCGAAGATCCATCCCTGCAGGTCAGGGGGCCGCCGGATGAAAGTGAAGGCCTCCAGGATGACAGGCCTGATCCGCCTACAGGACCAGTAGCGGTGGGCCAGTGACAGGTCTTCGGACCCACAGGCGATGCAGGAATCCCGGGCTGAGGCCGGATGCGCTGGATGGGGAAGGGCGTGAAGGGCCAGCCGCACGGCAACGTCGGCATTATGCCCCGAGAAGGCACCTCGCCGGAGAGAAGGCCAGCTGATGGAGATGGGGATGCTGACGTGGGGAAGCCACCGGGCTAGCAGCTGGGTGATGGGCAGTGCAGCCAGGCGTGGACGTTCTAGCATGCGGCGGGCAGTGCGGGTGGTTAGGCGCTGGAACGCAGTGGCCGTCCCGCGCAGCACGATGCCGTCCTTGATGTTGTCAACCCGGTGGGTGTGGTTCCGGTTCTCTTCCACAATCCGGCTGCAGAAGGTGGTGAGTGCCGCGATGTCAGCGAGGGCGGCGCGGGTGGTGCGCAGAGGGAGAGATGAAGAGCTGGTGAGATCACCAACGCGCATTCCTGCCCACCCGATGCGACCAAAAGATCTGGAGGCCGGAGGAACCTGGAGTCCCCGATGATATGGAGCTCCTGAAGCTGATGTGGCGGCAGCACCCGGTGGTTCAGCTCCAATATCTCCGAGACGGCCTCCCAGAGCTTGAGGAGCCTGCGGCGCCGAGGTGGATGCCATGTCCCAGATGTTGGAGGGGTCAGCCACGTCCCACTCACAGCGAGCCAAGAGTAGGCGTTGAGGCCTCCGCGCAGCGCGGTCTGCACGCCCCTCAAGCACGCCAGGCGAAGCTGCGTCCCAATGTCGAGAAGTCCGAAGCCGCCCACGGAGACTGGCCTTGCAAGAACGCCGCCCGGCAACCAGGTAGTACGCCGAGGTCCCCAGACAAAGCGCATCAGTCGGGCTTGCAGCTTGGCGATGGTGGAGTCTGTGGGCAGGTAGCCGTGAAGATGGTGCACCACGGCGGACAACACCAGCGAGTTGGCGGCTCTGGCTCGACCGACTAAGGAGAGGCCGCGGGTGAAGGGGACCCACCTCGCCACAGCACTCTCGAGCAGTGCAAGGAGATGTTGTTCCTGGGTGGAGGATGACACTGCAGGTGTTAAGTTGCAGCCCAGTACCCGGATCTGCTCCGATGTCCAGGAGATGCCAAGCTGCGCGTCGGTGCGGGCCCGCCAGGCGCCGCACCATAGGCCTTTACACTTCGCAAAGTTGACGCCTATTCTCGAAGCGCGCCGGAAGTCCTCGAAGATGATTCTCACCACGTCGAAGAGCTCGTCGCGCCTGATGAGCAGCACGATGTCGTCGGCGTAGGCGAGGACGTTTCCGGGGCCGAGCGCACGCTCGAGGCGTACCAGGAGAGGGCCAGTGGCGAGGCTAAACAAAGCGGCGCTGATGGCACAGCCCTGCCTCACCCCGTTCAGCAGATGGAAGGGCTTTGTGTGGAGGCCTCCGTCCCGCACCGCCGCATCCGCCCCGGCATACAGGAGGAGGAACCACTCAACGAAGGCAGGAGGCAGCCGCAGAGAGACCATCAGGGACACCAGAAAGCAGCGGTCCAGGGTGTCGAAGGCCGACTCTAGGTCCGTTGAGATGACAGCCAGCTCCGACCCGTTCCTCGTAGCCATGTCGATCTCGTCGGCTACTCGCGCCACGTTCCAACTGGGAGACCTTCCCGGAACAGCGTATGTCTGGCACCGAGGCACCAAGGCGGGAAGATGGGGCCGCAGACGCTGGAGGAGGATGTTGCCCAGGACGCGGTAGTCAGCTGTGGGGAGCGAAATCGGCCTGTAGCCGCTGAGCCCAGGGCCGCTGTTGGACTTGGGGACGAGGCAGATGGTGCTGCGCCTGATCGATGAAGGCAGGGCCCTGCGGAGTTTGGAGGCCTCGAAGACGCACCTGAGAGCCTCTACGAAGAAGTCTTCGTAGGTGATAAGAAACTCGCAGGGCAATTCGTCCCACCCGGGAGCCTTTCCGAGTGGTAGTCGGCGGATGGCCGCCGCGATATCTGCGCCGGTGATGTCAGGGCGGGTCAGTGGATCATCCTCTTCCAGGGTGAGGGTGGTGGTCGTCCCCCGGATGAACTCAGCGGCGGCGATGGGGTCGCCGGATTCACAGGCAAAGCGGCGTTGGTAGACGGAGTATGCCCGTCGTCGCATCTCCTCGCCGTCGATGATGCTCCCATCTTCATCCCGGATGGTCGTGCCAGCGGGCCTTCGGACGCGAAGCGAGCGCACAAGGTCGGACAGCGATGGGTAGTCGGCGGCTGATGATGCTGCCTCCAGTCTGGCCTGCAGATACCGCCTGGCGCGCGAGATGTGGTCGTCATCGGCGACGCGTGGGACATGGAGGAATCTCACCTCCGCCAGGAGTTCGGCCTTGATCTTGGACCATCTTATCCAAAGAGCTTCGCTGGACATGTCCGCAATAGATCCAGATGTTCTTTCTATTGTTGCCAGCAGATGTTCATCCACCAGAGCCGAACGAAGCATGGCGGCCACGCAGGGCTGGCGAGGTGAAGGAGGCGAGCCCATCTGGGTGAGGACAGCTCGATGGTCAGAGAGCCTGTAGTAGATGGTCTTGTACAGTGTCACTCTCTCCAGGAGTATCGATGGCAAGAGAATTCTGTCCAGGCGAGCTGCGTCAACCCGACTCCTGCAGCTGGCCACTCTGGTTGGAAGGTGTTCGGCGTCGAAGAGGGTGGCTACATCAACGAGGGCTGTCTGGTCCATTAGCTCCGTGAGGGCCTCCACCGAGCCGGATGTTATGTCGCTCGGGCTCTGCTCGTCGATGTTGAGATCACCCACCACCCAGGCGTCCTCCTGGATCGCGGCTGCTGTTATGGACTCCAGCTGCTCAAGCCGCTCGCGAGGAATGTGTGACAAGTGACAGTTGATTACACGCACTTCCTGGCCTCGGACGTCGATGGAGACGATGGAGATGTTTCCCGGCCACAGGACGCGCTGCCGCAGGACAGCGACCCCTGGCGCGAAGAAGCAGGCGAGGCCCGAACCCCTGAGGGCTGCGGGGGGCACGGTGGCGGCGCTGTAGCCCAGGCACAGATGTTGAATGGGATCCAGCGACGAGGTGTTGGTCTCCTGAACAAAGGCGACGTCTACGCGATGTTGGCGCAGGAAGTGACAGAGCTCAATGCTCCTCTCGCGAGCGGCGAGCCCGCGGGCGTTGATGGATGCCAGACGGAAGCTCATTGGGCGCTCCTCGTCTGGGCACGAACGTCCGATAGGCGCTTGTAGAGAGCGCAGTTGGAGTCGGGCAGGGCGTCGATCATCTCCTGGGCAGTATTGTTGAGGGCGGTTATCTGCTCGCTCCCGATCTTGTTTATCAGGCTCTTCAGACCGGGGACTGAGGCTAGCGCGTCCAATATTTCGTCTCTTTCAAGCCCTTCGAGCCCAGACTTGTCCAGGATGTTGCTGGGAATGCGCCCAAGGAGTTCGTTTAGCTGCGTCCGGGTCAAGTTGGACTTCTTCTGCGCCTTCCGAGCGCCACCACGGGACTGCTTTGATGTAGGAGGGACTGGATTCACAGAAGCAGTGGGTAGGGTCTCTGGAGCAGGTGCAGGAGCTGCAGGTGGGGCTGGTGACGCAGCTGGAGTTGTTGGTGCTGCGGGTGGTGCTGATGATGCATCTGGGATTGGAGCAGCTGTCGATGTTGGACCTGCGGCTGGCGTTGGTACTGGAGCAGGCATGACGTTCGAGGAGGAGGGCTGCCTTCCTCCGGCGTTATTTGGACCAGCGGGGGGATCCAGGTGTAGAAGCAGGTTAGCTTATTGGACACCAGTCTTCCGGGGGCAGTTGGCACGCTTGTGCCCGTGCTTATAGCATAAGGAGCACTTGATACCATACGTGACGTACACGTGGCTAGTCACTCCTTTGGATTTGATATCGAGACGGGCTGGGATGTGTGAGAGCTTCACACCGTCTCGTAGAGTGATGAAGGCCTCACGCCGTGCGTCAGCCCAGTATGACTCGCCCAGCTCCTTCATTTTCTGGACGATGGATGTTATCTGTCCGTAGGGCCGCAGGGCTGCCACGAGGTCCAGGTTTTCAACGAAGAACGGAACGTTCCCGATCATGATCCGTTCTGCCCGCTTCTTCAGTGGTGTAGCTCGCAGGAGGGCGTCCTGGATCTCCAGCCCATCCTCCACGAGCTTGTCGGCTTGCTGGACACCGGAGAGGCCGACCAGGATTTGCCCCTCCATCTTCGTCAGCTGGTAGACGGTGCCCTTGCCCAGCTTGGCTTCCAGCGCCCGGAAGTACTGCTCCTCGGTGAAGTCTGGGCAGAACTCCAGGTAGACACACTGGTCCGCCTGCATCGCTGCCGACCTGGCTCGGAAGGTCGCCTGCTTCTGCCTGGTGGTCTGGCATTCGTGCACCCTGCTGGCTCTTGGCGTGGCTCGTGGCCTGCTGCTGTTGGGAGCGATCCTCGGTGCCTGGACGCATCCCTTTTTGGCCGCCGAGTTGGGGTGGTCAGGGTCATGTCGCCTCTTCTTTGAGCCACCCACTGTGGTGAAGATTCCATCTTCGGCCTCGGGAAGCTGGTCGTCCAGTTCCGGGCAATCAGGCCAATTGCGGCGAGAATTTGCATGTCCGCCGCCGGCTCAGAATTTGCATCTTTACGATTGTTTGAATCAGAAAGGCTTTCAGCCATATCTGATTCTTTTGCCGATATTTCGGTGGAGCCTTGAGGGTTTTCTGTGGAGTTCATATGGGCTTGCAGCCCATTCTCCTGGCTTTCAGCCAATACCCCAAAGGGGTTATTAGTCTCCATGGCCTCCATCTCAGACTCAAAAAACGCGGAGCTCGCGCGCCGCGTGGCCGCACGGCCGAGAGAGAGAGAGAGAGAGAGAGATTGAGATTGAGATTGAAACTAATTTTTACAATTTCCATATACGATTATATAAGGTTAAATACAGAATAAATAAGATTATATAATGATAAATAGATATAAATATATAAAATAATTGATAATATAGAGTCTTCATTGGTGGGGCCCACCACGGTAAAGACTCCGCCACCGATGGACTGTGAGAGTTCTTTCCCACAGAGTGGGTAGGTCTAGGTGTTGGCTGGCGTTGCCCACCTCAAGACCAAGATGGTACTTGTAGATGGTAGCCTTCGCCACACTTGTTATTTTCACTGCCTCGGGATGGAGGCCGACGCCGAAGAGCCAGATTTACTATCAATATATATAATGTTTCACCTAATTATTTTATCTATTCTCTCAATATATGATGGCATTGCGCATGCGCTCTACACCCTCATTTTTATTTGCGTCACATAGAATCCGCTTTATAGAAAGTATAATTGAAAAGTTCTCGCACAGACCTAATAAAAATACGTAGAGTAAAAAAAAAATAGTACGGCTATTAAAAAGATTAAAGAATTCAACTCCCCAGGTGCACCTAAATTTTTGCACGCGTGCGCCTCACATTATATAATTCTATTTGTAAAAGACATAGTAGTAACAGCGCGGAATGGACATTAAAATGGAATAATACGTTTGTTTGAAATTCTGTGTCCTTTATAGAGAGGTGTCCGCTAGCGTGAGTGTCCTCTCATGCAGGTTCTACTATAACAGTTCAATTTTTTTTTTTCCATCTTGTGTGTGAATTTTGATAGTTTTTTTTTGCTTGTAATTGCAAGGAGGTTTGATATAGAAACTTGAGAGAGATAAATTTTGGTTTTCTTTCTCCTTTTAGGTAATGAACAATCGCCCGAAAAATCGAGTCTTCCACCAGTTTCCAAGTTGAAATCAAAGGCAGACAGACATCGTATTTATATATTTGTGTGAATATATTTTGAAATGAAAATGACAAAATATAAAATCTTATTAAAACTATTTTCTCTAAGAGTTAAATAATATATTTAATTATATTGCTAGAATTAAATTTTTAAAAGTTCTCTATCTGAACAATTGGCGACTTTCAAAGTCCATGTTTCAGTCCTGTAAACCCAATCAAGGATTCCATCGAGAAAGTCAGGCTGCTGTTCATAAAATACATAATGGAATTGGGTCAAAGGATCCTAGGAGTGCAAAAAATGAGTCGGTGGACTAGTGGGTAATATCCTCGATTCCAGGCAGCCATGAATCGGGATTGAATCCCGCGTTAGACCCTTTATTTTAATATGTGGATAACCTTCACACATTAATCTTTTTAAAAATAGAGCAATCAATAAATAAATCTTTAATTAAAAAGGCATATATTGGATCAAAATATCATTTATTTTACCAATATTTCAGTTGGCTGAACGCCAACCTTTTTCAAGATATTATAACATATTTATATGTTGTTAATATAATCCCTTCGGTATAATTATTAATAAAAGACAATTCGCTGAGGGAAAAGTTTCTTTTATGAAAGAAATTTTAATAAAAGAAACTTTTCCCTCAGCGAATTGTATTTTATTAATATTAATATGTAAATTAAATTTTATTGCCATCTATCGTTAAAATTCTACACAAATAAATTTACTGGCGATGCGTTTCTTTTAAATATCATCAACTAATCACTACTGATGAGCCAAGCCCTCTCATTCAATAACTCATATCATTGCAGTAAGGTCTGTAGAGATAATATTTGATGATATTTAAAAGAAACGCATTGCCAGTAAATTTATTTGTGTAGAATTTTAATATTAATATGTGTCAACAACAAACTGGTATTGGTAAAATAAATGATATTTTGATCTAATATATGCCTTTTTAATTTATTGTTGCAATTATCATAAGCTAGGTTGCTCTTTTTGAGCGCACCTAGCAAAGTTATTTTGGAACAATGATCTTAGGATCATTGCCTTCGCTCGAATGCATAATTCCATATTCCTCTGAATGGCCTACACAGCGGCTTCTGTTGGCTCACACTCACGAAGTTCCTTCATCTTTATTTTCCTACATCTGTATCTCAGAAAGTTTTCACCACCTCCCACGCCCCCTACCCTTTTTTAAAATATTTTTTCAGTAAATTAAACCTAATCTTTGTGTATTACTCATCTTCGCACATATGGATATCATATTCAAGACTTAAATTCTCTGTTCAATTCATATGTAGAGCTCCTGTGTGTGTAGTAAACATTTTAATACCATGTGTCCAGGAGGTCGCAGACCATAACTTGCGCGACCATTTGTCCCAGCGGACATCAACCTTTAATAACCTGCACTGGTCCAGAGAAACACCGGCCTTGGTCGACCCGTATTGTTGTCGGTTCAGAGAGGCATCGGCCTTTTATGACCTGTACAGATTTGATTATCTATACTGTCAAGAGAGACAGCGGCCTTTGATGACCTGTTCTGTTCAGAGAGGCACGGAACTTTACTAACCTGTGCCACCGTGTATCCAGGGGGCGACCAAACTCAACCGGGAGGACATCGAGAGAGTGTTCTCCCTCTACGACAGGGTAAGTTATGTCCTCTAGATTTTCTCTTTATGTTTTAATTATTTTATGATAAACCTTTAAAAATAATTCTCTCTAAGGACACATGTGGAGTGTAGTCTCTAATATTGTAAGAACACGACCGGCCAGAGCTAAAATAGTGCATCATAGAAAACACTTTCACCTGCTTCCTTATGTGTTACTTTGAGTTATTTTGACCCATTTTAGAAGTTTCTGATGTCCTAGGCTAGGCAATGGCTAAGAAATTTCGTTTTTCGATGAAGAGCAGCCGTTAAAAGGTATCTGATCATTATATATTCCCATTGAAAATAGAACCTATCTGCGCTGTGTTTGTTCCAATCATATAAGGCAGAGATTCTACAATTATCGAATGGAAGATAAACAAGATCGAATGTGGTAAAGCTTGACTTATCAGTGGTGAAACTATTAAGCGGTTTCGCCAATTTAATTGATCAGACTGCACTGTTGTAATGGTCTTTCTGCTTATATTGTTGTATTTGAAGGTTTGTTCTTGGCGATCGTTTTTTGATGAAGCTACGAGACTTGCTTTAACGCGGCATTTATTCTTCATCTTTCTTATCTACACTCAATCTTATTAGGGTATCATGCTTGTGGAGCTTGAGACTTTTTATGGTGTCACGCGGCATTTATAAGTCAAGAATTGAAGCTATTTTATCACTCCTTAAAATATGTTTAAATCGAGAAAGGTATAAAGTTCAAATTATTTCATTTTTACCAATATATATATAGGCAATCAAAGAATATTTTACATATATATTATTATTCGACCACAACTCGTTGGCTAAAATAACAAAACAATAAATACAAAAGCCAGGTTCCTGGAGCGCAGAACGCCAACAACCCGGAATATAACAAAAGCCTAATTAGGCGACATTATTAAGTAAAATATGTAGCACCATCTTTATTTATCATTGAAAAATACCAAAAAAATGGTTATATATTCCACATACAAGTGACACTTCTCTTTGATAATTGGGTAGTTGGCGTTCTGCGCTCCAGTATAACCTGGGTTATAAATATACTTTGACAAATATAGAAATAATGGAATCTGCCACGGTAAATCTGCCAGAAGAATCAGTTGAAAAAGTCCGTTCGACGAAAATTCTCAAGTTTAAACTTTGTCGTTTTTTTAAAGGGGGATTTGGGCTAGATAACAACTGGTGTTGTAGTTTACATGTTCCCATTAGGGGTCATAAGCCCC
This sequence comes from Cordylochernes scorpioides, assembly GCA_030710605.1. Taxonomy (NCBI): domain Eukaryota; kingdom Metazoa; phylum Arthropoda; class Arachnida; order Pseudoscorpiones; family Chernetidae; genus Cordylochernes; species Cordylochernes scorpioides. The sequence continues at coordinate 25,330,427 of CP092863.1, forward strand.
AATATTAGTTAACTCAATGTTGGCCCTATCAGCTCTAAGTCAACATCATGGAAAATTGTTTCACTCGACATTCCAACCTCGAAGATGGCATTGTATCAGGATGATTATGAAAGATTAAAATAATGAATCAAATTGTACTCAGAATATGCCTCAATTATGATATAATAAAACGTTAAATAAAATATATTGTGCCTCGATTTTTCTATTTTATTTGTATTATTATATATCTTGCTTCAATTTCCAGATCTTTTGTAGTCCCAAAAGCTATGTGCCGTCGGTGGTTGGTTTTATAATCTGTAATGTGAATACCTTTGTTAGAACATCTCTTTTGAAACTTATGGTTTACTCTGGCTGAAATACAAGTCTCTGTTCTACCAACTGTCTTCTTGAATGTAAGTTAAAAACGGCATGTATTTCCCAGGATAAGAATGGAACTATCGAAAACGAAGAGCTTAAAGGTTTCTTGAAGGATCTCCTTGAACTGGTCAAGAAGGTAAGTGCGATTCCCACTCTATATCCCGCTCTTTACCCACTTGCTTACTTTGTTGGACATGTCATTGAATGCGATACCTGAAGAACATGGAAGAACAGCCAATGTGATTAACAGTTTAGAAATTTATGCAGTAGAACCTACCTATAACGGACACCTAGTTGTATAGACAAAATGTCATTTAGGGAGAGAAGTGTCCTCTTACCGGAGAATTGCTATTTAGTAAAAATGGTCATTTTGGTAATGAAGACAGTCCTTTGTAGAGTCATCTTTTAGAGGGAGTGTCCATCCTTTTATGCAAGTTCTACTGTAGTGTTTACAAAAAAAAAAAAAGATGAATTAATCTACATTTAATAGACTTCCCGTTGTATGTTGAGCAGGACTACGATGCCAGAGACTTGGAGGAGTTCCAGGAGGCCATCCTGCAGGGCTGCGACTTCAACAAGGACGGCAAGATCAACAAGAAGGAACTCACCATGATCCTGCTCGCCCTTGCCAAGCACTCCACCGAGGATGACAAATAGCTGATCAACGCCATTCTCATCCTGTCTGTCTGTCTGTATCGCTGGCGTCGCTTTGGTTGCGCACAATCTCAGCTGGGAGTGTTGCCCAGGCACATCTTTGCCTCTCTCTACCAGTATTTATGGCTCTTCCCTTTCTTTAATTGCTACCTTTTCGTTGAAAATATCTTTATTAAAAAAAAGCTCAATTTTTAACAAATTTATTATTATAAAATTAATTATATATGTATATTCAGTATGATTTTAATTCTATATTAAACAATATAAATATATTATATTTTAAAATGCTATTCATGTCATATTTTATAAGCTTTTTTATTCCTATTAATTGCAGAGTTTAGTATAAATAAATTTTAATAGGTTAATTCTTTATAGAATTCCGAATTGGAAATGTTGTTCCATTTAGTTCTTGTGTTGAGAGATTGTGACTGCCCAAGTGCTATTATGATGTGGAGGGGGAATTCCCTGTAAGAGAGAGAGAGACACCTCCTATATATATCTCTATGTGTAACCTATATCTCTATATATATCTCTATAACTCTACTTAATGTTAAACCATATATATATAAGGGTTTTATCGATGTTAAAAAATAAGATGTGAGAGAATCTATGTTAACTGTTGTCATAAGTGTTTATCTCTCTCATGTGTGTGGAGAGAGACAGACTAGTGCATGTTCTCCAACCTGTGTAGGTCCTTAGTTCCTTCCATGTCCAGAGAGAGCTTATACCTGAGTTCCCCGAACAAGAGCAGCTGATTCTCTGCGCCGATACAACGAATCTTGTGAGAAACGTGTCAAAAACTTGCTTCAACCTTGGTTACGCTACTTAGATCGCATCTTCTATGAATAGCTCTATTTTGTATTAAAACAGGAAGCTCTATATTTTACTATTTGCGCTACAAATTATTTTTGAATTTTGTTTTTTCAAGAATTGCTCAACCAGGTCTCCCAGGACAAAGAGCTGAGAAATATTTTGTGTCCATCACCCCCGGCTTATTTTGTAAACACCACCACGCTGGTGTCATAGACTTCTCCTACCTAGAACTGCTGCTGCTACTGGCTAATAAAACTTTCAGTTCACTTGTGTCGTCCTTCTTTATTCCACACACTGAGGCATTGTCACAGTGCACTGTAATAACAACACACCTACACACTGAGGCATTGTCACAGTGCACTGTAATAACAACACACCTACACACTGAGGCATGTCTGTCACAGTGCACTGTAATAACAACACACCTACACACTGAGGCATGTCTGTCACAGTGCACTGTAATAACAACACACCTACAAACTGAGGCATGTCTGTCACAGTGCACTGTAATAACAACACACCTACAAACTGAGGCATGTCTGTCACAGTGCACTGTAATAACAACACACTTACACACTGAGGCATTGTCACAGTGCACTGTAATAACAACACACCTACACACTGAGGCATGTCTATCACAGAGAACTGTGGTAACAACAGGTATGCACTGTAATAACAGCATGTGCACTGTGGTAACAACATGTGTATACTTTGTAAAATCTCCACATTTGTACACTTTGGAAGATACAACATGTGTTATATGGTGAAAATAGAACATGTGCACTGTGATGTACAAGCATGTGCACTGTGGTGGATATAGAGCATGTGCACTGTGGCAGAAATAATATGTACACTGATGAAGAAACATTCACAGCATGCAATGTGGAGTTAGTTCCTGGAGAGAACCGTTCAACTATAAAGTGTTGTTGTTTCTTATCCTCTTGTGCAAAGATTACACAAATTCCATGATTCCATATATGACCAAAGAAATCTTGGATTATATTGAAAATGTTTATTAAGAACAAATTTAAGCTTAATATTTCGAGAAGCCAAGCATCTTACTTTTTGTATCATACTTTAAAAAACAATGTTTCACACATGTTTGCACAACACACTCACTTATATACTTGCATGATAAATGAATCACTTTAAACAATATTTGTCAAAATTTGCTCTTATAGTTTGGAAATAGAAGAGATTCCACAATAGTGTCTTAGTATACCAGATGAGTTGCATAATCTAAAATTCAGTCATTGTTCAGTTCATGAAGAAATAAAACAATTTTTTTTTTACAGAGAGAGAGATCTTGTAATGGAATTGATATCTGACTAATAAATGGTGGGTTTTTTATTTGCATTTCCCATATATTAGGTTGCATTAGTGCATCATCTGTTATAAAAATTCAAAACTATTATAGATGCGTATGATTCTTTTAAAAATTAAACAATTTCTACTGCCCTTACTGCAATGCAAAAATTAATGGGAGGATCTGACTGATCAGTGGTGAACCCTTCCAGCGGTTTCGCCAGTTTAATCTTTATCGCGGGGGTCGGTGGAAGGCTGGGTAAACCGTTTGGTTTTCGACCACTAGGACCCGGGTTCGATTCCCGCATTGGGCACTTTTTTCTGTTTAAAAAAAAAAATGCTCCAATGGCCCCCAATTCTTGCAAAAGTCCAACCCCACCAGCGAGTGCAAGTAACCAAACAGGGCTCTGGCATTTGTAAGTGCAAAGTCGAACTGCTTTTCACATGTGTAGATATGTGGTGCGCTTACAGTAAAAGCAGTCCCTAACTACCCACCATGATTATCATGGCCTGTACCACGTGTACTAGGGATAAGCAAAAAAAAAATCTTTATCGCTGGGAGTGTTCACCACTGATGAGCCAGGCCCTCCTATTAATTTTTCCATTGCAGTAAAGGCAGTAGAAATTGTTTAATTTTTAAAAGAATCCGTCTATAATAGTTTAGAATTTCCCATGTATGTTGTATTAAAGGTTAGTCAAGTACTAGATTATTTTAAGCAAGATGACATTGTAATCTTCTGTATCTCTATGTGATCAATGTACTTTTCTAGCTTCAAAAAATGCTTGAGTTCAAAAGTATATTTCAAATATCATTTGCTATGTAGCTAAGTTTAAGAAATCAACAATACTAGGAGTAAATGTTGGAAATCTGATACTGCACATGACTGGTACAGAGCAGTAGGGACAAGCACCGGTTCTGTCCTCCCAAGAGAACAACAGTCTTTGATTTCCAGACTTAAGTCTGGTCATCTACGGACAATGACTTTCCAGAATGGTTGCAAGGTTTTCCCACTATGTACTAAGTGTAATTCTCAGCCTGCAACCCCAAGACATATTATTGACTGTATTGACTCATCCATTGATGAGCTCTACTCTTCCCCTTCCAGACACCATCAAAAATCTCAAGCTTTACAAGCTTGACACCTTAGTGTGATTGAGTGGAGATAAGAAAGAAGAAGAAGAAGGAGTAAATGTGTTTTCAGTCTGTGGTCTCTCATGAAAGGTTCTAGTTGAATATTCATTACGTTCAATGTGGAAAAATAAAAGTACAGAAAGTAATGGTGGGTTCCATATGAAGGTCATAGCTCAACACTATGGAATAGAGGTTGGCTTTTGTCTGAATCTTACAAAACTGATGTTGTGGTACATTCTTTATCACCACCATTTTGTTCTGTACTGATTGATAATCAAAATTTTATTGTAGCTACAATGAAATAAGACCTAATCCAAATAAATTAATAGTGTGTGAAGTTTCAGTAACTGCATTGTTACCATCATCAGACAAAATAATAAAATATGTATAAAGTACCGAAATGTTCCCCCTAATAATCTTTTGAAAATAGAGCAATCCATAAATAAATCTTTAATTAAAAAGGCCTATATTAAAAGGGCATATATATATGGATCAAATATTTTGATCCAATATATGCCTTTTTAATTAAATAACTAATAATGTATTTGGATTAGGTCTTATTTTCTTGTATCTATAATCCAAATTGTGCTTTATCATAGAATTAAGTTCTAAATCCAGAATATCTTAAAATTGAGACTTGATGGAGGTATGTGTGGGAGAAATCATCCTACTGATGATGATGATGAGTTTATTAGATCCTAGGTCAGAGCCCAGAGCTGCATCCAGATGGGGAAGAGCACGCTGCACACTATGGGCAGGTTCCAGTTGGCGTAAAGCCACCAATCTTCCAAGGAGAACAGCAGTAGGCGAGCATGGGCAGCCATGGCGGGGCGCCAGGGTCCCCCAGCCCCTGCCCACACCCCCAATGCACTGGCCACCAGGGGGTGCAGGGGCAACAGCAGTAGAGCCTGGAGCACCCGCCGCCACAACCTGCAACACCACACTCTGAAGATGACACTTTATACTTTCATATACATGGTACAAAAAAACTCTCTTTAATTCAACTAATCAATTAAAAACTACTCCGATTCAACCAATTTTCAAATCTCTACAATCAGGTTATCTATTTTAATTCAACAGGAGAAACCAGTTTGCCTTGGGGTGTTGAATTAAATAGGTTTGGCTGTATGTATAAGGAAGTAGTAACCAGGGGAACCTGCCCTCCTGTCCCAAGGTGGAGTTCCTTGCGAGGTGTACAGTTTTCTCATCATACAGTTAAACCTGTCTATAGCGCCCCCTCTTGGGACTCACCAAAATAGGATGCTATAGAGAGGGGGTGCTATAGACAGGTCTCTTTAAATGTAAAATGTTTACATTTTAATGTTTAAAATCGGGCGCTATAGAAAGAAAGGCGCTATTTAGAGGGGGCGCTATAGACAGGTTTAACTGTACTTTCATCATGTACTTAAAATATATAGAGATGGAAATTTTAAACAGGGTCAAAATTGATGTTAAAAAAGAAAGGATATGCCATCAGAATAGATACCAAAACTATGCCCCATTTGATGGTACATCACATACAATACATATAAATAATAACTTCCGAGGGTGAGTTTCTTGCTTTATTATATATTCAAGTTTTCGGGTATCACAAACCCTTTATCATATAATCCAGTAGAAGGGTTTGTGATACCTGAAGGCTTGAAATGAAGATACAATTAAGCAAGAAACTCGCCTTCGGAAACTATTTTGCTTATTATTTATAAACATTTAAAATACAATGGAATATAATCATAAAAGCTTCTTTGTTATAATAATATAAAATCATGGTCCCCCAAGTAATATCATTATAGCAAGGTTCTATACTGTACATGTTAGAAATGATGTCATGGGGGAAGGCAGGAGTCTAAGTAAATCGATGGAGGAAGACCTACCGGGGTTTGGAAGAGGTGGAGACCAGCATCACCACGGGGATGTACAGCACGGCCAGGAGGTAGGCCTGGGAGATGTTCATCAGAGAGAGGGTGAAGAGCAGTGCCCCTAGCTCCAGCAAGGCCACACATAGGGCCTCCCTCCTACGCCCCTCCCTGCATCAGTTACATAGGGATGGTTTGACGTGTGTTGCACCTTACGTCAGATGCTGATGTATGAGACTCCATCAACACCTAGAAACTAGTTGGATAGATTTCTGCAGAGAAGTTCAATTAAAGAAATCAAGACCACCTTCAGTAAGGTTGTGAAAAAAAGAGTTATGGGTACAATAAATAAATTATAGAGATCATCCACCTAGTATGGCCTTTTTAAAGTATCCCACAAAGTAGATGGCAAAGAGAGTTGCTGAGCACACTGACCGTCTCAGGGGAGAGTACACCAGGGGAAGGGCCACCAATAGCAAGGCCGCCCACACCGCCACAGAGAGCTGAGCTGCATCTTCCAACGGAACTCCTAGAAGCTCAGGAACCAAGGACAGGCTGTATGGCAGGAGGTGGAGTGTGGCCAGGCCTCCCAAGTGACACAGAGCAGAGGGCACCAAGGCCGGCCAGAGACTGGGACAGGCCTGTCACCACAGTGATGTTACACAGAGCAGGCCTGTCACCACAGTGATGTTACACAGAGCAGGCCTGTCAACACAGTGGTGTTACACAGAGCAGGCCTGTTAACACAGTGGTGTTACACAGAGGAGGCCTGTCACCACAGTGATGTTACACAGAGTAGGCCTGTCACCACAGTGGTGTTACACAGAGTAGGCCTGTCAACACAGTGGTGTTACACAGAGCAGGCCTGTCACCACAGTGATGTTACACAGAGCAGGCCTGTCAACACAGTGGTGTTACACAGAGCAGGCCTGTCACCACAGTGATGTTACACAGAGCAGGCCTGTCAACACAGTGGTGTTACACAGAGCAGGCCTGTCACCACAGTGATGTTACACAGAGTAGGCCTGTCACCACAGTGGTGTTACACAGAGTAGGCCTGTCAACACAGTGGTGTTACACAGAGCAGGCCTGTCACCACAGTGGTGTTACACAGAGCAGGCCTGTCACCACAGTGATGTTACACAGAGTAGGCCTGTCACCACAGTGGTGTTACACAGAGCAGGCCTGTCAACACAGTGATGTTACACAGAGCAGGCCTGTCACCACAGTGATGTTACACAGAGCAGGCCTGTCACCACAGTGGTGTTACACAGAGCAGGCCTGTCACCACAGTGGTGTTAGACAGAGCAGGCCTGTCAACACAGTGATGTTACACAGAGCAGGCCTGTCACCACAGTGGTGTTACACAGAGCAGGCCTGTCACCACAGTGGTGTTAGACAGAGCAGGCCTGTCACCACAGTGATGTTACACAGAGCAGGCCTGTCAACACAGTGGTGTTAGACAGAGCAGGCCTGTCACCACAGTGGTGTTACACAGAGCAGGCCTGTCACCACAGTGGTGTTAGACAGAGCAGGCCTGTTAACACAGTGGTGTTACACAGAGCAGGCCTGTCACCACAGTGATGTTACACAGAGCAGGCCTGTCACCACAGTGGTGTTACACAGAGCAGGCCTGTCACCACAGTGGTGTTAGACAGAGCAGGCCTGTTAACACAGTGGTGTTACACAGAGCAGGCCTGTCACCACAGTGATGTTACACAGAGCAGGCCTGTCACCACAGTGATGTTACACAGAGCAGGCCTGTCACCACAGTGGTGTTACACAGAGCAGGCCTGTCACCACAGTGGTGTTAGACAGAGCAGGCCTGTCAACACAGTGATGTTACACAGAGCAGGCCTGTCAACACAGTGGTGTTACACAGAGCAGGCCTGTCACCACAGTGATGTTACACAGAGCAGGCCTGTCAACACAGTGGTGTTACACAGAGCAGGCCTGTCAACACAGTGGTGTTACACAGAGCAGGCGTTACACAGAGCAGGCCTGTCACCACAGTGATGTTACACAGAGCAGGCCTGTCAACACAGTGATGTTACACAGAGCAGGCCTGTCACCACAGTGATGTTACACAGAGCAAGCCTGTCACCACAGTGATGTTACACAGAGCAGGCCTGTCAACACAGTGATGTTACACAGAGTTCAGCTGTCATACTCACTCTGTGTAGGAGGGATGCTGGATCTTTCTGGGCCTTGGCCTCCAGCTCCTTGCTAGCTTCCTCCCCGAGGGCCAGGTAGATGGCAAAGGCCTGGCAACAAAACATATCAGAGTGGGAACAAAGAATTAGATCAATACCAAGTTACAACAAACAACCAGAAACATTATAAAGAGGAACATATAGAAGAAATCATGTCTTCCAGCTTTAATATGAAACAATTTAACTGGAGGTAACTCTGACTCTGATCCTCAAATACTCCTTACCAAAAAAAAAAAAGCTAATTAATTGAGACTATATAATTGATATTTTAGAGTTAATTGGTAAATATTAATCTATTAAACATAAAAGCAATAAAATGCAGTGAAAGGGTTGATGGAAGTTGACAGAATAACGGTTCCTCCCTATTTACCTAATATCTCTGTTTCTTCCTAATTCACACACACAATTTTGTGTTTTTTCCTCTCTATAATATTTATTAATTTTACAAATATACTAGAGCATGTTTCTTCCATTACTTCTCCATTATTTTATGTAAAAAGGGGTGAAAGTCTTTTGATTACAAAAAAATGGCCTTGTCACCCTGATGTTTCTTTTAATTCCCACTTCTATGTCACAATAGGGGGGGAGAAGTCCGACCCCACCTCCCTGCGGCCCCCCCTGGACCCTTGGAATATTCGACCAAATTTTGGTTCATTTCCAAGGTGACTAACAAGGCAATGGCACCCATTTTCCAATGAAGAGCAAAAATTGACATGGACCCAGAGCAGCAGCTTTACACACCCAAGATAGCGGGCATTGCTGCTGCTGTGATAGAGATGTATGGAGACATCTGAGGCTCTTCTTTGGACATGACAATAACAACACACATGTCACAATACAGTATAAAACAATAGTTATATCATCCTTATAAAGTTATATAAATAGTGAAGATGGGCCAAAGATTGCTACAAGAGGTTGGCTGCCCTGTAGAGATTTGTAATGCAAAAACATTCAAAGGTTTCTACAAATACAGTGTGCATACAGTGGAACCTCATTATAACAGCAACTTGGTTATAACATGATAAGGCACAATTTGGATTATAGATTAGAAACACAAGGTAATAAGACCAAATCCAAATAAATAAATAAATAGTGTGTGACGTTTCGGTAACAGCATTGTTACCATCTTCAGACAAAATTACTGAATGTCAATACTTTTGTTACTAGATTCAGTACTTTTGTCTGAAAATGGTAACAACGCTGTTACCGAAATGCCATACACTATTTATTTATTTGGATTTGATCTTATTACCTTGTGTTGGTTATAACATCTTAATTCTAAAGTCTTATGATTTAAGTGAAAATTGTTTTAGCTGTGATTATAACAACAACTAGGGGTTAAAACAACCATCCCCAGTGATAGAGAGGTTCCACTGTACATTCTTCAGTCAGTGTGGTGGAACAGACCTTGAGCAGGGCTGGGATGGCCAGGAGAGAGAAGGGAATCATGTAGTGGCCGATGGAGACAAACTTGCTGGTGGAGGGCAGGATGTAGAAGAAGTAAGATTGATGGAACCTCTCCAAGAGGTTGTTCAGGCTGCGCAGCATCCCTTCCACCACTCTGTACACCATCACATCCCACACTGTCTTGACAATGGTCTCATTGAGACATCCCTTCCACCACTCTGTACACCATCACATCCCACACTGTCTTGACAATGGTCTCATTGAGACATCCCTTCTACCACTCTGTACACCACCACATCCCACACTGTCTTGACAATGGTCTCATTGAGACATCCCTTCTACCACTCTGTACACCACCACATCCCACACTGTCTTGACAATGGTCTCATTGAGACATCCCTTCTACCACTCTGTACACCACCACATCCCACACTGTCTTGACAATGGTCTCATTGAGACATCCCTTCTACCACTCTGTACACCACCACATCCCACACTGTAGACACTGACTTGACAATGGTCTCATTGAGACATCCCTTCTACCACTTTGTACACCAGCACATCCCACACTGTGGACATTGTCTTGACAATGGTCTCATTGAGACTACCTCACATAACCAGGCAGTGTGGTAACACATTCATGACCTATTCAGAACATTCCTTCCACCACTCTGTACACCACCACATCCCATAATGTGGACACTGTCTTGACAATGGTCTCATTGAGACTACCTCACATAACCAGGCAGTGTGGTCACACAACCATGACCTGCTCAGAACATTCCTTCCACCACTCTGTACACCACCACATCCCACACTGTCTTGACAATGGTCTCATTGAGACTACCTCACATAACCAGGCAGTGTGGTAACACATTCATGACCTGCTCAGAACATTCCTTACACCACTCTGTACACCACCACATCCCATAATGTGGACACAGTCTTGACAATGGTCTCATAATTCAATAACTAGGTAGGTATTTGTTGTATGCCAGTGTGATTTGCATCCTCTCAATGTCTTCACTGATGTTTCTACATTAAGGTCTAACACATTGCTTGCTGGTATTCATGCTAAATGTATGACAATTGCCCACATCAACAAAGCAAGGGTCACACAACTCTTGGATTATGTTTCTTGTTCTCTATTTCAATACCTCTCAGTTTTCTATAACACCCCTTTGTGTTACTCATGCCCAGATACCTTTATATAGAAGTTACTTTGTACATAAGCTCCCAACTAATGAGATTGATGCTCATCTAATCCTAATAAGTAAAATTCCAGTTGGCACACTGGCTCCCTTACCTTCCAAAATTATGCATTGACCTCTTGTAGACAATCCCAGGATGGATTCCAGTACGAAGGGTTAGGGCCTGGATGGAGAAGGGGCTGAAGAGGCCGTGGGCGGCAGTGGGCAGGCCAGAGGCCTGGGCAGCCATGGCAGAGGCCAGCACAGGGAAGGTGGTCTCCCAGGGACCTTGGTACCAGGCGCCGTGCCACAGGATGGGCACATTCTCCCGCATAGCCAGCTCCACCGCCAGGTTCACTAGGTCCAGGTTGGGCAGCTGGCCGTTCACTCCCTCAATGGCTAGATCCAGGTGGGTGGCCTTCTCATGGCCTAGCTCCAGGTGGATGGCGGCCTGGATGGCCCCACTGCGGGCTTCCAGCGTGCCACACTCCAGCACTGGGACACACAGGTAGTTCTACACCACAGCTTTTCTGTGTTTGTTTATCCTCTCTCACACTGGGGGGGGTAAAATTTATTTTAAAAGTTTGCTAACCACTATTCAACCAAAAAAATTTAACGAAGTACAGTTAAACCTGTCTATAGCGCCCCCTCTAAATAGCACATTCCTCTCTATAGTGCCCGATTTTAAACATTAAAATGTAAACATTTTACATTAAAAGTGACCTGTCTATAGCACCCTCTCTCTATAGCACCTATTTTGGTGAGTCCCAAGAGGGGGCACTATAGACAGGTTTAACCGTATATTGAAAAATTAATACATAAATAAATTCTTATTTTTATTCTAAATTATAAAAATAAGGAATTAATGTTTTTAAAATTGTAAAAAAATTTATTATTTTGAAAGTAAGAATTTTTTTAACACGGGTAAAAATCTTCGAGGATCAGTCAAAATTTTTGGCAGTCCGGATTGCAGGACCAGCAGTTTAGAACCACTGTTCTGGACCATATTTGTCCATCAAATTTATCACCACCTTGTGGATTGTGGCAACTCCCGTGGTAAGCCTCCAGCCAGGCCTGCATGCCCACCAGCTCGTGTTCTGTGATGAGGAAGATGAGGTCCTTGGCCCAGAATGTACGTTCTGCCACAACACACCAAACCTTGAGCTATAATACAAATGATGGAAAGATAAGTGCAAAATATTAAAGGTTGTGAGTACACTCTCTTTATTGTTATTGTTTCTTAACCCCTTGGGCAAAGATTACACAAATTCCATGAGCCAATGCTCCTCGAGCTTTTGCAGCTTTTGTTGATCATGGCACCATGATACAGGCACACTTTGGTGAAAGTCTGACTTTGCCTGTAATTTTAGGCTGTGGGACCAAGATTTTATGTTGTTATATATATATAACCATGGTTAAAACAACAGGAAACATAGAAATATGTTGTTGTAACTAGGTTGCTATTATAAAGAGAGAAGATTGTTATAATGAGATTCCAGAAGGTACAAGAAGTTCAATACTCACTCCTGAAGAAGTTGGCCAGCTCCAACATGAGAGCAATACCAGGCAATGTGTTCCCATGCAGGGAGTCATAGCTTCTGTAGGGGGAGGAGAGGACCAAGGCTTCCACACTGGCCGTCCGCGGAGCCCGCAGGATGGCATACATGTTCTTGCCTTGGTACTTCTGGACAGCATAGCATCTCACATGTCCCGTGCTTCCACTTGTCAAAACACAGGAATTTGGATGAGGCAGGACAAGGAATTTCTCATTAGGGTTAACTATATGCATTACATCATAGAATTGTAACATAATCAAGTTTATAATGGGTAAATCTCACATTGCACTTTTGTTCATTGCTTTCTTTTTTTGCTAAATTTCCATTTTTCTAAATGAATATTTGATAAGGCACAATTTGGATTATAGATTATAAACACACAAGGTAATAAGACCAAATCCAAATAAAAAAATAGTGAGTGACGTTTCGGTAACAAAGCTGTTACCGAAACGTCACACGCTATTTATTTATTTGGTATTAATACCTTGTGTAAATAAATATTTGTTTACAGGCTCTTAATAAATTTGCATCAAATAAACCTACTCTCCACTAATGATGATGGGCAAATAGATAGATAGGCAGAGAGATTTAATTAAACCTATATATAAAGCTCGTGTGAGTGTGGTCAGGATATGCCTTTTTTTATTTTAATATATACAGTTAAACCTGTCTATAGCACCCCCTCTAAATAGCGCCTTCCTATCTATAGCGCCCGATTTTAAACATTAAAATGTAAACATTTTACATTAAAAGTGGCCTGTCTATAGCACCCTATTTTGGTGAGTCCCAAGAGGGGGTGTTATAGACAGGTTTAAATGTATATATGTCATAATATTTTAAAATATATAAATAAAATGGCTTGTGTGGGAGGAAGGGGAAGATAAAATAGCCGGATCAAAACAACAACAAGAACAATGAAGTGATGAGGCACAATTTGAATTATAAATTAGAACTACAAGGTAACAAACCAAATCCAAACAAATAGTGTGTGTGTGAACAGCATTGTCACTGAAACGTCACACAATATTTATTTATTTGGATTTTGTCCTATTACCTTGTAGGATGAAATGAAGGCTGACCTCCATAACAAAGATGGCTGTACCACATGATTAAGGTGATGGTGAACTCACCGGCTGGTTACCAAAGGGGTAGTTGAGGGTGAAATTGTGGGTATAGGTCTCCAGGCCCATCTGTCGGAATTGTGCCAGGAGCCAGGCGTAGGGAAGTCTGACACAATCTCACTGTCATCTCACATGACGTGGTTTAATGAATGACTCTGTGATTAGGTAAAACTTGGATTATAGATTTGAAACACAAGATAATAATATCAAATCCAAATACAGAAATCGTGTGTGACATTTAGACAACAGCATTGTTACCATCATCAGACAAAAGTACTGAATGAATGGTAACAACGTTTTTACTAAAATATCACACACTATTTATTTATTTGGATTCGATTTTATTACCTTGTGAATGACTCCATTCCTGACATAATCAGAGAGAGGAGCTATTATATCGCCTAGTTTAAAATAGTTTATTTTAGGATATGGTGAAGGTCACGGGCTCATATTGAATGATAAGGAACAATTTGGATTATAGATTAGAAACACAAAAGGTAGTAAAACAAAATCCAAATTAATAAATAGTGTGTGACATTTCGGTATTTATTTGGATTTGGTCTTATTACCTTAGACTCATATTGAAATCTGAATTGTGTTTTAATTCTAATCAAAAAGGCCAGGGAATGATATACCTGAACCATTCAATGCTTTTCCTGAAAAATTACAGAGAACTCTTCTTTTTTTAAACAAAAAAACTGGAACAATAAGTCTTTTTTTAGTAAAAAAACTTGTGGCACAAATTTTACTAATACATTTGAACCTCCTTAAGAGGACATTTCTCTACAAAGGACAGTTTTTTTTTTTTCATTTGAAAAATTACCATTTTTACTACTTTGAAACTCTCTGGTAAGAGGGCGCCTCTCCCTAAAGAACACTTTGGCTCTGCAATTACTCATGGGAAAAAACTTGAAAAAGTTGTGCCTTTTAGCATGTATATCGGGATTCAGACAATAACTCTGAAAGATATTACAGTGACCTTTATTGAAGACACAAGATAACCAAGTGTGAACAAAATTGCCTCTGTGTTCTTCAAAAAATAGACGGCCGGTGACATCAGACTTTCCAATTTCTTAAGTTTTATCAATGAGTCCTTTACAGTTTCTACTGTATCTTATTTACAACGAGTTATGGTGAAAATGCAACAAATAGATGTGAGGTTATAAACGCAATACAATTTATATGAGGGAATAAACTGACAGAAATCAGAAAGGAGAGACTGAAGTGATATTTGTAGCAAGATGATTACCTATAAATTGAGGACCAATACCATCTGATCAACAAGTTTTAGAAAATCACTGGTGATTCAAACATGTGTAGGTACAGACTCGAGCATGAGGATAGTGTCCTAAAAAATGGCTTCCAGTCCTTGTGGGCTATTTTACTAGAATTAGTCATCAAAATGGCAGTGTCATTGCAAGTGAGTATATCCAATCATGTACCTGAAGACATATTTTGATTATTCCAAGATCAGAAGAGAGGAATGGCATTTGAAGCACTTAGGTACCTTGCAAGGTTAATAGAATGATGAAATTTTGGCTTGTCAACCTTGTGTGTGGTAGGTTAATAAATCAGTGACTCCCATTGTCACCACTTTCCGATGAATTACCTGCAAGGCATATGTGTGCTGTGTGCCAATTTACTCCTGTTAAATGGTATTTGGCACCCAGCCTGAAGGAAGGCTAGTGTCACAGGAAATAGCACATCATTCACATATTTTTGATGGTGAAACCGCTGGGAGGGTTCACCACTGATGAGCCATGCCCTCCAGCTTTCAATTTTTAATCATCGCAGGATAAGGCTGTAGAAATAATTTTAATTATATATATTTTAAAAGAAAAATCATGTTAAAAATATGTTTATAATTTTCATAATGTGCTGACTGTTATATTGGCCTCAATATGGATCAAAGGGAACATACTTTTATAGGCTATAGTACCTCAAACTGTGATGTCAGATTGTTGAGCTGTAATGATTAAGCTAGATCGAGCCCGTCACCATTTTGGTACCAGACTTGTATACAGCGACCGTCATTCATAGAAACAGAAGTGTGACTAATCTGAAAATGCCCTCCTGAGCCATTCTGCCATCCATGAGACTCTGACACAACACCAAACAGAAGTGCTTATGAAAATTCGAAACTATTATAGACGCATAAGATTCTTTTTGAAATTAAACAATTTCTACTGCCCTTACTGCAATGGAAAAATTAATGGGAGGGCCTGGCTCATTAGTGGTGAACCTTCCCAGCGGTTTCACCAGTTTATTCTTCCATACCACTGTTATTTTGCATTTTTCGATCTTCCTTTTATAGTGACACTGTTGCTAGACTCTTGGAATGGGTATTTTAGATGAACTATGGACATAAGCTTTGAGGACAGCAGAATTACTAACAATTATAAATATATAATATATCTTATATAATATATAAGAAGTGCTTATGCTGTGGATCAATTACAGCCTTCTTAATGGGCATCATGAGTGCAATCAGTCCACTAGCAATCATGGATATTATGGGAGTATCAAAAGTGTACTGTACATACTGCTGAAGTGACCTGCAGAGCCATCAACACATGTCAATAGATGTGACATTCCATACATGCTGACATTACTACTCTGGTCTCAGCATGACTCAAACATGCTACAACCAACATTCTTCTTCTTCTTTCTTATCTCCACTCAATCGTATTAAGGTATCAAGCTTGTAAAGCTTGTTGATGGTGTCTGCCGGGGAATCCTTGCCACAACTGATGAACATTTGGCTGTTTGCTCATAAATGAACCAACACCTTCTGAGCAGTATATGATCATGATTACATTTTCTATAATTACAAGGAAGGTTAAAGTACAATTTGTATAATAAATCAATTTATTTATCATTATATAAACTTTATTTATTAATTTGGATTTGGGGTCTTATTACATTATGTTTCTAATATATATTACAAATTGTAACTAATAAATTACTTGGAATTGTAATAATAGCAAATGCAATCATGATTATTAGTGATTGTAATTATGGAAAATTTAATCAAGGATAAATTTTATCCTACATTGCTTCTGAGTTCCATCACTAAACCCCTCATGGAATTATCCAACTGCTTGGAACTGGGTTGGCAATGTGTAGCTTGGCATTCTGTGGTGATACTTTGTGTTCTCTCAAAGTGTGATTTCCTTGGAATACCTTTCTTTGCAGTTTTGTGCCAGTTTCTTCCCTTACGTTTTACCCAACATGTGAGGAAGACATTTTCATAACTTGGTGATCTGCATCTATCCCTTGCAATTGACATATGTTTCTGCCCACTCTTTCTTGGCATTGGATTTACACTGTCACATGGTGTATTAAAATTCTTGTTGTTAGCTTATTACTTTTATCCCTAGGTGAATAATTTTTTAATACTACCTCAGGCCTCAATATTTCCCTACAGAGCTAACAGGAGAGACCCAACTGACCCTGCGGGGTGGGACCGGGCCTCCTCCTCCAATGGCTCCAGGGGCAGTGTTGACAGACTGAAGTCCCGGTTGACCACACCCGGCAGCAAGGCATTCTCTGAGAAGTAGGTGCTGGTGGAGGCCGGCTCCCAGGCCAGCAATCCTAGCCACACCACTCCTGCCACATAGGCCAGCAGGCTGAGCTCTGGCCGGGTCAACATGTCTGCCAGCCACTTGCCGCGTTGGCTGTCCCCGCTGGTGGTCAGCAGGCCCATCTTCTGCTGTCACACACTGACATGTCACACACATTCACAATCTATAATGGTACATGTATGTCACCGACTTCACACACTGGCTGTTACCAATGGTGGACAGAAGCCCCATCAGATCTGACACACACTGACATGTCACACACCACCCCTCATCTACATCTGAGATGGTACATGTATGTCACCCACTTCACACACTGGCTGTTACCAATGGTGGACAGAAGCCCCATCAGATCTGACACACACTGACATGTCACACACCACCCCTCATCTACATCTGAGATGGTACATGTATGTCACCCACTTCACACACTGGCTGTTACCAATGGTGGACAGAAGCCCCATCAGATCTGACACACACTGACATGTCACACACCACCCCTCATCTACATCTGAGATGGTACATGTATGTCACCCACTTCACACACTGGCTGTTACCAATGGTGGACAGAAGCCCCATCAGATCTGACACACACTGACATGTCACACACCACCCCTCATCTACATCTGAGATGGTACATGTATGTCACCCACTTCACACACTGGCTGTTACCAACGGTGGACAGAAGTCCCATCAGATCTGACACACACTGACATGTCACACACCACCCCTCATCTACATCTGAGATGGTACATGTATGTCACCCACTTCACACACTGGCTGTTACCAACGGTGGACAGAAGTCCCATCAGATCTGACACACACTGACATGTCACACACAATGGGGTGATAAACGCAACAGCTCAGCTTCCCTTCTACTTATCATTATATATTATATATTCTTGCTGGGTATAATAAATAAATATTAACATGAATTTCCAACATTATTAGAAAACAATACAAAAGACTGTGTTGATCAGGTAATTATCGAACTTTTATTCCGAATGGTTGTCTATTTGTAAAATTTATTATCAATTATATTACATTTAAAAAAGAGTGAAACAATGTGAATTAAAAAATTAGCTATTAATAGAGCATTCACAAAAACTGCCTTAAGTGGCGGTGGCGCTGGACGTACCTTCTAGGCATTGTACTCGAGTTTGGCTAATAGCGATATATTTTGTGCCTTTATCTAAAGTAGAATTAGCAAGTTTTTGCATGCATTTTGACGATTCTAAAACATAATCAACGTTATTGTACTATATAATGATGGGACAGTACACCTTATAAATAAGTTTTAAAATGTATTACTTTTTGCTATTTAATATAATTGTTTTGATTTATAATTTCTAATTCATTTTACACGCAAATGTTATTTTAAGTAACGTTTTAAGTTTGAAAGTACACAAACACAATTTCGTTTAGTAAATAAATAAATGCAGTGTTTACAGATAATTTCAATTTTTAATTGAATTGTATATAAATTGTATTTATTTTATCATGAACTAACTCCAGGTACCTGGCTAATTCAAAACTAATATAATAATATTTGTATTTAATTTTTTGTATTGAAATGTTTTAATTATGTATTTTTTAATATAATATATACAATGAAGTGAATCATTGAAACCAAATCAAGGAAAATTTAGCATTACATTAAAAAGTTATTATATGAACGTTTAAATACTTATAAAACGGGGTTGAAATCATGGAAATATTAAATATAAAAATTTCACTTAAATATTATTTCCGTAGAAATGTGTCATTTTTTATTCTCGATATGATTATTTATAAGGCATTAAGCTATTTGCCATTTTTATTTTTTTAAGGTATTTAATTAGTCTAAATTCGAAATTATAAAGTAGCATTGAAATGCATTTTAAGTACATTTATTCGCTACCATAATTGAATCTATATTTGATATAGCAAATTTTAAAACGTTTTTTACAATTTCATCATGAATAGAAATTTTATAATATTTATATTATATATATAATATATTTCAAATCACATAATTATTTTCAATTTGAAGAGCATTATTTTTGGTCATTCTTGTCATAAGTAACAAATTCTTTCAACTTCAAGGGTATATAGTCAATAAAAATCAATACGTATGTAAACAGTAATTTAGAAACTGCAAAATTTAGGCTTTTCAATATGATAAGCACCCGATCTTCAATTTTTTTTAGTAAACTACCAATATCATTTTTAAATAGAAAAATTTTAAATTTCAAAATATGCCATAGCTCTATTAATGCAAAATGCTTTTGCACAAATGGGTATTTTACCTTTTGGCCTTTAATTTTATAATTTTATGACTTACAAAATTTGTTAGGGACATATCTGTATATTTATAAAATTTATAGTGTTAAGAAAAAATTTTCCACGCGTGAATACTGTGTTCGAGTGGACTCGGCGTTTGTTGGCTACTATTTCGATAAAAATGCATAATGTTTATTTAACTTTTAGTTTCGGTTAGCTCACGTTAGCTCAAGCCATGAGACAACTTTAGTTACATTATTGCTTAATCCTGTAGAATTTCCTTATTGTACTTGATTGTTTTTTTCATCAAGCATCAGGTTGAAAGAAGTATTGCCAAATGTCTATCACTCCACCCCCAGCTATACATCTATATTAATAAAATGGAAATTTCATAAGTGGACATCACTAAAAACTTTCGTTACAATGCATCAATTTCAACCAAATTTTCAACATTTATGTAAAACGAGATGGAGCAGGTTTTGCTTAACATCAAAATATATTTCCTAACATTAACATGCGTAACTTCGCTGTTATCGATTAAATACAAAAAAAAAATCAACAGAGTTAATTTTATTTATATATAAATACAAAATTAAATTTCAACAGAGTTAATTTTTTTACATACTAGCTAATAATCTCAATCTAAAAAATATTCAAAACAAGCAATTTTAAGATAACACCATATGTAAAACAGTCGGCCAAGAAAACAACAACGATATTACATCTTTCTCACATATTCACACACAATCTTGATTAATAATTAAAACTAATCTTCAACATTGTTTATTATACTTCAACTTTTATTTCTACATTTGTTTTTAAATACCCAATTGTTTTATCATGTTTCTAATTTCGCCTAACAAATATACAAATTTATAGTGACCAACATATGCAAATTTTATCTTTGTTTTTATTTAACCTGATATCGTAAACATAACATCCATTGTAAGCATTTTTCTGTTCACCTTCCGTGGTTTCTCTTTTCTCTGATAGTTTTTAGGTGTAGTATATTTTCTTATTACTAGACTACAAACATTCCCTCGAGAAAAACCTGGGCGAAGCCGGGTACATCCGCTAGTATAACATATAAACTAAGAAAGTCTATGAATTTAGAAATTTAAAAAGAGAAAACATAGATGAAGCCAAAGGCAATGCCAATTGGTTTTATTATTTCCAATACTACTATTATGCAATACCATTTAACATTTTATATATCTACACCCACAGAACTTATAAATATTTACAAGTCAAAAACATTAGAAGTTTCATTCTATTTTACATATACTGGGGAAAAGAATAACATTTCTTCTTCTTTCTTATCTCCACTCAATCATATTAGGGTATCAAGTTGTGACCCTTGATGATGTCTGACAACCATCATGACAGGGTAAAGTAGAATGTGTCTGCCTTTGTCATTAAGACTGGGAGCACTACTCAGTGGCAGGCCGACTTAGCTCCAAAAGAAATGGCCGCCTCTGACATGAGGAACAGACACCATGTGCAGCCGCTGCTCATCCTGTACTCCTGGATTAGGAGCCCTTACAGGGTACTATCAGCCGGGCCAGCTGAGCCTAGGTTTTTTAGCGAGCTTGTTACTGATCCCCCTCCTCCTTTTTCATCCAGGCTTGGGACCGGCAAAGGTGGATTTAGAGAATAACATTTAAATATGATTATTCAATAATGATATACAGTATCCATGAGAGGACACCTCTCTACAAGGGACAGTTTTCATTAACAAAATTGTCATTTTAATAATTAGCAACTCTCAGGTAAGAGGACACCTCTCTCTAAAGAATACTTCTGCTCTACAAATAGGTGTATTTTCCAGAGAGGTGATGCAATAAGCTGTTGTATATCCAATAGACTATGGGAGAAGTAATTCGGCACAATGTGATAATAATAAAACTGATCTCACTCCCCCATTTTATATCTCTGTTAGCTCGACAAATTTCTTGAAAATGAAGATACTTCGGCCAGTAAATCAGTAAAAAGAAGTAATAAAAATATTTCTTGCTGAAGTATCTTTATTTTCAAGAAATATAAACACAAGGTAATAAGACCAAATCCAAATAAGTAAATAGTGTGTGACATTTCGGTAACAACGCTGTTGCCGAAACGTCACACACTATTTATTTATTTGGATTTGGTCTTATTACCTTGTGTTTATAATCTATAATCCAAATTGTGCCTTATCAATTTCAAGAAATATGAATGCCGGCCAGGCAGCCTCTATCCTTACGATAAGATAGACAAATGTTGCTTCTTCTTATATCAAAGGTAATAATTTCCATTTTACAATAGGAGGAATTGTAGGATATCATTTCTAAGAAGGAATAAAAGTTAACAGCGACAAGATTCTCTATTACAGTGATATAATCTTGGCAAGACATCCTTCAACAGCCTGTAATACAAATACAAGAAACTAAAGGATAAATGATATATATCTTGTTGCTATTAGCTTTTATTCCTTATTAGAAATTTACATTTTTTAACAACTCCATCACACAAGATTTGTGTTGTTGTTGTTGCTTATTCCTCAAGTCGTTTAAAAGATCTCCATTAGGTTCCATTATCTCAGCTTTTCTATTATAGTGTTGGGGTTTTACCAGAGGTCTTTTACAAGATTTCCTAACACTCATATTTATTTCATATTGGTATAGGAAATTGGCTATTGTGCTCTCCTGGCCTTGCAGTAATAACCATAACACGATAGCCTGAAATCAACATTACCTAAAATTCTTTGAAATAACGCATATCCAGTAATTTACGTTAGCATATTCCCCTATAGTCTCAAACTCCAAATACAGTAAAACCCCGCTAATACGAACCCTGGATATAACGAACCTTCCCTTATTACGAACCCACGCCGATTCCCAATTCCATTCCATTGAAAATACCATCGTTATAACGAACTTTGCGATTTTTAGAATAACGAACTACCCCTATAACGAACCTATTTTCGGTCCCAAAATAATAAAATCTATTTAAAATACTATGCTTATAACGAACTTAGAATTATAATTAAAAAAAAAAAATTAAAACAACCAAATTTTGAGGATGTTTCAGCTCGCGGATCGCGATTTCAAAACAATAAATTTGGCGGCATTGTTTGTTTTGAATTTTGCACTTTATTTTTGCTGTTATGTTGTATAAATTTTAACACATTATACTTTTTATTAATTAGAATATATTTTCATCCATTAAATTTGAAATATAAAAATACAAATGGTTTCCAAAATGAAGAAAACAAAGGCATTTTAAAAACAAAAGCGTTATTTCTTTTTTAAAAAAGGCCATTTTCAGAACTTTTCAAAGTGAAACAACACAGGCAAAATGTTAAGAACATATTAAAATAAGAGAATATAACTTTTCTATTATAAAAGATAAAATATAAAGCTATTAAAAATTGTTACAAAGAGGAATCAACCTCAACTTTTGCCGCGATCGCGATCGTACGTTTTAGGGCTAAAAAAAAAAAAATCCAAATAAATGGTCCCGTGATCAAACAAAAACTATTTTTATGCCATTAACTATGGTGATTTTAAAGTCAGCAATGTTTTGCATGACAGGTTTAAAAAAAAACGAAATCTAGACCTAGAAGAATATGTGGGAATGAAATGGAAGAAAAACACTAACTTTATTTGAATGGTGCAATGCTTGAAGAATGCTTTGAAGCAACAAGGTGTTAGAGCCATTTTTCCAAGTAAACAATATATTATATAATGTGATAATGATGTTTTAAAATCATTTTATATCTTTGAATATATATTTAATAAAACTTTGCCTAGGATTTGTCTTGATTTTTAAATTAGACATAGAGGTACATGTATGTTAATGATAAGAAGAACCTATCATCTAATGATTTATATTATTATTCAGTATTAATGTAAGGAAATTGGTCAATTAAGGGAATTAAAACAAAGTGATTACAATAGTCATAACAAATGCAAATCCCCATTTACATAGCACATTCCGCTAATATGTAAATAATCATGTGTATATATTCTCTTTCTAGCCACAGTACCTACATTATAGTGTCACGTTTACCACGCCTGTAGAAGGGCTTTTTGCCCGAAAGCTTGCACCGTTATAATTGTCTATTAAAGAAACTTTTCTTCTTTTATTTTGTTTTATCGTCTAAATAATACAGAGAAGATTATCACTGTCATAGGAAATCATTATTGTGTTTTGAAGCAGTTTTGCTACCACCAATATATTAATTTATCAGCTTCCTCCAACACACTTGTTGTTAGCTCCATCCACAAGTAGGGCTTCTGAGTCATCTTGGATGGCAGGTAAGTTTTGATTGACCACAGTTAAAATAACAACAACAAAATGCTTTTATTATGACCTTTT
The DNA here is from genome assembly GCA_030710605.1 of Cordylochernes scorpioides. Classification (NCBI taxonomy): domain Eukaryota; kingdom Metazoa; phylum Arthropoda; class Arachnida; order Pseudoscorpiones; family Chernetidae; genus Cordylochernes; species Cordylochernes scorpioides. Next base: position 25,354,230 of record CP092863.1, read on the forward strand.
TGTCTAATACAGATTCTCCGAGTAGAAGATGACATATATAACAGTAATAGTAACAATAATCAACAATTTTATCCACAATGTATCAAATATGGGGAAAGAATAAAGAAAGGGTTTGGCATAAAGTTAAAACAACTGTGGCTTTAGAATTGTGATATTGATAAGGCACAATTTGGATTATAGATTATAAACACAAGGTAATAAGACCAAATAAATAAATAGTGTGTGACGTTTCGGTAACAGCGTTGTTACCATCTTCAGACAAGTACTGAGTACTGTTACAGAAACGTCACGCACTATTTATTTATTTGGATTTGGTCTTATTACCTTGAATTGTGATATTGTAACCATGTTGCTGATGTTCCACTCAGAGAAGCTTATCAAACTTAGACATTGATTGGTAAACCAAGCCCTCCCAATAATAATATTTTCATCGCAGTAAGGACAGTAGTTCATATTTTATGTATAAAAGTATTACAAATGGAAATGATTTTTTAATGATCCACATAGCTAAAACATAAGAGATAAAAACAAGATAATAAGACCAAATCCAAATAAATAAATAGTGTGTGACGTTTCAGTAACAGCGTTGTTACCATCTTCAGACAAAAGTAGTGAATGAGAAATTTTACCACAGCATGTTTTAAATAGTTACTGTTATCCTCGTCAATTAATGTCACACACTATTTATAGGATAACAGTAACTATTTAAAACATGCTGTGGTAAAATTTCTCATTCAGTACTTTTGTCTGAAGATGGTAACAACGCTGTTACCGAAACGTCACACACTATTTATTTATTTGGTCTTATTACCTTGTGTTTATAATCTATAATCCAAATTGTACCTTATCATAAGAGATAAAAAAAAAAAAAAAACTGACAAACAATATTTTTTATGACCTATATAAAATGTAAACAATAAAAGTAATAATCAGATTGAGGAATAATTGCAATGACGATTAAAAAAGGTATACACCGTTCAAATTAATTGCAAAAAGTTTCTTTAATTTTTGCAATTAATTTGAACGGTGTATACCTTTTTTAATAAAAGTAATGATGATGATATTATTTTGTTGTGTAGAAGGTTAATATTATTCTGTGACATAAATTATATTATTAATTAATCAAAAAATATTTATTTACACGCACATATATATTACAACAAAAAAAGAAGCATTCGGTCTTTAATGTTTTAATTTATTGGTAAATGCATGGGTTCAAGCCATTCTAAAAACTCAAAACTTGTTTGAAACCTTGGGTGAATCTTCAGATAAGATATATACAAGATAAAGAGTGATATCTTCAGTATAGAGGTTACTCTGTCTGTGGTGTGGCTCCTCCTGTCTCGCTCTGAATGAAGCTTTCCTTGATCAGCATCCCTTATATTGTTACATAGAAAGACAAAACTCGGGGGTCGGTGGAAGGCTAGTTAAACCGTTGGTTTTCGACCACTACGACCCGGGTTCGTTTCCCGCATTGGGCACTTATTTCTGTTTTAAAAAAAAATGCTCCAATGGCCCCCGATTCTTGTAAAAGTCCAACCCCACCAGCGAGTGCATGTAATTAAACAGGGCTCTGGCACATTTGTAAGTGCAAAGTCGAACTGCTTTTCACATGTGTAGACATGTGGTGCACTTACAGTAAAAGCAGTCGCTAACTACCCACCATGATTATCATGGCTTTGAGATAAGAAAGAAGAAGACAAAACTCGGAATCACCCTGCAATTTATTTGTGATGTAAAATTAGTACATAGTTCTTCAAATAAAAGACTTCCTGACGAGGACAAAAGATTTTGTCGAAACATCGAGACAATAAAAAGATTTACTGGCCGAAGTGCCTTTTATTTTAAGAACTATGAATGCCGGCCAGGCAGCCTCTATCTTTACGAGGGTGAGTAGAAAAGTAAGGTCTCCTATTTTTTTTTTCATCGAAAAACACATTTAGTCACAACTTTTTATACATCTTTGGAAAGGTTGGACACTTTGCTATTTTTCTACATAGTCGCCTTGATGCTCAATCACTTTTTTCATCCTGTCAACCAACTTTGTAATTCCGGTGTTGTACCACTCTCCCGCCGCCTCTTTGAGCCACTTGTCGACCCACCTGGCGGACACCTTTCTGTAGCCGAGGGTCTCAGACACAATCTTCATTCCGGCCATCCTCGATCTTTTCAAGGGTTATCCGCCGGTTTGCGCGCACCATTTCGTTGATTCGAGCCACGGTTGATTCCGGCAAACTCGGCGCCCAGACCGCTGTTCATCGTGGACGTTTATCCGCCCCTCGTTGAACTCCTGGCACCATTTCCGCACATTTTTGATGTCCATGCACTTCTCACCATACACTTCCACTAACTGACGGTGAATTTCGACCGGAGAATTATTTTTCGCATTTAAAAAGCGTATAACTGAGCGCAACTCGCACTTGGCGGGAGAGCTAAGGGGAAGCTCCATCGCGAACGGCTGCCAGACAGCAACTTGATAACCCTTGAAGAGATTGAGGATGGCCTGAATGAAGATTGCAGCCACTTCTCCGTGCACAAGATTGTGTCTGAGACCCGCGGCTACAGAAAGGTGTCCGCCAGGTGGGTCGACAAGTGGCTCAAAGAGGTGGCGGGAGAGTGGTACAACACCGGAATTACAAAGTTGGTTGACTGGAAGAAAAAAGTGATTGAGCATCAAGGCGACTATGTAGAAAAATAGCAAAGTGTCCAACCTTTCCAATGATGTATAAAAGGTTGTGAGTAAATGTGTTTTTCTATGAAAAAAAAAATAGGAGACCTTACTTTTCTACTCACCCTCGTACGATAATTAGTACAGTTAAACCTGTCTACAGCGCCCCCCTATGAATAGCACCTTCCTCTCTATAGCGCCCGATTTTAAATACGTAGTATGATGCGATTTACATTAAAAGTGACCTGTCTATAGCACCCCCTCTCTATAGCGCCCGATTTTAAATACGTAGTACGATGCGATTTACATTAAAAGTGACCTGTCTATAGCACCCCCTCTCTATAGCGCCCGATTTTAAATACGTAGTACGATGCGATTTACATTAAAAGTGACCTGTCTATAGCACCCCCTCTCTATAGCGCCCGATTTTAAATACGTAGTATGATGCGATTTACATTAAAAGTGACCTGTCTATAGCACCCCCTCTCTATAGCACCCTATTTTGGTGAGTCCCAAGAAGGGGCTCTATAGACAGGTTTAATTGTATTACCTAAAATACCAGAGAGTTAAAAAGGGAAGTTTAAAGAGCACAGTAGAACCTCCCTGTAAAAAGGATTATACCTAGTTGCAGAGCCAAAATCTCCTTTAGGGAGATGTGTCCTCTTACCGGAGAGTTGCTATAAATAGTATAAAAATGATATTACAAATGAAAACTGTCCTTTATAGAGAGGTGTCTTCTAGCATGAGTGTCCTCTCATAGAGGTTCTACTGTATTTGAAATATATAAAATTGTAAATCTGTTCATAAAACAATAAATATATAAATATATATATATATATTTTTTTTGCTTATCCCTAGTACACGTGGTACAGGCCACGATAATCATGGTGGGTAGAAGTAGGCGACTGCTTTTACTGTAAGTGCACCACATGACTACACATGTGAAAAGCAGTTCGACTTAGCACTTACAAATGCAATAAATATTTAGCTACAATATATGACTTTGCCATGTCATCTGTATGTGAAAATATGAACAATTTTGTGGTGCAGCTTTTAATAAAAAATAACTTTTCCTACTGTCTTAACTGTGATGAGAAAATATTGGGGAGAAGTCAGCTCATTCAGTTGTAAACCCTTCCTCCAGTTTTTCCAGTTCAATCTACTCATCAGCTTCTATGGCAGACAAGTTGTAGTTGCCAAGTAGTTTGTTCTAACTGTTCCCTCTCTCCCCCTACTCTGGAAAGTCTCTTCTTCTTTCTTATCTCCACTCAATCATATTAGGGTGTCAAGCTTGACAACCATCATGATTGGGTGAAGTAGAATGCGTCTGCCTTCTGTTCAATCATAGATAATTAAAATAGATATAAAATAAGTCAGACTGTTACTAAAGGGGGAGTACTTCCAGTTTAAATATCTAAAGAAGAGATCTAATTTATGTTCAATCATAGATAATTAAAATAGATCTTCTTTGGATATTTAGACTGGGAGTACTCCTTGGTAGCAGGCAGACTTAGCTCTAATATTGAATGGCCAACTCTGACATGAGAAACAGATACTATGTGCACTTAACTAGGGGTATAGATAATTCTAGGTTCCTGGTCAGGACCCTTACAAATTACTACTGTAAGATACTACTTATCCTAAGTGGAACCTTATTGTAACAGTCTCTTTTTTTATAACTGCAACATGGTTTTAATACGTATAGTCTCAATTATTTCAGCCATAAACACAAGGTAATAAGCCCAAATAAATAGTGTGAGACGTTTCGGTAACAGCATTGTTACCAAAACGTTACACACTATTTATTTATTCATTTGGATTTGGTCTATTACCTTGTGTTTATGGCTGAAATAATTGAGACTATACGTATTACAACCATGTTGCAGTTATAAAAAAAGAGGCTGTTACAATGAGGTCCATATAATATATATAATCCAAATTGTGCCCTATCTGTTTCAGCCATAGTTATATCACCATAAATGGTCCCAAATGATGTAGCTATGTTGAACCATATATTCTGTGAGCAAGCTTGTGTAACACCTTGTCCCCAGAGCCCCAGGTAAAAAGGTGGAGGTGGAGGGGATGAAGATCCACTATGAGCGGGTGGGCCAGGGGAAGCACACACTGTTCCTCATGCCAGGAGCTCTGGGTAAGTGGTGTTATCTTGTTCAGATATTGTGGGCTAGAGGGCAGCCTGTGTGTCCAGGGACCACCAGGACAGACTTCACCCCCCAGCTAACAGGAGGGCTGGACCCAGCCAAGTTCACCCTGATAGCCTGGGACCCTCCAGGTTATGGCTACAGCCGGCCTCCCAAGCGCAACTTCTCCGGCAACTTCTACTTCAATGATGCCATCATCGCAAGTAAATTGATGAAGGTGATGACTACAGCCTCTTTGGTCCTTCCTTTCAATGGCTAAGCTCTAGAAGAGTGTACAGCTGAACCTTGAACACCATCACCTGGGACCATGATTTTATGTTGTTGTTATAACAACAGTTGGGGGGACTTAAAATTGGGAAAATAGAATTATGATGTTATAACCAAGTTGCTGTTATAAAGGAGGTGGTTATAACAAGGTTTTTATAAAACTTTCAACCCCCCATACCCTGCTGCCATGTTAAGGAACTGACACTTAAGTAAACCAACATCCATCCCCTACTACCATGTTAACCAGTATTTTTCTTCCATTTTCAGTTTTCACATATTCTTCTAAATTCTAGATTTTGTTTTGAACCTGTCATGCAAAACATTGTTGACTTTAAAATCACAATAGTTCATGGCATAAAAAAATAATTTTTGTTTCATCATGGACCCATTTATTTGAAAGTTTTTTTATTTTTCCTATATTAAACTTAGATAGATATAGTATGCTTCAAAAAGGGAATGCTAACAAGTATGATGATCCTGGCAAAAGTTGGGGTTGATTCCAATTTGTAGCAATTTTAAATAGCCTAAAGTTAAGCTCATTATAACAATGATACTTCTAATGGAAGGAATTGGGGATTGCCTTAGGTCCATTATAAGGGAAGGTTTCCTTTATCCGGGTTCATATTAAGAGGGTTTTACTGTATATATTGTAGCGTAGCAGAAAGGTAGAGTCGGTGATCCGCAAACGAAGAACGTTATTTTAATAACCAAACAAAACGAGATCAAAAGAAGAACAACCGGAAATATATGAATTAATGAATACACGCCAATAGGAATCAAAAAATACAAAAAACACCTATGCAAAAATCAGGCATTAAAAATAAATTAAAATATTTACATAAAAATGATAAAACCAATTACTCGCTACATAGCTCCCCTCTCAAAGGACATCGACCCGATGTTCAGCAGGAGACCTGCGCCTCCAGTCTACGAGCTCGCGACCGCGTAATAGGGCCAGGGATATCCAGGTCTCCTGGTCTGGGGACCTCCTCCTGGGTCAAGGGTGGTTGCCTCCCTTCCGCTGGAACTTCTTCCTTTTGAGGACTTGATAAGTTGTCTTCCATGTCCTCCTCCAGGTGGTCCTCCCGCTTCTCTGGATCTAAATAGGGCTTCATCCTGCAGATGTGCGATTGCATCCCCGAAGAAGGCGTCCCCATCTCCACCGACGGCGTTTCCATCTCCGCAGACGACGTTCCCATCTCCGCAGACGGCGATTTTCTGCAGGCGGCAATCTCTGCAGGCGGCAATTTCTGCAGACGGCAAATTCTGCAGACGGCAATCTCTGCAGGCGGCAATTTCTGCAGGCGGCAATCTCTGCAGACGGCAATTTCTGCAGGCGTCAATCTCTGCAGGCGGCAATTTCTGCAGACGGCAAATTCTCTGCAGACGACGGTATCAACTCCGCAAAAGATGGTCTCACCCCCGCAGAAGACGGTCTCACCTTCGCAGAAAGAGACCAGAAAGTTGCTTCAAATCTTGTAAGCGAAGGCCTCCTCCCATCAAGTCATCCGTGAGGGCATCGGTACCCAGCATCTCCACCAGTTGTAGCGTAGCAGAAAGGTAGAGTCGGTGATCCGCAAACGAAGAACGTTATTTTAATAACCAAACAAAACGAGATCAAAAGAAGAACAACTGGAAATATATGAATTAATGAATACACGCCAATAGGAATCAAAAAATACAAAAAACACCTATGCAAAAATCAGGCATTAAAAATAAATTAAAATATTTACATAAAAATGATAAAACCAATTACTCGCTACAATATATATATATTTTTTTACTTTTCAAAATATATAGTACAAGCCATGATGATCATAATTGATAATTAGTGACTGCCTTTTAGCATAAGTACATCATATATCTAAACATGTAAAAAGCAGTTCATCTTTCTCAATTAAAAGTGGGCCAGAGCCTCATTGAATGAATTTGTAAAAGATTCAGTACCCATTAAAACAGATTAAAACAATGCAGTATTGAATATCCCGGGTTGTTTTTGTTGGACTGTGTGTACTCCAGGGAGTGATGTCAAACTGGGCTGTACAGAAACTGGGCTGCTACAAGTACAGCGTGCTGGGCTGGAGTGACGGGGGCATCACTGGCCTGATCCTGGCAGCCCTTGACCCCCAGGCTGTCCAACACCTGGTGATCTGGGGGGCCAGTGCCTACATTGCCCCCTCTGACGCTATCTCCATGACTGGTAGGCCATCCAACACCTGGTGATCTGGGGGGCCAGTGCCTACATTGCCCCCTCTGACACCCTCTCCCTGACTGGTAGGCCGTCTAACACCTAGTGATCTGGGGGGCCAGTGCCTACATTGCCCCCTCTGACACCCTCTCCCTGACTGGTAGGCAGTCCAATACCTGGTGATCTGGGGGGCCAGTGCCTACATTGCCCCCTCTGACACCCTCTCCCTGACTGGTAGGCCGTCTAACACCTAGTGATCTGGGGGGCCAGTGCCTACATTGCCCTCTCTGACACCCTCTCCCTGACTGGTAGGCAGTCCAATACCTGGTGATCTGGGGGGCCAGTGCCTACATTGCCCCCTCTGACACCCTCTCCCTGACTGGTAGGCCGTCTAACACCTAGTGATCTGGGGGGCCAGTGCCTACATTGCCCCCTCTGACACTCTCTCCATGACTGGTAGGCCGTCTAGCACCCTTTTAAAAAACAATGAGAACTAAGCCATAGTTTTGGCCTTAAGACAATCATTAAAATCCATTATAAATACAAAAATATATTTTTTTCTTCAATTAAATGTTTTTTTTTTTTTTTTTCTTTTCAAATATATATTTAGAGAGAGGTAAATATAGTTTTGTCTTAAAATGGTAACAACGCTGTAATCAAAATGTCACACATTATTCATTTGGATGTGATCTTGTTATTTTATGTTTCTAATCCATAATCCAAATTTTACCCTATCAACTGCCATTAAAATACAGTTGAAGCAACATCACTTGTAACCAAAATTATAATTTGTTAAATCCCATTGTTGTTATAGCTGTGGATAAAACAATTAAAACTTAGGACTACACATATTTACTACACACTCCACTATTATAATTTTATAATAGTCTCCCATGAGTGTGACCGCCAAAAACATGTCTCTTCTGGAGGTGGTCTCTTATAGGAAACTGTCATGTCAGGACAAGTTAGGAGGAATCTTGCAACTGAAAAAGAGTCTTCAATAAGAGACCAGGTCTCTCATGGAACACTGCTGTATAACCAAGTTGTTGCTATAACAAGGTCCATTGTACATGTTGTTAGATTTTATGTACAATCTTGTTTTCCTCTGCACAAAAAGTAAAGTTATATATATTTAAAGGTAGAGGTGCCACTTGTTTTGGGGGTATACATATATACATAATTACAATAGAGAGAGAGGAATACAATTGCTAAGACAAAAGGGGGGGTCGGTGGAGGATGGTCTAAACCTTTGGTTTTTGATCGCTACGACCCGGGTTCGATTCCCACATTGGGCACTTTTTTCTGATTTGAAAAAAAATATATAAAATGCTCCAATGGCCCCTGTTTCTTGCAAAAGTCCAACCCCACCAGCGAGTGCAAGTAACCAAATGAGGCTCTGGCACATTTGTAAGTGCAAAGTCGAACTGCTTTTCACATGCAGACATGTAGTGCACTTACAGTGAAAGCAGTCGCCTACTTCTTCCCACCATGATTATCATGGCCTGTACCACGTGTACTAGGGATAAGCGAAAAAAAAAAAAGAGACAAAAGGTCAAAGCAACTTGTCACTCTTTGTTCTCTTCCTCAAAATGTATAATCTAGCAGTTGGTCTCCTCACTCTCATTTGAATTTAGAAATTGCAGTTATTCAACTTCAATTTAGATAATTAATATTTTATAGATTATTGTCTCCCAGCCAACCAGAGCGAGCTATCGTATCAACTAATACCTTTAGTAAGACCTACAACGTAATAAGGCCAAATCCAAATAAACTGTGTGTGACATTTGAATTCGGTCTTAATACCTTGTGTTTCTAATCTATAATCCAAATTGTACTTAACCACTTTATTAATTCATATTGTATACATGTGGCAGCCATAAAGGATGTATCCCAGTGGAGTGCGAAGATGAGAGCACCATTCGAAGCCATCTACGGGGAAGACTTCAGCTCTCTGTGGCACGACTATGTGGAAGCCATCAGCCACAACTTCAAGGAGGAGGACAACCGGATCTGTACGGAGGTGCTGGCAGACATCCGCTGCCCCACACTGATCCTCCACGGGGACAAGGACCCCCTGGTGGACTCGGAACACCCAGCCTACCTCCACAAACACATCAAGAATTCCACGTAAGGACCGGCTGTCTCTACAGCTTATTGTTTTTTGTTATCAACAACAAGTCTTTTATTGGGGACCTATACCCTACAGAGGATTCACCCAGGTGCATAATTGCTTAGAAAAGATAATTCAATTATTTACAGGTGATCGTTCATTTACATATCCATTTACATACGGCTCTCTTTTCTCAATGTTTCTTCTCTTGCGCAGCCCTGTAAAACTTGTACAGGGCCAATGCATTGGAATCATTCTTTGTCGTCCTAGACAACAGAGCCTCCAGAGCAAGATGATTTGATTGTCAGTGACTTTGTGTTAGGGTTCCCTACCCTGGCCTTGTCCTTATTGTTTGCGGAAGAGCATTGCACGATGCAAATATTTATTCGTAATTCTACTGTCCTATAAGCTTATGTGATAGTTTTCTTGAAAGCCATTTCTGAGATTCCACCCTTCAGTGCTGCGTATATAAGCAGAATCATCCAATACAGTATTAGGTCATTAAGAAGTGGTCTGGTAGATTAATTTGGCAAAACCGCTGGGAGGGTTCACCACTGATGAGCTAAGTCCTCCCAATATATTTTTTCATCGCAGTAAGGACGGTGAAAGTTGTATTGTGTATAAAAGAAACATTTGTGCTTAAATCCTTTCATTTTATATATATAGATGGTGGGTTATTGCTTTGTATTATTTTTTTAATATTTGTTTTGTTGTCTCCTAGAAAAATGTCCACTAGCAGTCTCTTCTTTCTTATCTCCACTCAATTATATTAGGGTATCAAGCTTGTAGAGATTGAGACTTTTGATGGTGCTTGCTGGGGAGGAGTGTGGCCACTAGCTGTGAATGTTGTTTTTAATTGATAAGGCACAATTTGGATTATAGATTATAAACTCAGCGTAATAAGACCAATTGGATTTGGTCTTATTACCTTGAGTTGTAATTAATTGAATATCATCCAACCAACTTTAATTCAACTGAAAACTCTGATCCCTTGGGGTGTTGATGACCCCTGGGAAACACTGGATACGGCAGTAAGCTAATGTAGCCGACAAGAACCAGGGAGAATTGTTCTAACAAGATAGCTCTCACAGAGGGCATCAAATAAGTATTTTATAGGTGACAAAATATTTTGCTATAAGTACTGGAATCCCATTCAATAAAGTAAGCAAAAATACGAGAATCATGGGACGAGTGTCTTTTGTAGGAAGCTTTATTTTAAATCGCTCAAGCTTTCGGGCTGACCGGCCCTTCTACAGGAGACAAGTGAACAAATGGCACATCGGGTACTATATAATGATAGAACTCACCCATCTCTGTTTACAATCCTCGGTCTGCTCCTTCAACTCCCAGTTTTTTCTACAGATAAAAGGGTCCCCAATGGGGAACCCTCTTTCCTCAGCTGCTGCTGAGATTGTTATGCGGTCTATAGATATGCAGATCACCTCAGATTTTCCATCCGATATCCGCCTTTGGCGTAGATACATAGATGATGTGTTCTGCATATGCACAAAAAGCCAGGTTGAAAATATCCTCTCTAAACTCATTAGTTACCATCCTGACCTTTCCTTCACCCATGAAACCGAAACCTACAACGCCCTCCCTTTCTTAGATTTCCTAATCATCCGGACCCCAACCAGATACCACTCCACAGTACATTACAAGAACTCGTTCAGACCCAATTATTTTCACTTCAACTCCTTCTGCCCCCTAAGTCACAAAATCAACACCGTCAAAACCCTGTCTAAACGAGTTCACACCCACTGTTCCACCTCTGATTTCAAAACCATGGAAACCAATAGAGTCATAGCTAATCTCATAAAATTCCAATACCCGAAGTCTTTCATATTGCGCCATTTCCACAACCCCAACCACACCGCTTCCAACCCCGTATATAAATCCATATGTGTCCTCCCATATTCCCCCACTAGCTCCTCCATAGCCCGAGCCCTAAGCAAGTTTGGAGTCAGGACCCTGTACTCCAACTCTCCTAACATCAGCTCCCTCATTAGGAACCCAGATACGAAAAGCAATAGCCCATATAACCCATCTCTCTTGTCTGGCTGTGTCTACTCCATTCCCTGCGCTGACTGCGATGTTGTCTACGTTGGTGAGACGGGCAGGAGCGTAGGGACAAGACTCGAGGAACACAGAAAAAACATCTCCAGACAAGATGAGAAATCAGCTATATACCAACATATCCGAACCACCAACCACTCTTTCGACCTGGCCAATCCATCTGTGCACTATAGCCGCATACACAACAAGCAGCAGCGCCTCACCTTGGAAGCTCTCGTTTCCCAGGGCTTCCATGCCATCAATAGACATATCGACCTCCCTGAATCCTACCAATCCCTGTTCCCATAGCCCTGTTTCCTCCATATGTGCGGATCCCCCCCCCTCCTCTCTCATAGACAGTAGAAGATATTACAGGCTCTACTATATCTAATATCTATTATCATACATGTCAATTTCTTCTGTCCATAATTTACTATTATGCTAATTATTCCTCCCGACTCTTTGCTTAGATATGCAAAATCCCTATAAAAAGTTTTAAATTTTAAATTTTTGAATATGTAAATAGTCCCATCATTATATAGTACCCGATGTGCCATTTGTTCACTTGTCTCCTGTAGAAGGGCCGGTCAGCCCGAAAGCTTGAGCGATTTAAAATAAAGCTTCCTACAAAAGACACTCGTCCCATGATTCTCGTATTTTTGCATATTTTGCTATGCTACCATCTTTTTGATTTCTTCAGAATGTAATTCTAATAGTGCTGCTACCAAAATGTTAGGTATTGAGCATGTTAGATTTAAATCCAAATTATAATTTATGATTATTGTAACAATTTCTCTATACAGAGTTGAATCTATACAAGTTGACACCCCCCACTTTTTTTTTTTTTTTGGACAAGTGATCGCTTTAAGAAAGTTAGTTGCATTGGCCATAAACATTTTTGCACCAACTCTCTCTATGTAATCAGAAAATGTTCAGGTTGGAAGGAGGGTGCGACTAAGACCCCTCCCTTGTATCTCCCAATGTTTTGACCACTACTTGATAATGAAAGGTTCACCTGAGGAAGACCCACACCAGTTGGTGAAACATTGGGAGGTTTTGTTCCCTACAAGGTCTTTACTTGATGTGTCTTCTATGTAATAGTATTAGAAGAGTAAAAATCAGACAACAGCAGCAGTTACCTTTAAAAAATAGATTTACAGTTAAACCTGTCTATAGTGCCCCCTCTTGGGACTCACCAAAATAGGGTGCTATAAACAGGTCACTTTTAATGTAAATCGCATCGTACTACGTATTTAAAACCGGGCGCTATAGGCAGGTTTAACTGTATATAATAAAGATTTTTAAAACAACATAAAAAAGTTTTTTTTTTTTAAATAACATTTTTTACCTTAGTCAACAAAATTCTTAAAAGCAGTAGCTTCAGTATAACCTCTTTAATTCAACCATTACTATATGATTCAGCTCCTTTTTTTACCCCCAAGTCCCAACCAACTTACTTCTACTACTATATATTTTGAATTAAAATATAGTTGGATTGAAAAAGGACTTTGAAGAATTAAAACTTTCTCACTTAGTCTCTCTTGATTCTCCTTTCAAACTAGACTACAAGACAAGAAAATAAGACCTAATCCAAATAATTTAATAGTGTGTGACGTTTCGGCAACAGCATTGTCACCATCATCAGACAAAAGAATAAATGTTTAAATTGAATAAATTCTTTTGTCTGATGATGGTGACAATGCTGTTGCCGATACATCACACACTATTAAATTATTTGGATTAGGTCTTATTTTCTTGTCTTTATAATCTATAATCCAAATTGTGCTTTATCACAAACTAGACTACAGTTATCTTTACAGAGCTGGGTGTAGATAGAGTGGGTGTATATGAACTAAATACACTTTGAAATATCATTTTAAAATAACTGCATGTATTGACAATATGTCAATGTTAATTACTCTTTATAAACCCCACTCTCTATACTTTTCCTCTCTCTCTCAAGATACTTTATTTCAAAAAACAATTTTCATTGGCCTATATACAGTTAAACCTGTATATAGTGCCCCCTCTAAATAGCGCCAGATTTTAAATATGTATCACGATGAGAATTACATTAAAAGAGACCTGTCTATAGCACCCCCTCTCTATATCACCCTATTTTAGTGAGTCCCAAGAGGGGGCTCTATAGACAGGTTTAACTAATATTTTTTTTATTTCTTTAACAATAAAACTGAGTTAGCTTTCAAGCCTAAAGGTTTTTCTTCTCAGGCCTAAATATGATATACACTCGTGGACAAAACTTAAGGAAGTTTCATATTTTAAACATGAACCACTCCATATGTGCTTATATAACGGTGGATTTACCATACATGTAAATCCGAATGTTCTCCTTTTAAAAAAATAATATACATAATAAAAGACATAATAAAAATTATTCAAAACTATTTTTTAAAGGCGTAAGATTCTTTTTGATATTAAACAATTTCTACTGCCCTTACTGCAATGGAAAAATTAATGAGAGGGCCTGGCTCATCAGTGGTGAACCCTCTCAGCGGTTTCACCAGTTTAATATACCAAACCGCTGAGAGGGTTCACCACTGATGAGCCAGGCCCTCTCATTAATTTTTCCATTGCAGTAAGGGCAGTAGAAATTGTTTAATATCAAAAAGAATCTTACGCCTTTAAAATAGTTTTGAATTTTGATAACAGATAGCGTGCTAGTGCATCATATAATAAAAATTATAATAATAATAATTTTTAAAATATATACCTGCTAAAAGGTACAACTTCCTTAAGTTTTGTCCAGGAGTGTATATACAGTAGCACCTCCCTGTAAAGGACATCTAATTGCAGAGCCAAAGTGTCCTTTAAGGAGAAGTGTCCTCTTACTGGAGAGTTGCTAAATTGTAAAAATGGTAATTTTGCAAATTGAAACTGTCCTTTGTGGAGAGATGTCCACTAGGGGGGTGTCCATTAAAGGGAGGTTCTACTGTATATATAGGGAGGATATTGATCTAAAGAGACAAAGGTAGCCTCTCCTGTCAAAATAGACATCAAAACCAGACACCATCTATCTATTGTATATATATGTAAATAAATCTTATTTAGAGCTGTGAAAAAAAAAAAGCATTTTGGCCTAAAAGCTCACTCAGTTTATATTGAAATAAAGAATCATTATAAGATAAGTTCTTGTGTTTTAAATAGGTCCGCATATTATTGGTAGTTTTCAGTATTGGCTGCTGTTGTTGCAGGTTACACAGGTTCCCCGAGGGCAAGCACAACATCCATCTGCGCTACGCTGCAGAGTTCAACTCTCTGGTCCAATCCTTCCTCCTCAAGTAACCCACTCTGCACACTCCACTTTTGTTTGTTTTGATAAACTTGGGTTTACAATAAACTTTTGTTTTCCACCTCTGGTGTTGTGAATACCATGTAAGCACACATTGGAGAACATTTCACAGTGATAGGATACAAACTTTACCAATTATTTTGGTGATGTATGTACAGTAGAACCTCTCTATAATGGATACCTAATTGCAGAGCCAAAGTGTCCTTTAGGAAGAGGTGTCCTCTAACTGGACAGTTGCTAAATTGTAAAAATGGTAATTTTGTAAATGAAAACTGTCCTTTGTGGAGAGGTGTCCACTAGCGGGGTGTCTGCTAAAGGGAGGTTCTACTGTATATTGAAACTTTTGAGCAACTTCTAGAAGCCCCACACATACAGCAAAGGATCTAGAGCAGCACAGAAAGTGTCAGCTGTTTGAATGGTACACTACTATCCTTGTTTTGAGACTTCACTGAACAACTGAACAGTGTCAAGAGATTAACCACAATGAGAACTACCTTTATTATTTTTAGCAAGTACGGATGGAAAGAAACTCATAATTGAAGAAAAAGGTTTTTTTTTATGGTTATATGTATAAATTCAAATTATTTTTCCTGTTAGATATGCAAAAATAAATCAACCATATATGGGGAATATAATGGGAGCTTTCTCTTTTCTTCAACTTTAAATGGGTTTCCAGGTAAATTTAAACACAAGATGCTAACACACTTGGCATTATTGTTGATTAAACTGGTGAAACCACTGGGAGGTTTCATTGATGATGAGCCAGGCCTTCCTAATAGTTTTCTATTGCAGTAAGAAGTGTTTTTTATTTGAAGAAAATATAATATTTATACATAAAATATTGGTTCACACACATCAGTGTTTTTGCCAATCGCAATAAATCATTTTATTAGAAGTAGCATATTGGACAGCAAATATTCAAGCAAACTATGGATATTTGCATCAAGCAAGGCTCTTCCACAAACAATAAGGCCAGTTAGGCATAAATCAACAACAACAACAAAAAGCCTTTATTTAGGGTCACTGACCCTATACAGGATTCATCAGAGGTATGCATAAGAACAAAGCAGTGAGACAAAGGAAACAACGATATAGACAAGAAAAAGAAAAAAAAACAAGAAAGAGGGAAGCAAGGAAAACAACACAAAAAAAGTAGCAGTAAGAAAGTGAGGAGTGGTTAGGCATAAATCAATAATGCACCATCTATATGTGCTCACCACTGATGAGCCAAGCCCTCCCAAATATTTTTTAATGGCAGTAAGGATAGTAGAAGTTCATCTTATCTATAAAAGAAACATTCATGCTTTAATCCTTGTGCATTTTTATTAGGTCACCCTATATAATAACAGTGTGCTATTAAAAAATAAAATGGGAGTTTCAATAAATAAAATAGGCAGTTTGTAACGAGAGATTCTATAAAAACAAATGGAATGTATTAGCTTACAGTGAAACCTCATTATAATATCACATGGCTCTAAATATTTCATCTTGTTATAAACCCATGTCTATAGAAGCATAGGGCGTCTATAGAAGCATAAATTTTTCATCTAAACTCATGTCTTTGTAATATAACCACAGTTAAAACAAATTAATCCTGTATTTACATATCTTCAATTTCTCTGTATTTGTAAATGGCTAACATCCTTATACATATTTATTAGGTCACCCAAACACAAGGTAATAAGACCAAATCTAAATAAATAAATAGTGTGCAACATTTCAGTAACAATGTTGTTACAGAAACATCATACATTATTTATTTGCATTTGATCTTATTATTTTGTGTTTATAATCTTTAATCAAAATTTTGCCATATTACTAGGTCACCCTATATAACAAGAGCATGCTATTAAATGGCTTTGAATTATAATTGTATATAGTAGTCACACATGAGAGGGCCTAAAAACATCTTGTTTTTGTTCCAAAATCACTTTATTAGGTACCGCTCAAAAAGAACAACCTAGTTTATGATAATTGCAACAATGATGAGCCAGGCCCTCCCTTTAATTTTTCCATCGCAGTAAGGACAGTAGAAATTGTTTTATTTTAAAAAGAATATTACGCCTCTAAAATAGTTTTATAATTTGATAACAGATGGCGCGCTAGTGCATCGTAACTAATATGTGATGGTTATTCACATATTAAAACAAAGGGTCCAACGAGGGATTCAATCCTGGTTCATGGGTTTCGGGAATCGAGGGTATTAATCACTCGTCCACCGACTCTTCGTCTAAAACATGGTTAAACAGTTTCTCATGGAGGTGCTCTCATATCAGGCCTAGTCATGAGGAGTCCATATATATTCTCTGATACCAGCTCTAGAAGAGACCGGGTATAACCATGACTTAAGACAGTTTGTAATGAGAGATTCTACAATAACAACAACAACAACAACAACAAAAAAAGCCTTTATTCAGGGTCACTGACCCTATACAGGATTCACCAGAGGTATGCATAAGAACAAGGCAGTGAGACAAAGGAAATAACGATATATACAGAGTAAAAAGAGAAAGAAAAAAAAAAACAAGAAAAGGAAAAAAAAAAGTAATAATAAGAAAGAGGGAAGCAAGAATTCAACACAAAAAGAGATTCTACAAAAACAAATGACATGTATTAGCTTACAGTTAAACCTCATTATAGTATATCACTTGGTGCTAAAATATCATTTTGTTAAAACCCATGTCTATGTATTATTATAACCATAGTTCTAACAATGTTAACATGGCAGATCAAAAATTGTGATAACAAAAAGTTAAATTAAAATAGGAATATAAAGTTAAACCTGTCTATAGCGCCCCCTCTTGGGACTCACCAAAATAGGGTGTTATAGACAGGTTTAACTGTACATATTTCTAACACATAATCTATTTACAACAACAACAAAAACCTTTATTAAGACACTATTGTCTTACAAGGGGATTCCCCTGAAGGTTATATATGTACATGAGTGAGGAGGAAAAGCAATCCAGAGGAGAGGGGGAGCAATCAGCCGTTGTCTGTGGAGTTGAGCACCTCTTCTCTCATAACATAATCTATTTCAGAATCAATATAATCAATTATTATGAAGTAATATTAACTCATTTTTTAATTCCTTAAATATATTTCCACATGTATCAAAAATATGTTTACATGAATTTAAACTTCAACAATTAGAAATATGAATATATAATTAGTTCTAAATATTTTCAAACAATAAAAGGAATCTTATAAGCATTTAAAACAAATTAAAGAAGAATACTCTCTACAAGCATGTTTTTATATTGTGCACAAGTTGTGTTAATTTAAGTGTCCTTTGATCTGAGGCATTGATAGTATCTGTATTTATTCACTGGACCTGGAAATTAGAATCTAAGTCTTCAATTATGTGTGTAGACATGTGGTGCACTTACAGTAAAAGCAGTCGCCTACTTTTACCCACCATGATTAACATGGCCTGTATCACATGTTTTTTTTTTTTGCTTATCCCTAGTACACGTGGTACAGGCCATGATAATCATGGTGGGTAAAAGTAGGCGACTGCTTTTACTGTAAGTGCACCACATGTATACACATGTGAAAAGCAGTTCGACTTTGTACTTACAAATTTTCCAGAGCCCCGTTTGGTTACTTGCACTCGCTGGTGGGGTTGGACTTTTATAGAATCAAGGGCCATTGGAACATTTTTTTTATCAGAAAAAAAAAACTGCCCAATGTGGGATTTGAACCCGGGTCATCGCGATCGAAAACCAACAGTTTAGACCATCCTTCCACCGACCCCCTACTTTCATCCATGATTGTGAGAGAATGACTTAAAAATAATTTTAGCTTTAAATAATCGAAGCCACTCTACCTAATTATACTTACATAAAGAAGCAGTGGGGCGATATAGCACCAATTGACTGAAACACAAATTATAAATTTTAAAAAAAGGTCAATTCCACATAGGGAAGCATGAGAAAATAAAACTAGACAATCAGTTACTACCACAGTAAAATAGTACAAATGTGATATTGTACTGGGATAAAGTGCATAAATTAAGAAAAAAGAAAGAGGTATGGGTATATGGCTATAATTCTGGAATAGTTAAAAATCAACAAATAGTTTATATTTTTTCCAATAGATGGCGCAAGCCATCATCAACTTTTAATTGCATAAGATGGCCTTTTCTATTTTCTCAGTTACTTTTTGTTTTGGTTTCACTGCTGTTAAGACAAACATTTGATTGCTACCTGGGGTAATATATCAACCTGCCCCATCTTAATGGTTAAAAATGAGTACTTTAGAATTATATTAAAACTAAGTTTCTGCTAAAATGTGGTTATATTTTATTTATTCTGTATCATTATAAACCAAGTCACAAAAAAACAGCAAAGGCTTCTTACAACTATACAAAAATGATTGTTGCTATAGTTCTATTTATAGTATCAATTATTAAGATAAGGCACAATCTGGATTATAGATTATAAACACAATGTAATAAGACCAAATCCAAATAAATAGTGTGTGACGTTTCAGTAACAGTGTTGATACCATCTTCAGACAAAAGTACTGAATGGTAAGGCACAATCTGGATTATAGATTATAAACACAAGGTAATAAGACCAAATCCAAATAAATAGTGTGTGACGTTTCAGTAACAGTGTTGTTACCATCTTCAGACAAAAGTACTGAATGGTAAGGCACAATCTGGATTATCTCTATATATATAAAAGTCAATGTCTGTCTGTCTGTTTCGCGATAAACTCAAAAACTACTGAACCAATTGGTACCAAATTTTGCATGTCGCTTTTTATAAACCTGAGGAAAATTTTCGGCTACATTTTGATTAGTATTTTTGGCTATTTCTTTTTTTCATTTGAAGAACTTTTTTTTTACGCGGAGTAATCCGGAATGGAATGAATACCCAAATATGGCCACTTTTTATAAGCATCGGTGGTTCAGTGGTAGAATGCTTGCCTGCCACGCGGGCGGCCCGGGTTCGATTCCCGGCCGATGGATTTTTTTTTTTTTTTACAATTTTTAAAACTATATATAATATAAATATATATTATTATATCAACTATATTAATTAAATCAAATACCTAAACTCAAATATAATACAATTTTTGCCATCACACACACTTTTTTCCTGTAGTTTATGTGTTACTTCTGTATTGCTATTCTATGGCACTTCTAATATTTATTATTGATGTACTTTCAGTATGAAGGAAATTGCAATCGGGGGAATTCTCGGGTGAAGCCGGGTCATACGTCTAGTAGATTATAAACACAAGGTAATAAGACCAAATCCAAATAAATAGTGTGTGACGTTTCAGTAACAGTGTTGTTACCATCTTCAGACAAAAGTACTGAATGGTAAGGCACAATCTGGATTATATATTATAAACACAATGTAATAAGACCAAATCCAAATAAATAGTGTGTGACATTTTAGTAACAGTGTTGTTACCATCTTCAGACAAAAGTACTGAATGGTAAGGCACAATCTGGATTATAGATTATAAACACAATGTAATAAGACCAAATCCAAATAAATAGTGTGTGACATTTTAGTAACAGTGTTGTTACCATCTTCAGACAAAAGTACTGAATGGTAAGGCACAATTTGGATTATAGATTATAAACACAATGTAATAAGACCAAATCCAAATAAATAGTGTGTGACATTTTAGTAACAGTGTTGTTACCATCTTCAGACAAAAGTACTGAATGGTAAGGCACAATCTGGATTATAGATTATAAACACAATGTAATAAGACCAAATCCAAATAAATAGTGTGTGACATTTTAGTAACAGTGTTGTTACCATCTTCAGACAAAAGTACTGAATGGTAAGGCACAATTTGGATTATAGATTATAAACACACGGTAATAAGACCAAATCCAAATAAATAAAGTGTGTGATGTTTCCGTAACAGTATTGTTACTTAAACATCACATACTATTTATTTGGATTTGGTCTTATTATTTAGTATCATAAATTATTATAGAAGATATTTTATAATGTAAGTAAACTAATGAGAACAATGTCTCAAACATTTCTGCAAAACTCAATTTTCAACCATCAAAACTTGTTACCTATCAACACAAAGTTACATAAGTGATAAGGTACAATTTGGATTATAGATTTGAAAAAAAAAAGGGGGATAATAAGACCAAATTCAAATAAATAGTGTGATTTTGCAGTAACAGCGTTGTTACCATCAGCAGATAAAAGACTGGTGGTGGTGTCTTGTCCATGGAGCAGATCAAATCGGTCCGTCCACCTTGATCACAATACTGGCCAACTGAGGTGGTGTCTTGTCCATGGAGCAGATCAGATCGGTCCATGCACCCTGATCACACTACCGGCCAACTGAGGTGGTGGTGGTGTCTTGTCCATGGAGCAGATCAGATCGGTCCGTGCACCCTGATCACAATACCATGGAGATAAAAGACTGAAAGTTATATAAGACAAAAGCTCAAAGTAATAAGACCAAATCCAAATAAATAAATAGTGTGTGACGTTTCGGCAACAGCATTGTTACCATCTTCAGACAAAAGTACTGAATGACTTATTCTCTATGACTCATTCAGTACTTTTGTCTGAAGATGGTAACAACGCTGTTACCGAAACGTCACACTATTTATTTAGATTTGGTCTTATTAAATTATGTTTATAATCAATAATCCAAATTGTGCTTTATCATAAGACAAAAGAACTACAAGAAAATTCTCATAAGAGTTTCTTAAAAAAATAAACTGAAGCCAAACCATTTGTTGTTGTCACAGGGGCAAATATTTGTCTGGTTCTTGAGACAGGCTCATCCATCAACTTGTAGAATGAAAGGAAAGGGTGGGGGGTTGTTGGGTTTGTTATAATTTGTATGTTTCTGATTGGAGCTGAACAAATAATAAAGTTGTAGAACGTAGTTTGACAATTATACCGCAAATGTTTCTTTTGAACGCGAAATTAAAATTTATTTTAAGGAGAAATAACGATTATTTCTAACCTTAGGGATGAAGTATGAAAGGATGAATTCACAGTTCAAAAGAAACATTTGCGGTATAATTGCCAAACCTTGTTTCTACAATCATATAAGCTGCATTATATTGTATTATAAAAAATAATAATAATAAAGTGAAAAATAGTACAAATGTGATATTGTACTGGGATAAGGTGCATAAATTAAGAAGAAAACAATGGTTGCCTGTAAAGTCGGTTTTACGGGCGAAGATTTTACGTGACAACGGTAGAATATTTATTGATATGAATATAATTAAATTGCACAATAGGAACAAGGAATTGAATGAAAATAAGAATTGCACAAATTTTAACTATAGAAATATATTTTGTTTACTAAAACATTGTACATGTAAACTTAAACTTAACTAATTCCTATTTGAGTGATTTTGTTGAGGATAGGACGATGATAGGACTTGCATAAATGGAAGGCGCGGTGAGACCAAACGTTCACTGATAGGATTCAGAGGCAGTAGACCTGGAGGTATGTCAGGATATGAGAAGCCGTTGACCTTTGCGAGAGTAGGAAGCTTACGCTTATTCAGTGATTGTCTACAGGTGTTGCAAGACTTTGTATAATCCTCCTTGCGTAGCTGCCGATTTTCCTTAACGTACCAATCCGAGATTACCTTCAGTTGTAGTGCAGTGATGGTTTTAAGGTCATTCTTGAACCACAATCTGTCACAAACCGAGCAAGCATGGCCAAAATCGTTGTCCAGGAAAGTAGATTGAAATCTCCGTATTGACGATGACCATTTGGTATACCAGGTGGATTGTTCCAGTTGTATTGCTGTTTGGCTTGAAGAAGTAGTCGGTTGTACATCAGTCCGAGAAGATGCTGCTCTACGTTGTCGGAATGCACGTTGCCGTTGAGCGTTAGTTAGGGGAACGCTCGTTCTCTCCGCCACGACAGGAACGCTTGTTCTCTCCACCACAGAACAAGACGTTGAAGCAGGTGACTCTGACGTATCGCTGGTGAGGGCTATGTTAGCAGATTTACGTAGCTTGAACCTGCGTTGCCTCTCCGCAGCCGCTTTTGCAAAGGCTCTTACTTGTTCAGGAGTTCTGGTCAATGCTTTTCGTAGTCTGTACTCACGTTGTCGCTGAGCATTCGTTCTGGCGGTAGAGGTGGTGTGTGGAACAACGAAAGGTACTGCAGACGGACGTTGACGGCACGATATCCTCCGTCTCCATTGAAGTACTGGAAGTTGAAGGCACCGTTTCCATTGTTTTGAGAGTGGTGATTCCTGTTGAACATTTGAAATTGAATGGATGAATTTTTAATTTTAAAGAATCAATTTGAAAATCAAAACACTTATTCAGATCGAAGGTTCAAATTTTTGCTAAATAAATTTGAAACTATTTAAAATTTGTAAAATAATAATTAATTAATTAATTAATTTTAAACTAATAATTTACTTAACACTATCAACATTTATCAATAGTATGACATAACCTATAAACTCAGTTTCTCAACTTTTGTGTCAATCTAACAATTAATCAATCAATCATAGTTTACGATAATGAAATATCAGTGTACAATTATTTACCTTTATTGTTGTAGTTGTTGTAAATGACGAATCTAAGCACTCCACATTTTCACTACAGACACAGCTGACGATACTTTAACCACACGTGTGAACTTGTATTATGACGCTTTCTTGTTTTTCCAACGCCAAGAACGTTCGAGAAAGACAAAGACAGAGACAAGCATGCGCCGATTCAATGCGCCTAATTCTCTAGCGCTGCGCGCGCAGCACTCTCGTTCGGTGACTCATCGTAACGTTACCGGGCGTTACACTTTTTCATAAGTGACTCCCAGCCGCAACCTAATTTAAGACGTTGTCACGTCAAAAAAGTGCAAGCCATCAGCAATTTTCAGTTCAGTTGCACAATAAGGAGATACATACCTTTTTTTTTTTTTCAAATAATAAGGCACAATTTGGATTATAGATTATAGTTACAAGAAAAGACTTAACCCAAATAAATTAGGTGTGTGGTGTTTTGGCAACAACGTTGTTACAGAAACATCATGCACTATTAATTTATTTGGATTAGGTCTTTTCTTGTAGCTTTCTTTAAATAATTAAGTGTAGGTATTTATTCACAATTAGGCACTAAGTTATTGATGGGTAAATTTTATACTTTATTGAGATTCCAGAAATTATTCAAACATTTATTTTTTTGTTTATATACACTTATGGACAAAGTTCTACCTTTTAGCATGTATATCGGGATTCAGACAATAACTTTTTATTGAAGACACACGAGATAACCAAGTGTGAACAAAATTGCCTGTCTCCTTAAAAAAAAACGTTCACAACTTTCTGCTTCTTCAAGTCCATTAGTGTAAAAGTATTTTACAGTGAAAAAAAAAATGATCATAATTGCTTTTTAATAATAATATTGTAAACATATTTGACCTGGTTTTATTTTAAAATATCAAATAAATTTTTTTTTTTTTTTATTTTATTTTAAAGTCTATCTTGGCTGCTACATTTAGCATCTAGACCTGAATCACACTTAGGAAGACCATAATCTCCTTGATCAATATATATACTCATGGGCAAACTTAGTGAAAAGTCTGATATCACCAGTCTTTTTTTTTTTTTTTTGGGAGACAAGCATTTTTGTTTACACTGTGTATCAAATATCTTTCAGTTATTGTTTGAATCCTGATATATATGCTAAAAGGTAAAACTTCCTTAAGCTTTGTCCATGAGTGTATGCTAGACTTATCAAGGGGTTTTAGAGGAATGTATTTTTATAATTTCTTTTGACTTAGAGAAAAATGTAATTTGTTTCTATTTATAATCAACTTAAACTAACATTTTGGATACACATATTCTAAATTAGTTACGGGGCGCTGGCACATTTGTAAGTGCAAAGTCAAACTGCTTTTCACATGTGTAGACATGTGGTGCACTTGCAGTAAAAAGCAGTCACCAACTTCTACCCACCATGATTATCATGTACTAGGGATAAGCAACAAAAAAAATGGTATTGGACCCTATCTATGAATATACCAGATCAGTGAGTGTCTGGAGATATAATCTTCTAATCAAGGATGATAACTAAAATAATATTTAACACAAGAAATTTTTATCTTTCTCAGCTTGAAAATTGAGAAACATTGTAGAAATTTAACCCATGGGGAAGCACATTGCCTTAAAAAAGACTTAGAACCAAGATTTTCTATTGTTATAACAATGGTTAAAACAATGGGAACAACCAGGGATTTTAAAATTATTGTAACAAAGATTTCACTGTATTCTATCTTAAAGCAATGTTGAATAGAAATATAACATTCCCCTAAGGAGGGTAATAGCGAGAAAGTCACTGAAATGTAGATAACTAAATAAAAACTAGTTGATATAGCCATATAATTTTCCAAACAAAACTACGAAAATACGAAAAAGTACAATTTGGATAATAGATTATAATATAAAAAAAATACCTAATCCAAATAATTTATTAGTGTGTGACGTTTCAGCAACAACATTGTCACCATCATTTTACTCTTTTGTCTGATGATGGTGACAATGTTGTTGCCGAAATGTCACACACTAATAAATTATTTGGATTAGGTAATATTTTCTTTTTTTTACAAGTAGATACATAAACATAGTAGACAGTAGCACCTTCAATGTGAGACTATCCAAAATATACATCCTGGTTTCTTCTGTAGATGGTCTTTCACAAAGAGGTACATACACTCCCAGTGTGGGGAGAATTGGTTATCAAGTACTGTACAAGAGAGCTTATTTCTTACAATTATATCTGGCAGAGGTAATAAATTTGTTCATTTAATAAAAGGAGCAATAATGGTGGTATACTTTTCTTCACACCATTTTGGGTGGTCTCATATGGAAGACTGCTCTTCTTTCTTATCTCCACTCAATCACATTAAGGTATCAAGCTTGTAAAGCTTGAGACTTTTGATGGTGTCTGCCGGGGAAGAGTAGAGCTCATCAATGGATGAGTCAATAATATGTGGAAGACTGCTGAATTTAGCAAAAATGTAATTTATGCAAATTCATACTCAATATTCTAACCAGCAAACAAATATACCAAAAAATATTTTTGTACTAAAAATGAGAGGACCCAATTGTAGAAAAATCCAATCCATCAAAATTATGTTACATTAGTACTAAGGGCATTAAATGAGCTACAAGGTAATAAGGCCAAATCTAAATAAATAGTAACATTTCAGTAACAAAATTGTTACGATCAGACAAAACTATTTGTCTTTAGCCTGATTGCAACATTGTTGTTACTGAAACACCACATCTTGTAGTTCTAATCTATAATCCAAATTGTACCTTATTGACTTTAAATGTAACTGCACTTTGTACAAACCACTTGGGAAGCCAATAGATGGCTATGTCTGAAATCCTATCTTTTAAACAAGAAATCCTTATGTTGAGAAAAATCTACAAATATCAAAGCAAGGAAAAACTTCTTTCAAGCCAATTGAATTTTGCTAAAGCCCTTCAAGCTGAATATTAATTTGAAAATGGTCTAACACCTGGTAACCCAAGTTAGTCAAACATTTGGTTCACACTAGTATTGATTCAATATTTTTTTTAAATATTGACCAATTACTAAGCTAATACACGGCTTGCAACTTTCTAGCATTATGACTTTACATGTTGAATTGTTTTAAGAGTTTTCACGAGTCACCAGCAATGATTTGTTTAAATCTAATAGAAAAACAACATTGAGAAGAAATCTACATAAAATTTAACTTGGCTTACCAAGCTGGTGTTAGCCATTATGTTACAAGGGAAGTTCACAAAGTCAGCCCCGTATTACTTTGTAGGAACTCTGTGTGCCAATTTGATAACCCTAACCTATCCAAAACTAACCTTACACACAGCCTTTATAAACACTTTACACAAGTTTGTTAACCCCTAACATTAAGGTTAGCAATTCCATAACCTTATCCAGTTTCTATTTTGTTTACTATTATGTAGAAAAACTTATGAAAAATATATTCAAATATTTGATATTTGCATATAATCAGCTTTTGAAAACAAATTACAAATACTACATCAAGTAGTTGCAGGAAAGTTTTGCATATCGGCAAAGTAGAATCACAAAATCTTAAAAACAGATAAAATTATTTTAACAACTATATTTTCTTGATTGCAAAAACCTAGTTGAATGTGTTATGGCAATGGGAAAAAAAAATGCAATTACCAAAAATCATGCAATTTGCATAATTAAAAATAGTTTCAATGAATTACATCTATATATTTTTTATACCTAAGTAAATAAAACATTCCAACTAAAATCAAAGGTTAATAATAAATTTTATTTTCATAGATAATGTTACATACAAAGTTAAAATTTCATAATTATAAGTCTTAAAAAAAACTCGGTCATTGCACTTGGGAAAATATTTTCGATTGGCTTACCAATTTAGGCACGTTCTCCACGAATACGACGAGACAGCTGAATATCCTTTGGCATGATGGTAACTCTCTTGGCGTGAATCGCACACAGGTTGGTATCTTCGAACAGTCCAACCAGGTAGGCCTCGCTAGCTTCTTGAAGAGCCATCACTGCAGAACTCTGGAAGCGCAGGTCGGACTTGTAATCTTGGGCGATTTCGCGAACCAATCTTTGGAATGGTAGCTTCCTGATGAGCAACTCGGTAGACTTTTGGTATTTTCGGATCTCACGAAGAGCAACAGTTCCAGGCCTATAACGGTGAGGCTTCTTCACTCCGCCAGTAGCAGGGGCACTTTTACGAGCTGCCTTAGTGGCGAGCTGTTTCCGAGGAGCTTTTCCGCCGGTAGACTTGCGGGCAGTTTGCTTAGTACGAGCCATTTCAGAGAACTAAACTTCTAAAACTAGACAATCGACACCCTTTTACATAGATTTGAAGAAGCGCCACTAAGATGAATTTGTAAACAGAGTACTAAGCACAGAGTAAAAATTCATTGATTTTTTAAGTTTCAAAATAATATATAATATTTTATAAATATTTAAGAAATTTTTAAATTTAATTTATTATAATTATTATTTTATATTATTTGGTTGATTTTTTTAAATCTTAAGAAGCAAAATCGTTTGTGCAATACTATTCATTTGTTTTATTTAATTAAACATATATGTCCAAAATAAAAATATGTGTGTATTCACAGTTATTGAAAATAAGTATAAATAAATAAATTTCCTGAAAATGATATGGACGGGCCTAATTTAAATGCCAATTTTTATTTAATGCTATATAAAAAAATGAGCTCGATTAATTAATTTGACATATTGATAACCTAACAATAATAGTTATCTAAAGAAACCGCATTTTTGGTGATATAATTATTTTTTATTTTATCATAATCTCAAGCATTCAACTACCTATTAAGAAAAAAAGCAATCATTAGAGAGAGAGAGATTGAGATTGAAAAACTTTTTTTCAATGTTCATATAAGGTATATAAGGTTAAATACAGAATAAATATGAATAAATAAGATTATATATTGATAAATATAGGAATAAATAGATATAAAAATAATTGATTAAAATATACATATATATATATAAATATACACAAGGTCTTCATTGGTAACGCCCACCGCGGGAAAGACTCCGCCACAGATGGACTGCGAGAGTTCTCTCCCACAGAGTGTGCAGGACTAGGTGTTGGCTGGCCTTGCCCACCTCAAGACCAAGATGATATTTGTAGATGATAGCCTTCGCCACACTTGTGATCTTCATTGCCTCGGGATGGAGGCCGACGCTGAAGAGCCAGGCCTGCAGATTCAAGGGTATTTCGCAGGAGGCGAACAGCAGGGGCAGCTGCAACGGCAACTCCCGGAGCAGGGTTCGCAAGGCTCGGCAACCCCAATATCTGTGGGTCAGCGACCCTGAAGGGATGGTCAGGATGTGGCAGCGCGTGAAGGGCTAATCGTAGAGCGACTGCGTCGGGCCCGAGAAGCAATTGCGACGCAGGTCGGCCCAGTAGATGGAGCGGGCACATCTATGGTAGGGTCCCAACGCGCAGCCAGCTCTGCAGCAGGGTGCGCCTGAAACCGTGCCGCGCCCAGTGCCCGGCGCACGCTCTGGCTGTTTAAATGGGTAATGGGCGTTGTTGAGCCTCTCAGAACGATGGTCTCCGCCTCGTACTCCGCATAATATATGGAGCTGGCATTTTCCTGCAAAAGTCGCTGGCAGAAGGTCCTGAGGTGCTTGCGTCCAGCAGCGCTGCCCGCGTTGAGCATACAAGAACAGGGGCACCATCTGAGAAGTACCCGACAGTCGCCTGAGCCAGCGGTCGAGAGTCAGCAGATCTGGCGGCAGCAGGAACCTGTTGTCGCCTCGAAGACGCAGAGACCTCAGGCTGGCAGAATGGAGAATTTGGTGGTTCAGCTCAAGAATGCCGGACACTGAAGAATCCCAGAGACTCTGCAGCCTCCTTCTCCTTGGTGAGAGCCAGACGTCAGGAGCCGGCGATGTCATCCACGCCGTCATATAAAGTAGTTCAATATAAATTTGTCCATCTCTGCATTTTTCAACTTGCTCACTCTTCTCTCTCTTCTCTTCTCTCGCAAAGACTATTCAGTTATTGGGATTTTTAATTTTGGATCATAATATTTAATTCGACCACAAGGGATCAGAGATTCTTGTAAAATTGAAGTAGGTGTTGGAAAATAAAGTCACAGTTAGATGATTTCATCACAACAATCACACACTACTAGTTGAAATTTTTCTCTAGAACACAAGAAAATATATAAATAAAGATATATTTTAAATAAAATATACAGTTATAATAAATTTTAAATAATAATGTGAATATATACCATTTTGGGAATTCATTAAAAACTCGGATTCAGGGTGAAATGTGGCATACTATAATACAAAGGTCACGAAGTGTTCTAACAATACGAAACTTCAAGAGACCTACATCTTTGCCACGTTTTGGTTCGAGAGTTTTGGATGAATTATCCAGATAAATGTCGAGACAAATTACGGTAATTAGGGGTAAACCTAGACGAATATCTAACCTTTCAAAACACATTGAAAATAGGATTAAATTGGTGAAAGCAGCACAAAACTGATTAGCCCTAATACTAGGACAATATATATATATCTCAGCATCACAAAAGAACAATTATTTACTATGGAACTATATAAAGAGCCGCAGCTTCGAATCCAAAGAGCAGCATGTGGCTCACGAGCCTCAGTTTGCAGACCCCTGACCTAAACAATTGGTTTTCGACCGCTACGACCCGGGTTCAATTCCCGCTTTAGGCACTTTTTTCTGTTTAAAAAAATGCTCCAATGGCCCCGACTCTTGCAAAAGTCGAACCCCACCATCGAGTGCAAGTAACCAAACAGGCTCTGGTACATTTTTAAGTGCAAAGTCTAACTGCTTTTCACATGTGTAGACATGTGGTGCACTTACAATAAAAGCAGTCGCCAACTTCTAGCCACCATGATTATTCATGGCCTGTACCATTTGTACTAGGGATATATAAACAAAAAAAAAACAGGTGCACCCTGGTTCGTCTGAAACAATATTATCAGAAACGATCTCATGCTACCAAATATTAATGAATTCATAATAAAAACAGGCGTTTAATTGTTATAAAAAAAATACGAACAACTAGAAAATACATCTCTCAAGAAGGGGGGCATGCAGCTACAAATGTAAAACACGAAAAAACTAAACTTATGACTTAGACATATGCTTCATCAACTAAGTCAAAATGATGAATGGAATAATAGAAAAAATAAATAAAACCAAAAATCGAAAAGCCAAGAAAGAATTTTCAAAAAACGAGAGCTATTTTAACCAAGACCAGAGATTCAGGATCAGAAGGTTAATTCTATTTTTGTAAATGTGACGATCGCATGTATCTAAATCATTACTGTAAATTTTATGAACTTGGTTATTCTTTTTGCGCGGTACCTAATAAAGACCATTAGTAGTTGTTTTTTCCAGAATCTTTAATGATTAACTTTTATAGTGATGGATAAAATTGCATTTAAACATTTTTGAACAAAGGAAATATTGATGCATTAGCACGCTATCAGTTTTTTCTATTGCCCTTACTGCAATGAAAAATAAATTAGAAGGGCCTGGCTCATCAGTGGTGAACCCTCCAAGAGGTTTCGCCAGGTGCACTTTATGGTAGTTAAAAATGGCGCAACCGCTGTAAGAGTTCACCACTGAATTCCTATGTGCGCTCATGTTAATTTTTTTTCCAGTAAGGGCAGTAGAAAATTGTTTTATTTTAAAAAGAATCATATGCATCAAAAATAGTTTCAATTTATTTTAAGGAAATATTAAAATACTATTTTAATCTAAGTGTATAAAGGCAATGGTGGAAGAAATTGAATCAATTTATAAAATAAAGGGAAACATATTTTTTTTTAAATTAAAAACAGCATATTTTGAAGAAAACTCTTATGGCTGTTTGCTTTTAGTCTAGAACCCTATTCAGTGTGCATTCTAGCTGATCAATCTTCAAAAGGCATGTATTTCTTTCCTCATCTGTATGGTATTTCAAATAGCAGAACGTTACGCTCTAAGACACCTTATTGTTTACACCGCTGACTAGCGGCCACATATATTAGACCTAAATTGTCGAGGAGGAAACACAAATCGCCCGCGACGTCGGCACCGATATTTGCGACGCATAGTTATAATTTTAAGCACTGTGCGCATACGCTAACTACGTCTTTGTGCCCCGCGTGCTAAAATATTGTATTTTTAGCAATACATTTTATTTATTACCTAATTTTGTTAAATTGTATCTATTATCTAACGTTTTCAAAATTTTATTATAAAATTCGAACGAATTATCAATGGTGTCAAATTATCGTTTGGTCAAATAACGTAGGTTATTTCATAGGCTGAAGTTTGGGACCTGAAAACATAGCCGAATTATCGTGCTTCGAATTAACGAGGGTATATTGTAATTAAATGGTGTGTGATATTTGGTAACAGCGTTTTTACCATCATCAGATATAGGTACTGTAATTAGAAATACAAGGTAATAAGAACAAATCTAAATAAAAAGTGTATGACGTTATAGCAGAGTGCACCATAATTATACAAAAGTATTTTTTGTGTTTTCAGTAATTTTGCTTGATGATGGTGACAACGATTTTACATAAAGGTCAAATACTATTTATTTATTTGGTCTCATTACTTTGTGCTTCAATATATAGTCTAAACATTGTACTTTATTATTCTAGAAATGATATTTGAAGGTCTAAGAATTTAAAAAAAATCTTGTTTATGCAATATTTCAAATCCAAAACATGTTGCCTATTTTTAATTTAACCGACTATAAATCAACGCACCTATTTTAATACAAAAGATAACTCCTCTCTCTCTCTCTCTCTCTTGAGGTAACCGGTGTTCCCACGTACTAAAGTCGCCAACTATCAGGGTTAGACTTCAGACCTCATTTCTAATGGTGGCAGCAGACATCCAGTTTATCAGATGTCGCCAGGCTGATTTATACTTGGGAATGTTCTGTAGGTTTTCAGGGGTAAATATACTTATTCCAAGAAGGGTGGAGGTTGATTGGAACCTATGCAGGTGGTAGACGGGACATAAGGTTAATAATATTAAGGTTAATAATAAATTTTATTTTCCTAGTTAATTTTATATACAAGTTTGAAGTTTCCTAATTATAAGTCTTTAATAAATTCGGTCATTGCACTTGGAAAATAATTTCGATGGGCTGACCAATTTAGGCACGTTTTCCACGAATACGAAGAGCCAGCTGAATATCCTTTGGCATGATGGTTACTCTCTTGGCGTGAATCGCACACAGGTTGGTATCTTCGAACAGTCCAACCAGGTAAGCCTCGCTAGCTTCTTGAAGAGCCATCACTGCAGAACTCTGGAAGCGCAGGTCGGTCTTGTAATCTTGGGCGATTTCGCGAACCAATCTTTGGAATGGTAGCTTCCTGATGAGCAACTCGGTAGACTTTTGGTATTTTCGAATCTCACGAAGAGCAACAGTTCCAGGCCTATAACGGTGAGGCTTCTTCACACCGCCAGTAGCAGGGGCACTTTTACGAGCTGCCTTAGTGGCAAGCTGTTTCCGAGGAACCTTTCCACCGGTAGACTTGCGAGCAGTTTGCTTAGTACGAGCCATTTCAAAGAACAAAAATTTTAAAACTATAGACAGCAGACATCCTTTTACATTGATTTGAAGAAGCGCCACTAAGATGAATTTGAAAAAAGAGTACTAAACACAGAGTTAAAAATCATTGATTTTTAAAAAATAATATATAATATATTTTATAAATATTTTTAAAATATTAAAATTTAATTTTTCATAATTAATATTTTATATTATTTGGTTTGATTTTTTTAAATCTTAAGAAGCAAAATTTGTTGTGCAACACCATTCATTTATTTTTATTTAATTAAACATATATGTCCAAAATAAAAATATGTGTGTATTCACAGTTATTGAAAATAAGTATAAATAAATAAATTTCCTGAAAATGATATGGAGGCGCCTAATATAAATGCCAATTTTTATTTAATGCTATCTAAAAAAATGGACTCAATTAATTAATTTTACATATCGGTAACATAACAATAAAAGTTATCTAAAGAAACCTCATTTTTTTGTGTTCTAATTATTTATTTATGTTATCATAATCTCAAGAATTTAACTACCTAGTAAGCAAAAAAGCAATCAATAGAGAGAGAGAGAGAGAGACCAATTATAATTATTTTAAGATGGAACATAGCCAGTTGCAATTCAAAACCATAATAAAGCTAAATATTAAGGTATATGTGTGAATAATATTTTCACTACTATATTTTTGACTCTACCTGAGGTAGATGATTGTCAAAAATCCGATTATCAAGATTTATTTAATCAAATAATTATTTTTATGTAATCACTACATTAATATATCAAAATTCGAAACTATTTTAAACAAGTAAAGTTTCGAATTTTGATAACAGATGGCGCGCTAGTGCATCACATTAATATATATTAAAAGACATAGGCCAAATCTTACACTCTCATTTTTTAAAAGTAATATAAAGGAGTTTAATATAAATTTGTCCATCTCTTTATTTTTCAACTTGTTACTCTCTTCGCAAAGACTATTCAGTTATTAGGATTTTTAATTTTGGATCATAATATTTAATTCGACCTCAAGGGATCGGAGAATCCTGTAAAATTGAAGTAGGTGTTGAAATAAAGTCACAATTAGATGATTTCATCACAACACATTCACACACACTGATAGTTGATTTTTTTCTCTAGAGCACAAGCAAATATATGAATAAATAATTTTTATAAAATATATATTTGTAATATATTTTGAATAATAATGTGAATTTATACCATTTTGGGACTTCATTAAAAACTAACACCATGAAAGACACTTCATATACCACCAATGCCCTCATTTTCCTGCGAATGGAAATTGAAGTTTTATCAAATACTCATACTCGCTAAAAATATCCTATAAATAATAACACAACCCTTGGAAAAAGCAAGAAACCCAATTAAAGAACCAGCGCCTCACCTCTAACTATGAACCACTCCAACTCAAATTATCCTGCCGCAACCAAATAGCTTGAAGAAAGGCAGTGTAGCTTCCACTTCAAGATCATTAATGACCAAAAATTTTGAGGGTTGTCATAAGAATAGATCGCTGTATCTCAACACAAGAAATTGAAAAAGACATGGAAAACTAAGGAATCCAAATCATAAGACTGCAAGGCAGCTACGAAAGATGGGCTTCCATTGGTTAAGATATCCCTTCCTAAAACTGATGGGGTGGGTGCAAAAATAATTGCTGTTTTGGTGGTAACTTCAAAATGCAGTAACTTAATTTCAAACAAGATTTTATTAATCAAAATAAAATCATTGGAATCTAAACTTCCTTGCCAACGGGAAACTAGCTGGTTTATTCTATTTGAATAAAACTCTGGAGTTCTAGATGCAATGAAATAATTATTTTTATCTATTCTCTAAATTAATATATAGGTTTTTATAACTTTTAATTAGACAATTTTAATTTATACACTGGTCCGCAAAATTAAAGGAACAACATATTTTTTTCATTTATCTCAAATTTTATTGAACATTTATCAATGAAATTTTATACACAAATTTATTATTCCATTATTGATTAGAATACCCGAAATCAAAGAATTCTAACACGTATTTTATACAAATTAGCCGGTCAAGCAATGATCTTCTTGCAGTCAGTGCATAAATATCTTGGATATTGTTGTTAATATGGGGTGTGATCGCCTTTAACTGATAGATAGGCTCTACATCGGCGACCCATACTAAGAATTAGGGAGTTTATCAGCTCCTGTGGAATCAACGCCCACTCTTGTGTTAAGGCTGTTTCTAGCTCATGAGTGTTTCTAGGAGGGGGTTGGAGGGATGAGATCCGCTGTCCTAGGTTGTCCCATACATGCTCAATGGGATTTAGGTCTTGGGATCGAGCTAGCTAATTCATCCGAGCAATTGCATGGTTTTGGAGAAAAGTGTCGACCACACCAGCCCTATGTGGACGGGCATTATCATCCATAAGAAGAAAGTTTTATCCCATTTCCAATGCTTTAGGCATCACATATGCTGCCAAGATCTCGTCCCGATACCTCTGTCCAGTCAGGGTTCCTTGCCGAAAAATATGGAGTGCTGTGCGACCGCCCAAGAAGATTCCAGCCCAGACCATAAAACCTTGGCTTCTGTAGGGATCCCTTTCAACCATATTCTGGGAGTTATTTCTGGTTCCTACCTCTCTCCAGACAAAGACACGATGAGAATCGCTGTTTAGAGAGAATCTGGACTCATCAGTGAACATTACACGCCTCCATTCATCTGGATTCCAGGCGACATGTTGTCTGCACCAAAGTTTCCTTGCTCTCTTTTGAGGTGGTGTCAATGGCACACAAATTATGGGTCGTCGAGCATAGAGGCCCTTCTTGTGAAGCCTTCTGCGTATTGTATCAGTTGATACTAAGACTCCTGTAGCTGCATTGAGGTCACTTCGTAGTTGCGATGCTGTCATTCTTCTATTGCGACGCACAAGGAGACTCAAATAACAGTCTTGATTTAACGTTGTGACCCTTGGCCGTCCTTGTCCGGGTGTTCTGGCAACATTAGCTGTCGTTTGAAATTTTTTCCAAAGCCTTGAGACAACGTTTCTTGTCACTCCAAGCCATCTTGCTACTTCTGCCTGTGATTGGCCTGCTTCCATCCTTCCAATAGCTTGCCATTTTTTTTCTTGTGATAAATGTTGCCTATAAGCCATGAAAACTTTAAAAAACAAAAAGGTTCAATAAAAATCTAGTGGAGCGTAAAATTAGGACGCTTTGAGAAAGATTCAGGCACGTGCTGGAGGCGGAGTCAACGTAGACGGTGGTATTTTGCATATTGGGAACAACTTTTTTTTCCTTTTAACATACTCTCTTAATTCATGGAAGCTTTTGAATATACCAAAATTTGATATATATATATCCCTTAATATAACTTTTATTTTTCTTAAACATGTGTTGTTCTTTTAATTTTGCGGTCCAGTGTATTTAGACATTTTTCATTTTAATTTAGACACTTTCATTTTAATTTAGACATTTTCAATTTTTATTTAGACATTTTTCATTTTTATTTAGACACATCGACTTTTCTATAAAAAGTCAATGTGTCTAAATTAAAATGAAAAATGTCTAAATTAAAATGAAAAATGTCTAAATTAAAATGAATAATGTCTAAATTATAATGAAAAGTGTCTAAATTAAAATGAGAGTGTCTAAATATGAATTAAATTTTTCTAATTAAAAGTTGAAAACCTATATATTAAAAGACATAAGCCATCTTACACCTTCATTTTTTAAAAGTCATATAAAGGAGTTTGTGTGGGCATTTCTTGAGGCTCAATTATTACAACTTTGAATAATTAAACAATTTATTTTTCTTCACACATATTAATTTAATATCTTATATCTAAAATGTCTTTATATACAAAGTTTGTTTACAATTCGAAGGCAACAATTGAATTGATGATGATAACAAATATTTTTTACAAAAAGATTATAATTTCTAAACTATCAATAATAACCAAAAATAAAATATACAAATTGAATTCACATTTTCTAGAATAATTATTGAGAATGAGTGGTGTCCCTACATCACTCCCTCCCAAGTAACTAAGTTACGAGATGAGGACCATGTAGGACAACAACTCTTAACCTGGGTAACATTCCACCTTATCTCTGAAACGAACAGGGGTTCTTATTGTCCTTCCAGATCTTGACATCTTGGGGGCAGCACTGGCGGAAGGTTCTTTATCCTCTCCAGGTGGGGCGAGTCTTGGGTCCCCAGCTACTCCAGGTGTGGTGGCTATGTCCTCTTCCTCTTTTAGTATGTAGGCTGGTTTTAGTCTATCGATGGAAACATTTATTTCCTTTCCTTTAATTTCGATTGAAAAGTATTTGTCGGTCCTAGAAGTAACTTTGAATGGGCCCTCATAGGCAGGCTCCAATGATTTTCTCACTCTGCATGTCTTCAAGAAGACATGAGAACACGTCTCTAAGTCCTTGAAAACAAATATTTTGGGGGACGTATTGTGTCGTGTTAACTTGGGCTTGAGTGATTCCATCTGCTTTTGCAGTTTGTGGAGAAATGTCTCCGGGGTGGTTGAAATTTTAGGGGCGTCGAAAAACTCGCCTGGAAGTTTAATTGTTTTTCCATAGACCATTTGTGTCAATGAGTAGTCAGAGTCTTTTCTCAAGGCTGCTCTTAGTCCTAGCAGTACCGTGGGAATTGACTCTGTCCATTTATTTGAGTTGTGCGCCCTTATTGCTGCTTTTAGTGTTCTATGGAATCTTTCAATTTTTCCGTTACTTTGTGGGTGATATGCGGTGGTGTGCTTAAGTTTCACTCCACATAAAGTCGCCAAGGTTTTAAACAATTCCGAAGTGAACTGCCTTCCTTGGTCGGTGATCACTTCATATGGGACTCCAAATCTGGTGATCCATCCTTCGTAAAATGCTCTTGCTACTGTTTCGGCAGTTTCGTTTCGTATGGGTATTGCTTCAATCCAACCGGTGAAACGGTCTATGCACGTGAGGCAATAAACATATTCGTTGGAGGGTGGAAATGGGCCGATTAAGTCTATGTGAACCGTGCTGAAACGTTCATCAGGTTCTTTAAATTGCTTAATTTCTGATTTTGTATGGCGAGAAGTTTTATTTCTTTGGCATTAAATACAAGTTTGCGCTCATTCTTTTATATTTCTTTTTATGTCTGGCCATATAAATCTCGATGTCATGTCTTTCACAGATGTTTTAATTCCAGTGTGTGATAATCCATGTATTTGTTGGAAAATTTTCATTCTGAATTGTTTGGGAACGAATGGTCTAATATTTTCAGTAGATGTGTCGCACCACAAACTTTTACCAGATGGTAATGGATAGCGTTTGAATTTTAGAGATTTATTCGAATTGATAAGTTCTATAAGTTCCTTATCTTTATCTTGTTCTTTTGCTATCTCATCATAATCGATTATCTTGGTGATGTCTTCTATTCTCGATAAGTTATCAGCAACTATGTTTTGTTCTCCTTTGATGTAGATGATATCTGTAGAGAATTTTGAAATGTATTGTAGTTGTCTAACTTGCCTCGGAGATGCCTTATCATTTCTTTGCTTGAAGGCAAAGACTAGGGGCTTATGATCAGTAAATATTTTAAATGTTCTTCCTTCCAGAATATATTTGAAATGTTTGATTGACATGTATATGCTTAGTAATTCTCGATCATAAGTACTATAATTTTTTTGACTTTCATTTAGCTTCTTCGAGAAGAATGCAATTGGTTTCCATGCTTCGTTCTCGTATTGTTGCAAAACTGCGCCTATCGCCCAATTTGAAGCATCTGTGCAAAGCGACAGAGGTAGTTCTGAATTGGGATAGCTTAACAGTGTTGCTTTTGCTAGGTCATTCTTGCATTTATTGAATATTTCTTTTGCTTCTTCGGTCCAATTAATTAATCTTTTATCTTTCTTTTTTGAACCTTTGAGGTAATCGTGCAAAATGGATTGTGTTTCCGCAGCATCTTTCAAAAATGGACAGTAGAAATTTAACATGCCTAAAAAGGCTCGTAATTCCTGAATCGTAGTAGGCAATTTATATTCTTGGATAACTTCTACGCGTTCTGGAAGTGGGCTAAATCCTTCAGGCGTAATTAAATAACCCAAGAATTCAATTTCTTTAACTCCAAAGACAGATTTTTCCATATTTATTCTCAATCCGTATTTGCTAAATCTTTCAAATACTATCTTCAGATGGTTTTGGTGTTCCTCTTCTGACTCGGAAGCTATTAGGATATCATCTAGATATGGGAATGTAAAATCAAGGTTTTGGAGAGTTTGGTGGATGCATCTCTGGAATGTTGATGGTGCATTCCTTAGTCCAAAGCTCATAACATTAAATTCAAACAATCCAAAAGGTGTGGTAATAGCAGTTTTTGGCTTATCTTCTTCGGCTATTGGAATTTGAAAATATGCCTTAAAAAGATCGACCTTTGAAAATATTTTCTTTTTGTTCAGTATGTGACTAAAATCGTTTAATCTCGGAATTGGGTATCTATCTGGAACTGTACAGTCATTTAACCTTCTGTAATCACCACAAGGTCTAAACGTCCCATTTTTCTTCAAGACCATGTGCAGTGGACTTGACCATTGTGAACTTGATCGGCGGATTATATCATTATCAAGCATGAACTGGAATTCCTCTTTTGCTAATTTCAGTTTCATTGGGTCCAATGGGCTTGGTTTCGAGAAAACTGGTTGTCCCTTTGTAATAATGTGATGTTCGACGTCATGTTTGACTTTATTTATTAAAAAATTGGGCTTAGTTATTTCGGGGAACTGTGCTAATAGATTGTAATATTTTTCGTTCTTGTTTATGGTGCTGGTGATACTTGTGCTGTCGATGGACATGACATCACCTCGAATTGAGAGGTTAGTTATGCCATCAATTAGCCTTTTATTGCTAATGTCAAGTATCAACTTGAAATTATTTAAAAAGTCAGCTCCAATAATTCCTTTGTTCACTTTGGCGATGATGAAACACCACTGAAAGGATCGCCTTAGGCCCAAATCTATTTTGATCACCTTAGTGCCAAATGTTACTATTTTGGAACCATTTGCAGCATATAGCAAGAGTTCATTGCTTGGCACATCCTTATCAGTTGGCGGAATTACGCTGACGTCAGCACCGCTGTCTATCAGGAACTGCAGACCCGTTTCTTTGTCCTTAACAAATAGACGATGTTTGCGACTATCCTGTATTTGGTCAGCAACAAAACTAGTCGCTAGTTTTGCTGCTGGTTCCCGTTTCCCGACTCCTTCCAGCTACATGGAGGCTTGCACTTGTTTGGTAAACATTTGGCGCCAAAACGGAAGTGGTAAAAGCAATATTTACCATCAGGGTTGAAGCGTTTCCGAGAATTGCTTCGTGGTCTTGAATAGGTCCTATTTTCAGATCGAGATCTCGACCTCTCCAGTCGCAATTCAGACACCTGTTTTTCGAGGTCTTCCATTTTAGCGAGCAACTGTTCCATTGGGGATGAGGCTTCCTTTACCTGGTATAGTTCCTTTGAGGGATTTATTTCATTTATCTTATCAGCCATTATGGCCAACTTGCTTATATCCTCGTCGCTTACTATTAAGATGTTTTTGATTGAGACTGGCAATTTGTCCAGCCATAAGGTTTTAATCAAATTTTCAGGAACATCTGGGGTAGCGAGGGATCTTAATTTTTGTAGTAATTGGCTTGGCTTCATGTCTCCTAGGTCAATACCGGAAATAAGTTGTTTTATTCTCTGACCTTCACTTTGTCTGAACGATTCTAGCAGCCGCAACTTAGAGTCAGAGTATTTGGTGTCGCTTCTGCTATTTATTATATCCCAAATACTTTCCATGTATTTCGGTTCTAGCTGGGAGATCAAATAATTGAACTTCGTTTCTTCCTGAACAAGGCCATTTATTTTAAACTGAGCTTCAACCTGATGAAACCATAATTCGGGCTTTTCAACCCAGAAAGGTGGGATCTTAATGCTGACTTTGCATAATTCTGTAGCAATTTCGCTAGGCTTATTTTCCGATTCCATGTTTTTGTTAAAATAATATTTTGATAAAGAAAATCTAATTAAAGTAATAGGCAAAAAAATTAGAAATATTAGACGAAATTATCTAAAGGTAATATTAAAAGAAAAATTAGCAATAATATAAATGGGTAATATGTAAAATAAAATCTGGATCTTGAACAGGAATCGCTAATTCAAAGTTGTTCTTTTTTAGGCTTGGCTTACCTTCGTATTTTGGCTTTATTTGGATCACGTCCGGCTCACCAATATATGTGTGGGCATTTCTTGAGGCTCAATTATTACAACTTTGAATAATTAAACAATTTATTTTTCTTCACACATATTAATTTAATATCTTTTTATTTATTTATTTCGTCTCAATTTACAGGTGTTACATTCGAGCACAGCTCGCGAGTCACCTTGTCCTGGCTATTTACACATGGCGAGTTGGTGGAGTAGAAGTGGTCCCCCTAGGCCTTGCAGGAGGGCAGCTGTTGGGCGATGAGCTCTTGACTAAGTGTCAGGGCCGGGTCGTCGGAATCGGGGATTGATATCTCCTTTATTTTGTAGAATATCTTGTATGGTTGGATTATTTGAATTTTGCATTTGGAGGTATAATTTCTTAACGGAAGTTTGGTACATATCTTCTAGATCGGGTTGGTTCAAGTCCTCCTTCAGTATCTTGTTTGATAGGTTGAATGGAGCTCCTATACTTGTCCGAAGGCAGATTCTCATAAATGCGTTTATCCTATTTTTGTTTGTGGTTGTAATATATTTACACCAAATTGGGAGTGCGTATGTTACTATCGGGAGGATACAACTTCTGTATAGAGTAAACTTTTGTTTTGTAGTCAAATTGCTTCTATAGTTGAACAGGCTTGATAATGTTATTTTTGCGATTTTTGCTTTCTTTATGATATTTTTGACATGCATGTTGAATTTCAACTTGGAGTCTAAGGTAACTCCAAGATATTTAACGCTGTCAGTCCAGTTAATAGGGCTCTGGTTTACCTTTAGGATGGATTGTGGCTTGAACTTTTTATTGTCTAGTGGAGGAAAAATTATTGCCTGAGACTTTTTTGGGTTGATGTCTAATTTCCAATCGTTGCACCATTTGGTTATACTGTTTATGTAATTTTGGAGTTGTGTAGTTATTATTCCTATTGATTTGGAGTTTGCTAAAATTGCTGCGTCATCTGCGAAAAGTTTTATTTGACATTTTGGATGTTGAGGGAAATCGTTGATGTAGATGTTGAATAGGTAGGGTCCAAGGATAGAGCCTTGAGGGACTCCAATCTGGGTTGGTTTTGCCGTGGTTATATAATTCCCTTGCTTAATTGAAAAGGTTCTGTCCTGGAGATAGTTTTTCAAGAATTTGATAAAATCCCTTGGAAATTGATTTTTTGTTATTTTTGCTATCAAGCCATCATGCCATACTCTATCAAAGGCTTTGGTAAGGTCTAGAAAAACAGCACCTACTGCCTCCTTGTGGGACTTTCTTATTTGGATGTAGTCTATTACTGTGATTAGCTGGTGGGTTGTGGAGTGTCCTTTTCTGAATCCAAATTGTTGAGGAATGATAAAGTTAATAGAATCCATGTATGTCTGCAATCTGCGAAGAACAATCCTCTCGTATACCTTACCGATGGTAGAGAGAAGACTGATTGGTCTGAGATCTTCAGGTGATTTGACAGGTGATTTTTTTGGAATGGTTATGATAATGGCATGTTTCCATTTCTTCGGGAAGTAGCACAGGTGTAATGCAGCATTGAAGATCCCAGCGAGGAAAACTATCCATTTGATGGGGAGGTTTTTAGTCATTTGCGGCGTAATATTGTCGTGGCCTGGAGCTTTGTGATTACCTAGGTTTTTAATCACTTCCTTGACTTCGTTTGGCGTTTTCATTGATAGTATATTCTCTTGGGGATGATGGCAAGTGTTATCTGTTAGGTAAGACGGAACCTCATCCTCCGCCTTGGAAAAGTGTTTGGAAAAATGCTCTGAAAGATCATTTCCAATTTCTTTGTCGGTCAGCAAGGTTTTTCCATTTGCATTTAAACTAGTGATTTTGTCAGTTTTTTTCCTAATGGGTTTTGTTTTTTTCCAGAAGTCT
The DNA here is from genome assembly GCA_030710605.1 of Cordylochernes scorpioides. Taxonomy (NCBI): domain Eukaryota; kingdom Metazoa; phylum Arthropoda; class Arachnida; order Pseudoscorpiones; family Chernetidae; genus Cordylochernes; species Cordylochernes scorpioides. Next base: position 25,397,185 of record CP092863.1, read on the forward strand.
GTTGGGCTCGATTCAAGTTTGCTTAAAAAACTATTCCAATTTTCAGATTTCTCTGCTTCGAGGGCTTGATTTACCTTTCCTTGAAGATTGAGGTAAGTAGCTCTATGAGCTGGATCCCAGGTTGATTGCCATCTTTTCCTAGCTTTATTTTTCTCCCTTATTAAGGCTTTGGTTTTTGGGTTCTTTATTAATTTGGAAGATGAGACTATGGTGTTTTTCGAGTAGCTATTATTAATTTTCTCGTTTAAAATTCCAACTGCTGAATCAATATCTACTTCAGTTTTCAAGGGGAGTCTGGGGGGCGTGGTGGAGATTAGATCTTGTTGAAAATGAACCCAATTAGTTACTCGGCTGAGCTGGGTTGTGAATTCGTCCTTTGGGCAATTCAATTCAAAGATTACAGGGAGATGGTCAGATGATAAATCGTCGGTGGTTCTGGCCTTTGGGGTCCAGGGAATGTTTTTAAGTACAGCGAAGTCTAGGAAATCGGGATTGCCGAGTGGACTGTAATGCGTGGGTGACGAAGGTGCGACAATGTCGAGGCTTTCTCTTTCAGAGAAATTGTGCAGCACGATTCCACTGTTATTTGAAGTCCTTGATCCCCAAAGAGGGTGTTTGGAGTTCCAGTCTCCTGCAACGATTATTGAGTGGTTGTGTTTTATCAGTTGGTTCAAATCTTCTTCCAATAATGGTGCATCAGGCTTCTTATAAATTGCTGTGATTTGCAAGAGTGTTTTTCCATCTGGTTTTATCAAAATTGAAGTATTTTCCAAGTTTAAAGTGTGAATCAGCATATTTTTATATTTAAAAAAGGATTTTATGATGATGGCTGTTCCCCCACCTTTTCCTGTAATTCGATCAGTTCTAATGGTTTGATAGTTCCTGAACTTTAGATCAATTGAGGGTTTAAGGTGAGTTTCACTGAGCAGAGCAATGTCAATTGAGTTATCTTCTAAAAAGTGCAATAATTCTTCTTTCTTAGATCTGATTCCGTTACAATTCCAAGCAATAATTTTAAAAGGTAATTTGCAATTCATTGTAGGTATGTTTTGATTACTTGCATCAATTTTTCACACAGGTCCTTAGTTTCAGAACGAGAAGTTTTTCTTGTCACAACCTCAGCATTGCTTTGGTTTTGTTGTTCTACCATTTTCGGCAGTGTTTCAGATCTTTTTGAAATCGGAAGTGGGTTGTTAGGTTTGTACTGACCAGGGTATCTTGGCTGTTGCTGATGTACTCTTGGAAACTTAGGGCATCCGCGGTAATTGGCTGTGTGCGCTTCTTCGCAGTTTGCACACTTTGGGGGAAGTTGTCTTGACTTTCTTGGGCAGTCCTTCGAATGGTGCTCCTCGGCACACTTGACGCATTTTGGTTTCAGGAAGCAGTTAAGTTGACCGTGCCCGAAACCCTGACAGTTGAAGCATTGAGTCACACGGTTTGTTGTTCTGAAAGATTCTACTGCAATTTTCTGATAGAGAAGTTCAGTTATTCCGTAAATTTTCTTGTTGTGTTCATTTTTCGGTAATTCTACCAGTACTAAATTCATTGGCCTTTTAGTTGATTGTCTATGAAGTCTCTTCACAGAGGTCTCAGTAAAGCCCATTGTTGCAAGTTCTATTGCTATATCTTCAGTCTTGTAGGCTGTTGTCACGCCCTTTAATACCACTTTGAGCGGTTTTTCTTCTTGGAGTCTATAAGAGTAGCCGCCATTATTTTTTTGAACATATTCCCTGATTTTTTTGAAGTCTGAAATATTTTTGGCCTTGATAATGTGCTTATTTCCTGAGATCGTACATTGGAATTTATCTGTGCACAGGTCTTTCAGCTCTTGGCAGAGCAACTTCCAGTCTATTACATTTTCTGCTATTACAGGTGGTATTCTTGGCTTTTTTGCATGTGTGACTTTTGTCCAAGGACCATCTTCATCAATGTCTTCTTCGTTAACCTGAGGAGGGGTAGCTGCGGACGTTTCTTGAGGGACTTCAGTTACCTCGTTCATGGAGACATCGTTTTCATTATGTTGTGAGACAACTTCCATTCTCGGTGTCTTATGGCTACGTGATGTTGAATCTGATGGAGATTCGCGAGTTCGTTTCTTTGTAGAAAGAGTTTCTTCAACTTTGTACTCGATGCCACATCTTTCAAGGATTTTCAAAAGTATGTTGGTTTCGATTATACTGACCTTTTCGCCAGCTGGGCCGATCGTTGATTTGATTACAATAGGCTGCATATTTTTCCTGAAAAAATTAGCAGCAAAACTATTTGACCCTTTTAATATCTTATATCTAAAATTTCTTTATATACAAAGTTTGTTTACAATTCGAAGGCAACAATATTATTGATGATGATAACAAATATTTTTTACAAAAAGATTATAATTTCTAAACTATCAATAATAACCAAAAATAAAATATACAAATTGAATTTACATTTTCTAGAATAATTATTGAGAATGAGTGGTGTCCCTACAAGTTCAATATAAATTTGTCTATCTCTACATTTTTCAACTTGCTCACTCGCAAAGACTATTCAGTTATTAGTATTTTTAATTTTGAATCATAATATTTAATTCTACCCCAAGGGATCAGAGATTCCTGTAAAATTGAAGTAGGTGTTGAAATAAAGTCAGAGTTAAATTATTTCATCACAACATTCACACACACTGATAGTTGATTTTTTTTCTCTAGAACACAAGCAAATATATAAATAAAGTAATATTTTATTAAATATACAGTTGTAAAATATTTTAAATAATAATTTGAATTTATACCACATTTTGGGAATTCATTAAAAACTTAGATTCAGGGTGAAATATGTGGCATACTATAATACAAAGGTCACGAAGTGTTCTAACAATACGAAACTTCAAGAGACCTACATCTTTGCCACGTTTTGGTTCGAGGAAAGGTGTATCACAATGAACCCTCAAAAATAAAGCAATTATCTTCTCCAGAAAAAAAGACAAAATTAAAGGACCATTGGATGAATTATCCAGATAAATGTCGAGACAATTTACGGTACTTAGGGGTAACCCTAGAAGAACATCTAACCTTCCAAAACACATTGAAAACAGGATCAAATTGGTGAAAGCAGCACAAAACCGATTAGCCATATTTCTAGGACAAAAATATATCTCTTCATCACAAAAGAACAATTATTTACTATGTAACTATATAAAGAGCCGCAACTTCACATCCAAAGATCAGCATGTGGCTCGCGAGCCGCAGTTTGCAGACCCCTGGTCACAACCATTGGTTTTCGACCGCTACGACCCGGGTTCAATTCCCGCAATTTGCACTTTTTTTCTGATTAAAATAAAATGCTCCAATCGCCCCGAATCTTGCAAAATTCCAACCCCACCAGCGAGTACAAGTAACCAAACGGGGCTCTGGCACATTTTAAAGTGCAAAGTCGAAGTTTTCTAAGTCAAAATGATGAATGGATTAATAGAAAAAAAAAATAAAACTAAAAATCGAAAAGCCAGAAAAGAATTTTCAAAAAACGAGAGCTATTTAAACCAAACCAGAGTTTGAGGATCAGAAGGTTACTTCTATTTTTGTAAATGTGAGGATCGCTTGTATCTACAAGTAAATGATTACTGTAAATTTTATGATCTTGGTTGCTCTTTTTGCGCGGTACCTAATAAAGACCATTAGTTGTTGTTTTTTTTTACAGAATCTTTAATGATCAACTTTTATAGTGATGGATAAAATTGCATTAAAACATTTTTGAACAAAGGAAATATTGATGCATTAGCGCGATATCAGTTTTTTCTATTGCCCTCACTGCAATGAAAAATAAATTAGAAGGGACTGGCTCATCAGTGGTGAACCCTCCAAGAGGTTTCGCCAGGTGCACTTTATCGTAGATAAAAATGGCGAAACCGCTGTGAGAGTTCACCACTGAAGCCCTAGGGGCGCTCCCATTTTTTTTTTCCAGTAAGGGCAGTAGAAAATTGTTTTATTTTAAAAATAATCATATGCATCAAAAACAGTTTCAATTTATTTTAAGGAAATATTAAAATACTATTTTAATCTAAGTGTATAAAGGCAATGGTGGAAGAAATTGGATCGATTTATAAAATAAAGGAAAATATAATTTTTAAAATTAAAAACAGTATATTTTAAAGAAAACTTTCATGGCTGTTTGCTTTTAGTCTAGAACCCTATTCAGTGGGAATTCTGGCTGACAAAAGGCATGTATTTCTTTCCTCATCTGTATGGTATTTCAAATAGCAGAACGTTACGCTCTAAGACACCTTAATGTCTACACCGCTGACTAGCGGCCACATATATTAGACCTAAATTGTCTAGGAGGAAACACAAATCGCCCGCGACGTCGGCACCGATATTTGCTACAGATAGTAACAATTTTAAGCACTGTGCGCATAATCTAACTATGGCCTTTGTGCCCCGCGTGCCAAAGTATTGTATTTTAGCAATACATTTCATTTATTATCTAATTTTGTTAAATTGTATTTATTATCTAACAGTTTTAAAATTGTATTTTAAAAATCAGACGAATTATCAATGGTGTCAAATTATTGTTTGGTCGAAATAACGTTGTTTATTTCATAGGCTGAAGGTTGGGTACTGAAAACATAGCCGAATTATCGCGTTTCTTTCGAATTAACGAGGTTATATGGTAATTAAATGGTGTGTGATATTTGGTAACAGCGTTTTTACCATCATCAGATATAGGTACTGTAATTATAAATACAAGGTAATAAGAACAAATCTAAATAAATAGTGTATGACGTTACAGGAGAGTGCACCATAATTATACAAAAGTATTCTTTGTGTTTTCAGTAATTTTGCTTGATGATGGTGACAACGATTTTACATAAAGATCAAAAACTATTTATTTATTTATTTATTTGGTCTCATTATTTTGTGTTTCAATATATAGTCTAAACATTGTACCTTATTATTCTAGAAATGATATTTGAAGGTCTGAGAATTTTAAAAAATCTTGTTTATGCAATATTTCAAATCCTAAACATGTTGCCTATTTTTAATTTAGCCGACTATAAATCAACGCATCTATTTTAATCCAAAAGATAACTCCTCTCTCTCTCTCTTGAAGTAACAGGTGTTCCCACGTACTAAAGTCGCCAACTATCAGGGTTAGACTTCAGACCTCATTTCTAATGGTGGCAGCAGACATCCAGTTTATCAGATGTCGCCAGGCTGATTTATACTTGGGAATGTTCGGTAGGTTTTAAGGGGTACATATACTTATTCCTAGAAGGGTGGAGGTTGATTGGAACCTATGCAGGTGGTAGACGGGACATAAGGTTAATAATAATAAGGTTAATAATAAATTTTATTTTCCTAGTTAATTTTATTTACAAGTTTGAAGTTTCCTAATTATAAGTCTTTAATAAATTCGGTCATTGCACTTGGAAAATAATTTCGATGGGCTAAACAATTTAGGCACGTTCTCCACGAATACGACGAGCCAGCTGAATATCCTTTGGCATGATGGTTACTCTCTTGGCGTGAATCGCACACAGGTTGGTATCTTCGAACAGTCCAACCAGGTAGGCCTCGCTAGCTTCTTGAAGAGCCATCACTGCAGAACTCTGGAAGCGCAGGTCGGTCTTGTAATCTTGAGCGATTTCGCGAACTAATCTTTGGAATGGTAGTTTCCTGATGAGCAACTCGGTAGACTTTTGGTATTTCCGGATCTCACGAAGAGCAACAGTTCCAGGCCTATAACGGTGAGGCTTCTTCACTCCGCCAGTAGCAGGGGCACTTTTACGAGCTGCCTTAGTGGCGAGCTGTTTCCGAGGAACCTTTCCACCTGTAGACTTGCGAGCAGTTTGCTTAGTACGAGCCATTTCACAGAACTAAACTTTTAAAACTATAGACAACAGACATCCTTTCACATTGATTTGAAGAAGCGGCAATAAGATTAATTTGAAAACAGAGTACTAAGCACAGAGTTAAAAATTCATTGATTTTTTAAAATAATATATAATATTTTAAAAATATTTTTAAAATATTAAAATTCAATTTATTATAATTATTATTTTATATTATTTGGTTCGATTTTTTTAATCTTGAGAAGCAAAATTTGTTCTGCAATACCATTCATTTGTTTTTATCTAATTAAACATATATGTCCAAAATAAAAATATGTGCGTGTATTCACAGCTATTGAAAACAAGTATAAATAAATATAATATAACGCGGCTGATGATTGTAAAACGAAAATTAAAATTATACCGCGAATGTTTCTCTTTAAAAATCGAAATTTATTTTCAAAGAGAAATAGCGACATTTCCAACTTTGAGGATGAGGTATGGAAAGGTGAAACATGAAGAGTAATGGAGAACGGAAAAATAAGTGGACAAGGCACCTGCCCGGTAAGCAGAAGGGTGTGGGTTCGATTCCCGCCCCTGGACACTTTTTATTTTTCCGTTCTCCATTACTCTTCATGTTTCACCTTTCCATACCTCATCCTCAAAGTTGGAAATGTCGCTATTTCTCTTTGAAAATAAATTTCGATTTTTAAAGAGAAACATTCGCGGTATAATTTTAATTTTCGTTTTATAAATAAATATATTTATACTATAAACTAAAGTGGCGGGAGAAAATGATTTTTTATTAGACGACTACACGAGCTTTCGGGCAGTCACGCCCTTCAACTGGTAATGATACATGATGGCAATAGGCCTTAAATAGGATTCCGTTTTTTAAAGAGATATTTTTACATATGAGAAAAAATAATATAGGACGGCTAAAAAACAATTTTGTTAAAAATATTTGCAAATCTAAGCTATTATATAATATATTTATGTAACTATGCTAATCCTGTAATGCTGGTTGACAAATAACTGGTAGGTTTGTAATTGGCTATAACATGTGACTATATAATGACGAGAGACTAGCATTAGGATATCGACTGTTTAACCCGCCATCAGCGGCCATATTGGAACTATACTGGGGGAGGGGGGGGTTAACGGTTATTCAAGTTACTACATATGTCCTGATATTGTGCAGGTAGATCTATATGTCGGTTAATGCTATTTTTTGATATGGATACTATGGCTTCTATGATCAGTCTTTGGTATTTATTGGAGATGTTATTGTATAATGTGGTGGGTGAAGTTAAATCAAAAGAGTGGCCTGTGTCATGAATGTGGTTGTAGATGAGGGACCTGTTGTCTTTGTTATTGACGCACCTGCCATGCTCAGTCATCCTGATGGCCACGGACCTACCAGTCTCACCTATATAGGTTGCGCTACAATCGTTGCATGAGACTGAGTAGACCGAGCCACCCGATGACTGAACAATGGCAGGTCTCTGCAATCGGGTAATAGGGTGTCTGAGGATGGTGGCCAGGCTTCTATTGTTTGTATAGTAGGTGTTAATGCCATGAGGCTTAAGAAGGTGAGATATTGCAGCGGATTGTGTTGAGTATGGTAAGATGCAGGTATTTCTATGGGGTAAATTGGGTTTCATATGGGCCGGGTTGTATTGATATTTATATATGAACTGGTGTGGATATTGGGAGAGGGCAAGTTGTTTCTTAATGTTAGCGAACTCTATTGATCTGAAAATGGGCAGGGAGCAGTGTGTAACCAATCTCTTGGTAAGCGTTCTAACTGTATTAATTTTATGGTATAAGGGACAGAAAGACTTGAAATTGGTGTAGAAAGTTGGGTTATTGATTTTATGGTATACTGTTGTGTGGTAGTTTGATGGGGTAGAAAGTTGGGTTATTGATTTTATGGTATACTGTTGTGTGGTAGTTTGATGGGGTACGGATGATCAGTATGTCCAGGAAAGGTATTACATTATTGGTTTCTGGTTCAAAACTGAAGGAAATGTCTGGGTGGAAGGAGTTTAGAACAGATAAGATACTGTTCTCCTGTCCGGTTTCATATATACAGAGGATATCATCAATATATCTCCTCCATATGTGAATGCCCGGTGTGAATTGCTGTTGGATCCAGGTGTCAAGTGTAGACATGACTATCTCGGCTAAGGGTGACGATAACGGGCTGCCCATTGGTGAGCCTCTAATCTGTTTATAAAGTAAGTTATTAAAGGTAAAATCTGTAGTGTTTAAGCAAATGGAGGTAAGCGCTACTATTGTGTCAACTATGCCAGATTCCAATTGGGTGTCCTGCAGGAATTTTGTAAGCTGGGAAATGATCAGTTGATGGGGAAGTGATAAATACATTGATTTCACATCGTAGGAGACCATGGTTGAGCTCTGAATAGGGGCAAGAGATTGGATAAATTGAATGAAGGCCGGGATGTCTGTTACGGAATAAGAGTGTGGCCGGGTTTTGACAAGGGGTGTTAAGTAGGATGAAAGGTACTTGGAAAGTTTGTATGCCGGAGAGAGGTGATATGCTATGATGGGGCGGAGGGGAACGTTTCGTTTGTGGATTTTGGGCAGTCCGTATATGTAGGGCGTATTGGCCATATCTGAAGTGAATGTGTGATACTGCTCAGCTGTAATAAAGCCGGACTTTTTTAGGCGCAACAGCTTTAATCTGAAAGTTCTGGTGGAGGAGGTCAAATCTAGTCTAGAAATGGGCATGAAAGTTGTTTGGTCATTGAGGATGTCCATCATCTTGGTGATGTAATCATCCGTATCCAAGATGACGGTTTGGGATCCCTTATATGATCTAGTAACTATAATGTGTGGGTTCTGTCTAAGTGATTTGAGTGAGCGGTACTTACCAAGAGATAGGTTCAACTGGGGGGCTGGTTTTCGTAGGACCTGGGTAACGGATTGCCGTATGGTGTGTTGGGTGGCGTGGGGAAGCGGGCTGATGGCGGGCTCAACCCCTGCGATGATCCTAGGTATATCTGCCCTGGTTGGAGGTCTGTATTTGAGGCCGTAGGATAGGATCTCCCTTTGGTTGGGAGATGGCACAAAGGTAGCTAGGTTAACGAACGTGGGAGCGTGGGGTTTGCAGGGTAAGTATTCAGCAGGGAAGCCATACTTGGTGGTCCAGTGGATTAATTTAGAATGGTGTCGGGTTCTGCAAGTACCTTTCATCCTACTTAACACCCCTTGTCAAAACCCGGCCACACTCTTATTCCGTAACAGACATCCCGGCCTTCATTCAATTTATCCAATCTCTTGCCCCTATTCAGAGCTCAACCATGGTCTCCTACGATGTGAAATCAATGTATTTATCACTTCCCCATCAACTGATCATTTCCCAGCTTACAAAATTCCTGCAGGACACCCAATTGGAATCTGGCATAGTTGACACAATAGTAGCGCTTACCTCCATTTGCTTAAACACTACAGATTTTACCTTTAATAACTTACTTTATAAACAGATTAGAGGCTCACCAATGGGCAGCCCGTTATCGTCACCCTTAGCCGAGATAGTCATGTCTACACTTGACACCTGGATCCAACAGCAATTCACACCGGGCATTCACATATGGAGGAGATATATTGATGATATCCTCTGTATATGTGAAACCGGACAGGAGAACAGTATCTTATCTGTTCTAAACTCCTTCCACCCAGACATTTCCTTCAGTTTTGAACCAGAAACCAATAATGTAATACCTTTCCTGGACATACTGATCATCCGTACCCCATCACACTACCACACAACAGTATACCATAAAATCAATAACCCAACTTTCTACACCAATTTCAAGTCTTTCTGTCCCTTATCCCATAAAATTAATACAGTTAGAACGCTTACCAAGAGATTGGTTACACACTGCTCCCTGCCCATTTTCAGATCAATAGAGTTCGCTAACATTAAGAAACAACTTGCCCTCTCCCAATATCCACACCAGTTCATATATAAATATCAATACAACCCGGCCCATATGAAACCCAATTTACCCCATAGAAATACCTGCATCTTACCGTACTCAACACAATCCGCTGCAATATCTCACCTTCTTAAGCCTCATGGCATTAACACCTACTATACAAACTGTGCTGAGAACATGGACGAGAACATCTACGTATGTTTTCCCACGTGACGCAGCGGAGCGTGACCTTGGCTGCACGGGTGAGTCAGTTGTTGTTTGGCTCTCTGTATAGATGGACATTAAAACATGGTGGCAGCGATAGCTGGATAATATACGAACCCGTATATCGCAAAATATCGATTTTTGCGTACCTTGGAAGATAATTCAACATGGCTCAGATTCAACCTCCAGAAACTTTCGACTTCTCGACTCCCAACGAATGGCCCAAATGGAGGAAAAGATTCGAACGATACCTCGTGGTCAGTGGAATGAAGAAGAAAGAGGAGGCGGACAAGATCGATTTGTTCATGTACTTGATGGGCGACCGCGCGGATGATATATTCAGGACCTTCAAGTTCGAAAAGGAAGAAGAGGCAACGAAAATTGATTCCGTCCTCAAGGCGTTCGACAGCCACTTCTGTGTCAGAAAGAATATTATCTACGAACGTGCGAAATTTAATTCAAGAATCCAAGAGGATCGGGAGCCAGTGGACGAATTCATCACTTCATTGTACAAATTGGCTGATAGTTGCGAATTTGAGGGTCTTCATGAGCAGTTGATCCGTGACCGAATAGTGGTTGGAGTGAGGGACAAAGCTTTGTCTGAAAGAATGCAGTTGGACAGCGAACTGACTTTGGAAAAGGCGGTGAAAATGGTTCGACAGCAGGAAGCAGTTCGACAGCAGCAAGTCGACCTGCAGCGTCCCTCAACAAGCCAAAAGGTCAATCAGGTGAAGTTCAACTCGAAGAAGCAATCACCGAAACAACAACAGCAGCCTTCGAGGAAGAAGGAGAAGTCAGCCAAAACAAGATCACGATGTCCAAAATGCGGAGGTTTCACCCACAGGGAAGGACAGGCTTGCCGTGCTGAAGGACAGAAATGTAACCTGTGTTCAAAAACAGGCCATTTTGCAAATTGCTGCCCAGATAAGCAGGCGAAGACTGCGGAAGTCAAAGCTGTTTCTGAACTTGATGAAGAAATTGGTTTTCTCCTGGAGGTCTCAGCTGTGGAGGATTCATCTAATCTCGATGATGATGAACGCGAGTGCAGGAGGCGATGGACAGCAGAAATCCAAGTGAACGGGAAAAAGGTGAAGTTCAAGCTCGACTCCCAGGCGGATGTTACATGTGTTCCTCTGTGTCTCTTCAAGAAGATAATGGGACAGCAACGACTAGTGAAAAGTGATATCAACCTTAGAGCTGCTGAATTTTCCGAACTTCAGACTGTGGGTATGTTTATATCAACGCTGCATAATGGCAGTTATGAAATCAAGGAGAAGATTTATGTTATTCGTCGTTTGAGTGAACCTCTTCTGAGTCGCCGGGCATGTGAGCTCTTGAACCTGGCGAGGCGGATTGAAGTGGTTGCGACGAGAATTAACCCGATCAAGGAATTCCCTGAAGTATTTGAAGGACTGGGACAGATCGGAAACCCTTACGAAATCAAATTGAAACCTGGAGCAAAACCATATGCTGTGCATACTCCTCGACGGGTACCAATACCTTTGATGGAAAAGCTCAAAACAAGATTGGAAGAGCTCGAGAAGGCGGGAATCATAGCACAAGTTAACGTTGCGACTGAATGGTGTGCACCGACTGTGATTGCTGGTAAACCGAATGGCGACATACGACTCTGTGTGGATCTCTCAAGGCTGAACGAACATGTACAGCGCGAAGTGCATCCCATGCCAGTGGTGGAGCACATGCTGGGGCAACTGGGGGAAGCAAGATTCTTTTCGAAACTGGACGCGAACAGTGGCTTTCACCAGATTCCGTTGAGCCCGGACTGCCAGCATTTAACGACCTTCATCACTCCTTTTGGGAGATATAAATACTGCAGAATGCCATTTGGAATCTCACTCGCCCCAGAGTATTTTCAGAGAGTTATGTCAATAATCTTGCAAGGCATGGACGGTGTAATGTGTTACCTGGACGATATCCTGATATTTGCCTCCGACTCCAAGACTCACGATCGAATTCTTCGTTTAGTGCTCCGAAAACTGAAAGAGGCGAAAGTTACACTAAACAAGGCCAAGTGTGTCTTCGGCGTGCCAAGAATTAATTTTCTTGGGCACATACTGGATGAAGACGGTATCCGACCAGATCCAGCGAAAATCGAAGCGGTGGCGAGGATGCCTGCTCCGACAGATGTTCATGGCGTAAGAGGATTTCTTGGCATGGTGAACCATCTGGGACGTAAACTCCGAACGACCTTGCCAATTGCACCAGAGAATCTTAATCCAAAGTTGGTGGACTCTCAGGCCCTGAAAAGAAAGGAGGGGAGAAGGAGAAAGGATATGAAATCCAGATATGATCGACGCTGCGGAGCTACGGACATGGAGGAGCTATCCGAAGGTGACACTGTTTGGATTACAGATATGCGAACCTGGGGGATTGTAAAGCAGAAGGCATCGACACCAAGGTCATATATGGTTGATACTCCAGTTGGGACTTTACGTCGAAACAGGTTCCATCTACGAAAAGGAGTTACAGTGCAATATCCAGCCGACCCATCGACGCCGACCTTTTCGGGGGAGGAACTGGTTGAAAATGAAAAGACCCCAGTTGTGGATTATCCCTCTAACGACTCAGAAGACGGCCAGATAAGAACCCGGAGTGGACGAATTGTTAAACCTGTGGATCGCCTTCATTATTAATTATATTATGCATTTAAAGTTTGTAATGTATATATATATTTCAAATCTTAAAAAGGGGGATGTGCTGAGAACATGGACGAGAACATCTACGTATGTTTTCCCACGTGACGCAGCGGAGCGTGACCTTGGCTGCACGGGTGAGTCAGTTGTTGTTTGGCTCTCTGTATAGATGGACATTAAAACACAAACAATAGAAGCCTGGCCACCATCCTCAGACACCCTATTACCCGATTGCCGAGACCTGCCATTGTTCAGTCATCGGGTGGCTCGGTCTACTCAGTCTCATGCAACGATTGTAGCGCAACCTATATAGGTGAGACTGGTAGGTCCGTGGCCATCAGGATGACTGAGCATGGCAGGTGCGTCAATAACAAAGACAACAGGTCCCTCATCTACAACCACATTCATGACACAGGCCACTCTTTTGATTTAACTTCACCCACCACATTATACAATAACATCTCCAATAAATACCAAAGACTGATCATAGAAGCCATAGTATCCATATCAAAAAATAGCATTAACCGACATATAGATCTACCTGCACAATATCAGGACATATGTAGTAACTTGAATAACCGTTAACCCCCCCCCTCCCCCAGTATAGTTCCAATATGGCCGCTGATGGCGGGTTAAACAGTCGATATCCTAATGCTAGTCTCTCGTCATTATATAGTCACATGTTATAGCCAATTACAAACCTACCAGTTATTTGTCAACCAGCATTACAGGATTAGCATAGTTACATAAATATATTATATAATAGCTTAGATTTAAAATAAAAGGATTTAAAAGCGCGAATGTTTCTTTTATACATAAAACGAACTTCTACTGTCCTTACTGCGATGAAAAAATATATTGGGAGGGCTTGGCTCATCAGTGGTGAACCCTCCTAGCGGTTTCGCCAATTTAATCCACCAGACCGCTTCTAAGAGCTCTAATATTGTATTGGATCATTCTGCTTTTATATGCTACACTGAAGGATGGAATCTTAGAAATGGTTTTCAAGTAAACTATGGACATAAGCTTATAGGACAGTAGAATTATATTCAAATATTTGCTTCGAGCAATGCTCTTCAGCAAACTATAAAGACAAGGTCATTAGGAATAAATTAACACAAAGCAATAACGCGCCATCTATACATATAAAATAAAAGGATTTAAAAGCGAGAATGTTTCTTTTATACATAAAACGAACTTCTACTGTCCTTACTGCGATGAAAAAATATATTGGGAGGGCTTGGCTCATCAGTGGTGAACCCTCCCAGCGGTTTCGCCAATTTAATCCACCAGACCGCTTCTCAGAGCTCTAATATTGTATTGGATCATTCTGCTTTTATATGCTACACTGAAGGATGGAATCTTAGAAATGGTTTTCAAGTAAACTATGGACATAAGCTTATAGGACAGTATAATCTCCCTCGAGCCGGATTTGAACCAGCGACCTAAGGATCACCGTTGTAACATCTACAGTCGGGTAAAACACACGGGCGTTGCCTGGGTCATTCGGCTAGTTTATATATATATAGAAGATAGATATATTAAAAGACATAGGCCATCTTACATCTCTCTCATCATTTTTTGAAAGTCATATAAAGGAACTCAATATAAATTTGTCAATCTCCGCATTTTTCAACTTGCTCACTCGCAAAGACTATTCAGTTATTAGGATTTTTAATTTTGGATAATAATGTATAATTCGACCACAAGGGATCAGAGATTCCTGTAAAATTGAAGTAGGTGTTGAAATAAAGTCACAGTTAGATGATTTCATCACAACATTCACACACACTGATAGTTGATTTTTCTCTAGAACACAAACAAATATATAAATAAAGTGATATATTTTTTATAAAATATACAATTGTAATATATTTCAAATAATAACGTGAATTTATACCATTTTGGGACTTCATTAAAAACTCCTACCTGGAAAGACACTTCATATACCACCAATGCCCTCATTTTCCCGCGAATGGAAATTGAAGTTTTATCAAATACTCATACTCGCTAAAAATATCCTATATGATAACGCAAATCCAATGAAAGAACCAGAGCCTCACCTCTAACTATACCCTCTCCAACTCAAATTATCCTGCCGCAACCGAATGGCTTGAAGAAAGGCAGTGCAGCTTCCACTTCAAGATAATTAATGACCAAATAATTTGAGGGTGGTCATAAGAATAGATCGCTGTATCTCAACCCAAGAAATTAAAAAAGACCTGGAAAACTAAGGAATCCAAATCATAAGACTTGCAAGGCAGGTACAAAAGAAGTGCCCAGCTCATTAGGCTTTTTTTCGCTTGATCCTTGAGACGTGGGGTCTGGCGTTATCATGGAGAAGAATAGACCCTTTTCAGTGGACCAATATAGGCAGATGAGGCGAAGTGTTTGGTACATTTCGTCAATTTGCGGAAAATATTTCACCCCTGTGATTGTTTCACAGGAATTCAGGAAGCTTTGATGAATCAAACCTGCCCTAGACTACCAAACAGTAAGCATAATATTAATTTGGTGCAATTTGGGCTTTAGGAAGTGTTTCAAAGCTGCGTCACGGTCCAACTATTGCTGCGTTGAATGTCGCCAGTTTTCATGGATGATTCATTTTAAACGCAGATGACAATATGGTCAAAAAATCCAATATTGTTTGTTAGAAGTAGCGCCGAAGACACTTCATAATAGTGATTTTTCTGATTTTCATTCAATTTGTATGGTACCTATTTGTCAAACTTTTTCACCTTTTATTTTTGTTTAAAATGAACAACTGTTGAGTAGTCAACATTAATCTCTTCAGATACTTCTCATTTAGTTTTGTTTGTGTCAACAGTCTTCAACCTCAAGTTAACACACTGGTGTTTTTTTTATATATACACAGACGTCTTCATCTCCAAGGATAATATCGCAGTTGCGAAATTTGTGAAGCACTTCCGCATATTACTTCTAAAATAGCACACTTGCCCAACGTGCTGATGATATTTCGATGTTTCCGCAGCGCTGCAGCAGAGTTTGCAAAATGATATGGATTTCCTGCTTTGAAATAATTTTTAACACAGTCTGGTATCTCGCAAATTTATTGGAAATACAATTATTAGTAGAAATGATGACATTTCGAAAAACGTGATTCATAATGATATATGAGAGGAAATTATATATAATGGAGACTCAAACCACGAAATGGTGTCTTCTGAAGATATGATTTCAGAAAAATTGGTAAGGATTGGGAGGTGGTCTGAGAAGGATATCTCCTGGAGGCAAACTCTAGTGGCATGGACTGCAATGGAGCTTGATGCTAGGGGGGCATCTATAGAAGAACGCAGGGATCCATTTAACGAGTTATAAAGTGTTGGAGTACCCAGAAACTGTAGGCCCATCAGTGAAGTGAATGCCCTACAGCTCCACGAGCATCGCGGGTGGCTCCATGGCCCCAGATTGGAGAGTAGACATTGGTGTCCATGCCAAGGAAGCACGGGAAGGGAGCTCTGTTTAGAGAATGTTCAGAGTTGGTAGAAAGTGTTATCTGGCGCACTGTTATGACAGTATGCTGAGGCTATGATGGCCACCTAATCAGGGCAGTGATGACGTTGGGGTCAGAAGAGCTGAGTGGAATGGGGTTGAGGACTGCTAATCTCGCAGTGATATAATTCTCATTTGGGATGAGGGTGTTGAATTAAATAAATTTGCATTTCTTCTTATCATTACTTTATAATACTACCCTTGTTTATTCAACTGATAACAACGTAAACTAATTAAGACCTGAGATTTTTTTTTTACTTCTAACTACCTTCTTCAGGTCTCTCAAAGGAGCTTGCCTTATTCCAGGTCAAATTATTTTAATAAAGGTGGTCACTCAAGAAAGGTGTTACTACATTATTAAATCCTAATATACAGTCAAGCCTCTTTAATTCAACTACACTACAAGGTATCATAGCTTACAATTGAATTAAAGTAAGTTAGATGATTTCATTACAGCATTCATTTCTAGTGGACATTTTTATATGGTAACTAAATATGTAATTAAAATAATATCAGAAAATACTGTTGTAATATATTTCAATTAATAAAATGTGAATTGATATGATATTGGGCTTTTTATCTGAATGTTTCATGATCGACTTTTAGCATGGATAAAATTGCATTAATACATTTTCAAACAAAAGACAAATACTATTTTAATTCAAGTGAATAAATGCAATAGGAGGAAATCGAATGGATTTAGAAAAAAAAATGGGCTAAGAATGTATTTTACTCTTTAAGATTACTTGTGACTAACGTCTTTTAATTTTGATTTATATAGTTGTTTATTTGTTTTGCATATTTTTCATTTATAAATTAATCTCATAATTTAGTCTGTGAAAATAAAAATATTGGACCGGTGACGAAAACAAAACTGAAAATAGTTGGCTTAATGTTATGTAGTTATGATATATAATTGTTTGTGATGATATATAATTAAATGTGATTTTTTTGGAATTTTGATCTCAATTGAATAAAATATATAAAGTTTAAATGTGTTTTAAACTTTAATAACAAGCACAAAACAAAATTAGGCCTAAATCGTTGAGTAAACAAATCGTACGCGAACGTTGGTGCTTATATTTGCCACACATTGTAATGCTTTCAAGCACGGTGCTCATACGCTATGGTCGCTGTTTCCTGCATGCCAAAGTATTGTATTTTTAGTAATAAATTTGTATTTTAACAAAAATTATTTAATGTTGTCGAAATTTGATTGAAAAAATGGTCGAATTAACGTTTATATGATGGCCTGGAGATCGGTAAATGAAAACACAGTTGAATTAACTAGATGATATTGTATTTTTCTGTGAACTATAATTTAGAACAACTCCCCCAAAAAATTACTTCAGTAAAACCTCATTAAACACAATCTTTTTTTTTTTTCAACATAGCTTGGTTGTAGTATCATCTTTTTTTTTTATCTTCACTCAATTATATTTGGGTATCAAGCTTGTATGGCTTGAAACTTTTGATGGTGTCTGCTAGGGATGAGTAGAGCTCATCAATTGATGGGCCAATACAGTAAATGAATGATGTGGTTTTTGACAATCATGACTGGGTGAAGTAGACTGGGAGCACTACACAGTGGCAAGCCGACATAGCTCCAAAAAAATAGCCGCCTCTGACATGAGATACAGAAGCCATGTGCAACCCTCCTAAGATGGAGTACAGATGATGCTCATCCTGTATCCCTGGATCAGGAGCACTTAAGGGTACTATCAGCCGGGCCAGCTGAGCCTAGGTTTTTTAGCAAGCCTTGTTACTGCTCCCCCTCCTTTTCATCTGGGCTTGGGACCGGCAAAGATGGAGTTCATAATGGGGAGCATCATTATTCTAGAGCTGCAAGTTTCAAGTCCCAATTGTTTTAAACAGTAGTTATTAAAAACATTAAATTTCTTGGTCTCAAGTATAAAGTATCTCTTCTTTCTTATCTCCACTCAATCATATTAGGGTATCAAGCTTGTTTGACAACCATCATGACTGTGTTAAGTAGAAAACGTCTGCCTTTGTCATTTAGACTGGAAGCACTAGTTCTCCCAGTATAAATATATATAACTGTAAATCTGCTTTCCACCATTGCATATAAACAATAATTGTTGGTGGTCTCAAGCCGGGATGATAAGGAGAAAGGGAAACACTAACAAGTGTTACTCCATAAGGCTTATGATCCTGGGACACAAGATGAGAAACTTCTGTAGTCTAAGCTAGGAGTGGATACAAATCGTCCCTGTTGCTCATTAAAATTTTAAACTATTTTTGACTCGTAAGATTCTTCTTGATATAAAATAATTTTCTACTACCCTTATTGCAATGATAAATTAATGGGAGGGCCTGGTTCATCAGTGGTGGAACCTCCCAGCGGTTTTGCCAGTTTAATCTACCATACCACTTTGCATTGGGCTGTTTTTGCTTTTATACAGATACCGATTTCTTGGAAAAGGTATTTTAAATGAACTAAGGATATAATGTTTTGAAAACAATAGAAATACATATAAATATATAATATGCTTCGAGCATTGCTTTTTTGTAAACAGCAAATAAAGATGTTTTTTATAAGAATTAAACATTATGTTTTAAAGAGAGTTAGCCATTCACCAAGGCAAGGTCCTAGTAACAATCAGACAAAATGGAAATCTCCTACATTATCACATGGACTACCTGGGGCTCTTCCACAAGTCATTAGTGAGTTATATGACCAGCCGATGTATAACATCTCTACCACTCTTGTAGATCTGACCTGCCTGGATCTCGTCTCGCTAGCTCTCTTAGGTGCCATTCAACCTGCCTCGTTCTTTGTGTTAACCATAGATGCCTGAAACCACTGGGCCCTAAGACTGCTGTTGATTGTGGTATGACATATATATATACAGTTAAGCCCGTCTATAGCGCCCCCTCTAAATAGAGCCTCCCTCTCTATAGTGCCCGATTTTAAATACGTAGTGCGATGCGATTTACATTAAAAGTCTACCTGTCTATAGCACCCCTCTCTATAGCACTCTATTTTGGTTAGTCCCAAGAGGGGACGCTATAGACAGGTTTAACTGTATTTAAATTTGGTCCCCCTTGGCAGAGCTGACTGCTATAGGGCGCGTCCCCAGTTGGCGGATAGGGGAACGACCTTCAGATATGAAGGCCAGCTGCGAAACAAGCAGAATAATTGACGAATAAGCAGTCGCGGACCAACAGCAGCATTGTTAGAAGAGGAGTAGACCTCTTTAAAAATCCTGACTTCAACTGACCCAGTTGATAGACCTCAGCAAGGGTCCCACTCCAGGGATACGGAGGAGCTGCGTCTGTACTCATGTTAGAGTCGGCAGTAAAGGCGTCTGCTTCCATGTTAGGAACGGCCTCAAACTACAGGCAAAGTCAGACTTTCACCAAAGTGTGCCTGGATCATGGTGCCATGATCAACGAAAGCTGCACCCCTACACCCCATTCCATGAGATCAGATGTTGATTTGCATGCTGCATCGCCCGTCGCGCAGAATAAACAGGGGCGCGTTCAGGACTTAGGTAGAGGGTTCTGTCCGATAAGTATAATACAGTCTCCACAAACTGCAGCTTCCAAGCAATTGAGAATTTTGCAGTGCAACATAATGGATTGTGCTCAACAGCAACAAAAATAAAATTAGAAGAAATAATGGAAATAGCTGAAAAACAAAAGATACAAATTATAGCCCTACAGGAAACCAAATTAAATGAAAAATACAATCTCAAATACAAAAACTACAATATCCTCAGAAAAGACAGAAATAAAGAAGGGGGTGGCCTTGCATTTTTAATCAAGAATTTGTACTATGAAGACATAGCCATTACTATTCCAAATATATCAGACCTCGAAGCCCAAGGTATCAAAGTCTACCTCAGTCAAAACAAAACCATCAACATATTCAATATGTATCACCCACCAAACAATAAACTTATTGACGATGGAACAATATCTCAATTTCTTACAGACAACACTATTATTGTAGGGGACCTTAATGCCAAACATCAACTATGGGGATGTTCCATGCCAAACCCAAGAGGCAAAATACTTTCAAACTTATTTGACGACAATGCCTTCATGTGCTTAAATGATGGGAATCCTACCCACCATTCCTACAGCTATAATACTGCACAAGCACTTGATATAAGTTTCTCCAGTCCTGACATTTTCCACAAATGCAAATGGCAAATATTAAAAAGTATTGGAAGTGATCATTTGCCTATTTTGATAGAAATTAGCACCAAGACCAAAAAAAGCTCAATTAAAGAAAAATTCTGGAACTTCAAAAAGGCTAATTGGAATATTTACCAGCAAAACACCAATGAAGACTTTAGAAAAGCACCCACTAGAATAAAAGATCTGGAACAAAATTGGATATCTTTCAAAAACACCATTATTAAAGCAGCCAAAGTTTCAATACCAAGAGGTAATATTAAGAAATGGATTCCAAATTATACACACCAGGCAAAAGATATTCAAACACTTATAACTAAAAGAAATGAACTACAAAAAAAGTTCACCCAAAACCAAACAAATTGTAGAACTGAACTGAACATTGTGAATGCAAAAATAAAAAGGTTATATGTAAATATGAAAAGGGAAAAATGGAAACAAACTTGTGAAAACCTGAACCCAAGAAACCCAAATACAAAACTTTGGCATTTGGCAAAACAAATTGACAGAGCCCAGCCACAAACTGAAAACACAAATATGATTAAGAATACAGATGGTACCCCAGCAACTAATGACAAAAATGCTGCTAATCTTTTAGGTAATTCATATCAAATAAGTAGTAAAATCAAATTTGAAATAAAAGATAAGAAAGTTGAAAAAAAGGCCCGAAAGATTATTCATGACTGTAAAAATTTCACCAGCACTCATAATATTTTCCATGAAAAAATCAATATGAAAGAGCTAGATTATGCATTAGAAAACACTGACCTAAACAAGACTCCTGGACCAGATGGAATCCATGGCCAAATGATATCAAACTTGAGCAAAAATGGCAAAGAAAGACTTCTTGATATTTTCAATAACTCCTGGAAAACCGGAAAATTGCCTCAAGACTGGAAGACTGCAACAATAATTCCTATTAAAAAACTTGACAAATCTGCTGATGACCCAAAAAACTACCGACCTATCTCCCTCACAAGTATTTGCTGCAAATTAATGGAAAAAATTATACTCAGACGACTCACCTACCACCTCGACACAAAAAATCTCTTACCAGAAGAACAACATGGGACAATAGACCAACTCTTATTTTTCACACAAAAGGTAAAAGATGCACAAAACAGAAAACCAACTAACCACACCATAGCTGCTTTTTTAGACCTTACACAAGCTTTTGATAAAGTATGGAAAAACAAGTTAATTACAAAATTATACAAGCATTTCAAAATTGATGGAAAAGCTATCACTTGGATAAATGATTTCCTTAAAAATAGATACATCAGGGTCAAATATAATGGAACTCTATCTAAAACCTTCAAATTGTACCAAGGATTACCACAAGGATCAGTCCTTAGCCCAACTCTCTTCACCCTATTTATTGCAGGCATAGAAGAAAAAATTTCACATAAAACCAATATTGGACTTTTCGCTGATGACATTATTCTATGGAGCAGTAACACTATCTGGAAAAAAGCTGAAAGGGATTTGAACAAGACTCTTTTCCACCTAGAAAAATTTGCTAATAAACATAAATTAGAATTTAACCCTCAAAAATCTGAAACCTGTCTTTTTACTACTGATAAGAAACTATACAAAATAAGGCCAAAAATTATTCTGAAAGAACAACAATTACAATATAATAAACATCCTAAATATCTTGGCTACACCCTGGATCCAGAAATTAACTCCAGTAAACATATTGAAGAAGTTATTAGAAAAGGAAGAGACCGACTAAAAATCCTGAAATATATTTCAGGAAGAGAGTGGGGAGCCGATGCAGCCACACTAAAATTAACTTACACATCTCTAATTAGACCTATCCTGGAATATGGATATCAAATCTATGGTACAGCATCTGAAACAAATCTAAAATCACTGGAAAGGATACAACTAAGTGCAGCTAGAATTATTACAGGTCTTCGAAATACCTGCCCTAACGATATTGTACTTTACGAGGCGGACATTATACCCTTAAAGGATAGAAGAAGCTACAATCTGCCAAAATATATAAACAAAATCAAGAGTTATGGAAACAAACACAGAACTTCCAATTACATACTTAATTGGGAATCCAATCTAAGACTCAAAAAAGAAGGCCCTCTCCACCTGGCCAAAAGAAATGGATTTTTAAAATATAAAGTAGAAAAAAATTATTTAGCAGAAAAAATTTCTCCATGCGAACCACTACAAAATGTTGTTTTTAATGCCTCTTTAAATGAACCCACCAACAAACAATGCCAAAATCCAGAATACTTAAAACAATTATCATTAGAAATAATTAATAACATTCCTAAAAATGCAATAACTATTTATACCAATGATAGCAGAGACGAGCTAGGACACACTGGCAGTGGCTGTCTCATCAAAACCACAAATAACATTGAGAAAATGAACAGAAGAAACCCAGATTTTTGCTCAGTCTTTAGATCAGAACTTATAGCCATCTATGAAGCCTTAAAATCCATCAGAAATACTAATTATCAAGATATCTGGATTCTTACTGATAGTAGAAGTGCCATACAACACTTGAGTCACACAGGGGAACTCAGAGACAAAGTAAGCAGGAACATAATTGGCTATCTCCAAAAACTCTCAAAAACCTCAAAAATTCACCTTCAATGGATACCCTCGCATGTTGGAATTGAAGGCAATGAAGCTGCTGATGTGCTAGCGAAAAAAGGCACAAAAGAACCCTTGCCACAGAAAAATAAACTTACTTTTAAAGAAATAGAAACAGTAGTCAAAACAAAAATAAACAAGAACTGGAGGATCCCACCTATGCACAGTTGGTACAGTGGAGTGAACCCAGGAGGAGCTCTGAACATCAGAAATAGACAGCATCAAACAACACTAACAAGATTTAGAACAGGCCATCTCAAGCCATTGAAGATAGAAAATAATAACAAAATCTACCCCACTTGCCCAAAATGTAGCTTGGCACCTGCAGCTCCAGATCACATTTTGGCTTGCATTAGATGCACTAAACAGGACCTTTGGGAGAGGCCACTGCTCATCATAAAACAGCTCGAGGAGCATGAACTCATGGAATTAGTGTAATCTTTACACAAGGGGATAAGAAACAACAACAACAACAACAAATTTGGTCCAGTGAATCCCATCTATGATTCAAGTGGAAACACATCTGATGTTCTCAATATCCACAGACATCTTTAAATGATTGAGAGGAGAAAGTAGAAATTAGCGTAGAGCCAGACTTCTACAAGAGACCACTTCCATAACATTCCAGGTCTTTCCTCCAGTAGTTATTGATGGAAGGTGAAATATATACATGGATAAGTCCATTTATGATATTACAAAGATGGTTGGCCCTGATGGGAGGTTTACAGAATGACATCATAAACCGGAGAGAGAATATAATTTCTCCTCAACTATTCAAATAAATTATATTGTTGTGTGTCAACAAGTGGCCGACCAATGGTAGATGTGACTGGAAATTGTTGTCTCTTAATTTGGAAACTTTCTTATTTATCTTGGAAACAGCAGGCAGAATTATATTTGACCATTGACCACCATTTACGCAACATATAAGATATAAGGAGCCAGTTATCTTTGACCCCTCATTCTGAATACGTCGTCATGGAAAACTTTAAAAAATGTATCACAGTAGCAACACCTCCTACAACCGGCCCTATGGAACCCAATGACTTCATTGGACCAGCCCCTAGAGACCGTGGCCAACCAAGATGAATCATTCCCCATAACAAACCCTCTGAGACCCAGCCTCTGTCTCATCAATGTGACATTTCTACAATGCTGTTATAAGAATCTTACAGTGGAACATGATAAACGTATCTTTTATTATTCGAGAGAAAAAAATCCACTCGCTGAAGAGTGTGTCTTGTAAACAATATAATTTAATTAACCCGAGCTTTCAGGCTTTGGAGTCCTTCTACAGGTGTAAGGTTAATTATAATGCTGCCAATGCTTTATGTTTATTACAAGATACTCTTCTCTGGATGCATTTTTTCTCTCAAATGATATTATACAAGATATTATTATTTTTGGAGTCTCCTTTATAAAACCAACTTGGACATCATGATTCTAAAGGCACCAATTGTTTTAACAGTATTGTTATAACAACAACATGGTCACAACTCTGCTAGAGAGAGAGTGGATGATGCTCACAGAACAACTCTGTACTTAACTCACAGATGGCAGGTAGAGTTGGCTAATGGGGCACATGGGAGAAATAAATTGTGGCCTGATCTTGGTGAGTATTCCGCAATAAAACATGTAAATGGCACCCTCTATCTTTTTTAGCATTATTATTCCATTATACAAGGTCATAGAAACTGAATTCATAGATCAAATTTACGATCTTGGTAGGGTTGGAGTTCTGTCTTGAGGCTCCCATACATTCCAAGAGGTGGTCTGGTGAGGTCTCTTAGTCCATAAGCCTTCATGATGGGTAAAAAGAGCTGTTATCGTTGGTTGGCTATCCAGGGGGCACCACATGGAGGTAACAGTCAGACTTTGTTCCCCTCTATGTAAATAAACATCCCCTGTCTACAGCCTTAAGGACAAGGAAGATGACCAGGGAAGGCCACCAATACTTCAGGAGCCCAATTTTACACCAGACCATATTTTCCAATAAATTTACTTCTCCCTTGACTCTGCCCTCAACAATTATTTCACAAATATTGGTACATTTTGGATTATAGATTGGAAACTTAAGATAGCAAGACCAAATTCAAATAATAAACTATACATGACATTTTGGTAACAGAGAGCATTGTTACTGTCTACACATAAAAGTTCCATTTTGTGACTTATGATATTGTTATGACAATGAAAAAAAAAGATTCAACATCGCTGAGTTCGACCACATGTGTTCACCCCCAAGTATAGCTGAGGGGGACAGATGGACCAGTCAACAAGCCCAGCTGACGGCCAGGAGTGAAGTCATCCTTCCTGCTGTTGACGGCAGCTGTTGGATGATGTATGTTACTTGCTTTGTTCTCTAAAAATGCATGAAGTTGAATAAAAAGCAGTCAAACAGAGATCCTTACAGCGAGCCTGCGTGCTCATTTGGCAATCCTTGACATGATGGCATGACAATATATTTAGTGAAAGGATATGGTACAAATTAAATTACAGATAGAATTCACAACGTTATATGAAATACAGAAGAACCTCTCTGTAAAAGACTTCTTATTGAAGAGCCAAATGTCCTTTGTAGAGAGGTGCTAATTAGTAAAAATTGTAACTTTGGCGATGGAAACTGTCCTTTGTAGAGAGATATCTTTTAGTGGGAGTATCCTTTCATGGAGGTAACTCTACTGTAACATTATTGTTACCATCACTAATTGAATAAGTATCCTATTACTCAAGATAGTAGCAAGAATCTCGTCTTGTTTATCTCCACTTAATCATTTAAGGATGTCAAATCTATAGAAATTTATCATTGAGTGCTTTTGTCTGAAGATTGTAACAATGCTGCTTTTGATAACCTACAGTTTATTTATTTGGATTTGGTCTTGTTAGCTTATGTTTATATAGTTATTAGGTAAGAGCTTGTAGAACAAAAAGATTTTAAAAGATGAAACAGTTTTAAGGAGAAAACATCAGGCATTCAGGAATGAATTTATTTATAAAATAAAACTTAGAAAAAAGGAAAAGGAACTTATCCCTGGAAGCCTGATGTTTCCAACTTAATATTGATCCAAGGGAATATGAAACAGTTTAAATATTTTTTACCTTATGTTTATATAGTTATTGGGCGAGAGAGCTTGTAGGACAAAAATTAGGATTCTTAACTATAAATAGGTTTGTTGAAAAATAGTTGTTAAAATTTATATCCAACAAGGTAATAAGACCAAATCAATAAAGTGTGAGATGTTTCAGTAATCTATTTTTATAACTGATAACAGTACAGTAGAACCTCCCTGTAAAAGACACCTAATTGTAGAGCCAAAGTGTTCTTTAGGTAGAAGTGTCCTCTTACCGGAGAGTTGCTAAATAGTAAAAATGGTAATTTTGCATATGAAAACTGTCCTTTGTAGAGAGGTTTCCTCTCATGGAGGTTCTACTGTATTTAAAAATAAGCTGTGATATTTTTTCTCATTCAGTACTTTGATGATGGTAACTACACTGTTACTGGAACGTCACACACTATTTAAGACAATAATCCCTATTTGCTATAGAAGAAGATACACAGGTCTCCCTGACCCATATTTATCCTTCTATACACTACACTACTGTATTTATTTGGCCTTACAGTAGAGCCTCCATGAGAGGACAGGTAAGAGGACACCTCTCCCTAAAGGACACTTTGATTCTGCAATTAGGTGTCCTTTACAGGGAGGTCCTACTGTATTACCTTATGTTTTAAATCTATAATCCAAATTGAGTACTCAATCATTAACATTCAAAACTTTCTACCATTATTCCTAGTTGACACAAATCTGATTCAGGCCAAGTGTAAATTATACATGTAACACTATCATCAAAATTGCAAAAAAAAAAAATTACACACTAGTAATGCACAAGGTAATAAAACCAAATTTAAATAAATAAATAAATAGTGTGTGACATTTCGGTAACAGCAATGTTACCTAAACATCTTACTTACACTATTTATTTATTTAGATATGGTCTTATTACTTTGTGTTTCTAATCCATAATCCAAATTGTACCTTATCAAAACTAGTAAAGGTCAAGCATGATAGAGATCCTAGCATCAATTGAGAACTCCAAGGTTAGATACACATTTATCTCAGATGAACCTATAAAAAGTAACATCCATTCAAACAATCTCTTGTCACCAACAAAAAGACAATCTTCACAGATTGCAGTCTCTAGATAACAATGGAGATTCAGGCAGCAACATGCAGGGTCACAAATCTGCCAGCCTCAGTAATAATAAAATATACTACAACAACAAAAAGTTTTATTAAGACCTTTTGGTCTTATATAGATTTTCTGATTATAAGAGTTAAGTATAAGTTAATTATGTAGTATTTATAATAAGTTAATTAATTAATTGAGTATAATTAATAATAACAGTTAAGTAATTGCTCTTCTCAAAGCTAAAGTATTACCTCATATTATAAGATTATAAACTCAAAAGGAGCCTCTTCTATAGAACATGTTTATTTCGCTAGCTTTCGAACAAATTCACTCTTCAACGGACGTAAAGACAAGGTGTGATGTGAGATGCGTGCAATTATATAGACGTACATTGAGAGCCAAGATATATACAATATATCTCAATATATCAAAATTTATTTCTCAATTTGTAATTCTAACTGCTATCATATTTGTCACAAATTTGTATATATCTTGGCTCTCACTGTACGTCTATGTCGAATCCTGTTGACTCAATGTCGAATTGGGGGTGTCGACTCACTGTGGGAATTCTGTGGACTCACTGTGGGTGGATATAGGGTTGGATTGGTGGTTGGCTTTGCTGGTGGTCGGATGATAAGGGTTCCACAGGGGAAGAATGAACACACCTGGATGGGGTAGAAAAGGACCTTTGCGATTGGGAGAAGAATGAGATTGGAGGAGGTAGTTGGCCTTTCACATGGTGGAGCATACACTACCTTGGTTGGGACCTATGTTGAGCACACCTAGCTCGTAGCACGGTCACCTACCTTCTTTTTGTTTCTTGTCTGAGATAATCGTCATTGACTCTCTCCACTTCTCATTGGTTGAGATCCTTCCATGTCCTCTCTGATGATTCGCTATCAATTTGTCATGCTTAAATGTGATTGGTTGTTGATTTGTCATGCTTAAATGTGATTGGCTTAGTACCTCCATTGTCGCCATGATTGCAATCCTCCAGGAAGAAGAAGGCCTTTGAACTTGTTTTATGGGTCCAGGGCAGTGACCTTTACTTCCTGGATGATGCAATCCTGTACTTTGTTCTTTCCCATCTCGCGAGGCTTAACTTTTATTAAACCTTTAGACGATACATTATACATAGATTGTGGTGGGGTTACATAATCCTATATACAGATGATAAAGCACAATTTGGATTATAGATTATAATAAAAGAAGACCTAATCCAAATAATTTATTAGTGTGTGACGTTTCGGCAACAACAATGTCACCATCATCAGTACTATATAAGAACTTGCTGTAATATTTTTTCTCATTTATTCTTTTGTCTGATGATGGTAACAATGTTGTTGCCGAAACGTCACACACTAATAAATTATTTGGATTAGGTCTTCTTTTATTATTATCCTATATACAGATTATCACATACATATATATAATTGCACGCATCTCACATCACACCTTGTCTTTACGTCCGTTGAAGAGTGAATTTGTTTGAAAGCTAGCGAAATAAACATGTTCTATAGAAGAAGCTCTCTCCTTTTGAGTTTATAATCTTAAATATAGTTATGGTAATGGTGATGTCTACATTACCTCATATTATTCAACTTGACCTCCTAAACATCTTGTGCAATTTTGTCCCAGACTCCCCAGGTGGCAATATGGAATGTTACTTTTGTAAGAAGCATGGTTATACTTTTAAACACTTTTAGTCATAGATTATTTAAATTTCATCATGAAGACAAATGACATTTGTTGAATAGTGATAAGAAATAATTTGGATTATAAATTAGAAACATAAGGTAACAAGATCAAATCTAAATAAATAAATAGTGTGTGACATTTCGGTAACAACGCTGTTACCAAGACACACTATTTATTTATTTGAATTTAGTCTTGTTACCTTATGTTTCTAATTTGCTAAATGTTAATGAAAGTCATTTTTTTAATTCAATTATCTTTTCTACAATTTAACAAACTAATGCAGTTTTGAACATATTTGAACTCACAAAGTAATAAGACCAAATCCATATTGGGTTTTGTATAAACCCATTTTGTGTTTCTAATCTATAATAAAATTGTACCTTATCATATTTGAACTCAAACAAGCAATTTGTCAAGGGGTAATGATAAGGTACAATTTGGATTATAGATTAGAAACACATGGTAATAAGACCAAATCCATATAAATAAATAGTGTGAAATTTTGGTTATTGTTACTGAAACGTCACACACTATTTATTTATTTGAATTTGGTCTTGTGTTTGTCTTATCAAGAGGTAGTACATAGCAAAGCCATAGAGTTAAGATGATCCCTGACTGGTAGAATAAAATGTGTAACAATTTTTTGGCAATGCATTTCTTTTTAATAATAGCATCAAATATTATCTCTACAGACCTTACTGCAATGGTAAAATTTATTGAATGAATGTTCTTGGCTCATCAGTGGTGAACTGTATCAGTGGTTTTGCCAGCCAAGCCATCTTATTCAATAACTTTTAGCATTACAGAAAGGTCTGTAAAGATAATCTTTGATGCTATTATTATACACTTATGGGTATCAATATTTATAACTTGGGTACTAGAAGAGCTAACTCAAATCTTCCATAAAACAATCCTCAATGTGTAAACTCACAAACCCCTACATACCATGGCCTGAATCATGTACTTATGATATAAATATTTATTTTTGTAGGATCACACATCATAAAAAAAACAACAACAAATAATCTACAATACATATTAAAAGTTGGAAATGGAATTAAATGTATTTAAGATGTAAAATTGTATTGGAAAGGACAAAGGATCCCTGTGTCTAAATGGATTCCAAGATTCCCTTAATGAAGAAGCTCCCCTGATTGGAAGCTGGAATCATATGTGGCAACATCTTCATATACCAATCATTTCCTAGCTATTTGTTTCCTTCCAACACGTGTCTGGTCTTTCCCAATCTGCTCTGGCTATTGTGTGAGTGATGGTGCTGCAATGTGTGTCCTCTTTGATATCACAGTTTTATAATTTAAGGTGGAGGGAGGATAGAAACTGGGGGTTTCTGTCACAATATCTAGCTGGTGTGGGGGGGAACTCACATTTAGACAGTTTAACAAACAATTGATGGCAGATCTCTCCCCTTGCTGGTATTGTTTACTATACAACCTACTGGGGGAATAATGGACTTCCTGATTGGTTGATGGAGGCATTAGATTGGTGTGTCACAATATAAACTCAACACTTTTATTTTTTTTTCTTTATAATTATTATTATCCCAATTAACATGGTATGGGTAGTTAGCGAATGTTTTACTGTAAATGCACCACATGTCTACACATGTGAAAAGCAGTTTGACTTTGCACTTACAAATGTGCCAGAGCCTCGTTTGGTTACTTACATTCACTGGTGGGGTTGAGCTTTTGCCAATGGCAGGGGCCATTGGAGCACTGATTTTAATTAGAAAAAAGTGCCCAATGCGGGATACGATCCCGGTCGTAATGGTCGAAAATGATAAACATGGTGAGTAGTAGTTAGTGACTACTTTTACTGGAAGTGCACCACATGTGAAAAGTAATTAGACTTTTGCACATGCCAGAACCCTGTTTGGTTACTTGCATTCATTGGTGGGATTGAATTTTTTCAAGAATCAGGCACCCCCCCCATTGAAGTAATTTTTATTTCAGGAACAAAATTGCCTAATGCGGAATTTGATTCGAGGTAATGGATATTGAAAATCAAGTCTATACCACTCATCCACCGATTCATCTCTACACAAAATTCCTAAATTGCTTCAATGACCTCCAATTCTGGCAGAATGAGTGCAGTCTAACTACAGTTGCAGTAACAGCATCCCTCTTGTTATACCTTGGGTTAAAACAATTGAAACTTTCCAGTTATGATCTAATAACCAAGTTTGCTCTATTCATTCAGAACTTATGTCTGATGATGGTAACA
This sequence comes from Cordylochernes scorpioides, assembly GCA_030710605.1. Lineage (NCBI taxonomy): Eukaryota > Metazoa > Arthropoda > Arachnida > Pseudoscorpiones > Chernetidae > Cordylochernes > Cordylochernes scorpioides. The sequence continues at coordinate 25,428,240 of CP092863.1, forward strand.
ACGTTGTTATTGAAATGTCACACACTATTTATTTGGTCTTATTACCTTGAAGTTGCTGTCATAATGAGGTTCTACTGACGTGGTGTATACACTTTCAGTGTAAACTCACAAACCCCTACATACCATGAATATCATGTGTGGTCTGATTCATGTATATATGATATAAATATTTATTTTTGTAGGATCATCCTAAAAAAAAAACACCACAAATAATCTACAATACATATTGAAAGTTGGAAATGCAATTAAATGTATTTAAGGTATACAAACATTATTATAAGGGCATTGTCTAAATGGGTTCCAAGATTCCCTTAATGAAGAAGCTCCCCTGATTGGAAGCTGGAATCATATAATCTGCAGTTTGTTCAACATGCACAGACATTCCTGCATTGCCGAGTGTTTGGCCTCTACTGTGTCAAATTAGAGAGAGATATTTATAATCCAGGTTCCTGGAGCACAGAACACCAACTACTCAGGAACTGTGCCAAATTATGTAGAACCCTAACAAAAGGTAATAGGACCAAATCCAAATAAATAAATATGGTGTGACATTTTGGTAACAGCGTTGTTATTGAAATGTCACATTATTTAGTTATTTGGATTTGATCTTATTACCTTTTGTTTCTAATTTACAATTCAAATTGTACTTAATCACAGGTAGAAATCTCTTAGCTGTGAGCCACAATCATTATGTAATCATTGACGATTTTTATTATACAGTTAAACCTGTCTATAGCGCCCACTCGTGGGACTCGCCAAAATAGGGTGCTATAGAGAGGGGGTGCTATAGACAGGTCACTTTTAATGTAAATCGCTTCGTACTACGTATTTAAAAACTGCGCTATTTAGGGGGCGCTATAGACAGGTTTAACTGTATTTTAAATTATATGAACACCATAAAAAATTATATATTTAAAAATAACCAGCATAAATATGATTACTGTGGCCAATCAAAATCACATTTTTCTTATAAAAAAAAGTTGCCCAGAAAAGGTATAATCAATATTTAAAGTAAATTAAGACGATGGTAATCTCCATTTTCATTAATAGAAGAAAAATCACAAGACAGGGAGAAGCGTTTCTTTTCATTTATAAATTGTTATATACAAGCTTTAGGGCAATACACCCTTCTACAGCTACATCTCTATTCTACATCACTACATATGTATATTGTACCTGTAGGTGTCTTGAAGCTTGTACATTGTTTATAAAGTAGAACCTCCATGAGAGGACACTCGCGCTAGAGGACACCTCTCTATAAAGGACAGTCTTCATTTGCAAATTTGGCTTTTTACTATTTAGCAACTTTCCTGTAAGAGGACACCTCTCTATAAAGGACAGTCTTCATTTGCAAATTTATCTTTTTTAATATTTAACAACTTTCCAGTAAGAGGACACCTTGACTGTATTGACTCATCCATTGATGAGCTCTACTCTTCCCCGGCCATCAAAAATCTCAAGCTTTACAAGCTTGATACCTTAGTGTGATTGAGTGGAGATAAGAAAGAAGAAGAAGGACACCTCTCCTTAAGGGACACTTTGGCTCTGCAATTAGGTGTTGTCCTTTACAGGAAGGTAGTAATACTATATATGAAACTCTTCTCTCCAGTCTTGTGATTGTTCTTCAACAGAATGTCTTGAGAGGTAAGAACAAACCCAGATACCATGATATCATTCTGACTGACAATCAGGGTTCAAGCTCTTCCCACTAATGTAGAGAATGTTCAGATAAACACAGCACCCCAGCTTCCTAGGTCTCCTTGTTCCCACCAAGATGTAATTATAAAATAATAAGGCACACAGTTTGGATTATAGATTATAAACACAAGGTAATAAGACTAAATCCAAATAAATAAATAGTGAGTGATGTTTCGGTAACAGCGTTGTTACCATCATCAGACTAATGACTAAATGAGAAAAAATATCACGGCATGTAATTCTGTTATCAAATATGTCACACACTTGGTAACAGTACTATTTAAGAACATGCTGTGGTTATTTTTTCTCAAGTCTTTTGTCTGATGATGGTAACAACGCTGTTACTGAAACATCACACACTATATATTTATTTGGATTTGGTCTATTACCTTGCAGTTTTAATTATAAAAATAAAGCAAAAATTTTAAAAATAAATCTAAAACATTTTCTGGTATTAATGCCCCTTTTCACAATAATTATAATTGCCAGCCATTCCATTTTAGTTGAACATTACTCTCTGGGATGCCTCCATTCTTTACAACACTGGCAACCTATTTAATTGTTTTTTTTTTTTTTCTTGATAAGAGTAAAGTTTTAAACACAAGGTAATAAGACCAAATCTAAATAAATAAATAGTGTGTGACGTTTCGGTAACAGCGTTGTTACCATCTTCAGACAAAAGTACTGAATGTATGTAGTGCTGAAAGTGTAGTATGAAAGTACTGAAGATGGTAACAACGCTATTACCGAAACGTCACACACTATTTATTTGGTCTTATTACCTTGTTTTTATAATCTATAATCCAAATTGTACCATATCATTTCGAGTAAAGTTTTAATTATAAGGCACAATTTGGAGCATAGATTATATACAGAAGGTAATAAGACCATATCCAAATAAATAAATAATAGTATGTGACGTTTCAATAACAGCATTGTTACCAAAACATCACATACTATTTATTTATTTGGTCTTATTACCTTGTGTTTAGTAAAGTTTTAAAATTGCTGTCCTATATTTCATTTAGGTTAGGTTTAGTAGCCGTTGCAAAGAATTTTAGCAATAAATAAAGAGGTATGTATCTTGGAGTCTTTTTTATCAAAGATTAAAATCAATTGATTCTTATTATATGATGCACTAGCGCACCATCTGTTATCAAAATTCGATACTATTTTAAATGTGTAATATTCTTTTTGAAATTAAACAATTTCTACTGCCCTTATTGCAATGAAAAAATTAATGGGAGGGCCTGGCTCATCAGTGGTGAACCCTCCCAGCGGTTTCGCCAGTTTAATCTACCATACCGCTGTTATATTGTATTTTTGGAACTTCCTTTTATAGTGATACTGTAAAGAATATTACGCGTTTAAAATAGTATCAAATTTTGATTCTTATTATGTTATATAAAAAGTTTGGTAAAAAAATAATAATGAAATTATGAAAATATAAATCTTCTCTTTTATTAATTTATACAACATTTATAAACTCTCTCATATACATTTGCATTCATATTTTTAGCAAAAAAAAAAAGTGTGCAAATATTGTAACAAAAATCTATATGTATAGAGATTTTATACATCAAAATAATTTATAAATATATTATCATCAAGATAATCATTAAAATTCTAAAATTTTATATTCAAACTTTTTTTTATTTACAATTGCAACTCTTGAGAAAAAGTTTTCAAATAGCTAAATTAAAAATTATATTAAAATAAAAAAACAAATTTAGTCCTAAAAAAGAACAAACAGTGCAAATACACTATAGAACATGGCACAAGGAAAGACTGTTAGCATAAATTCACGTTTGTCTAAATAAATTAATTTGTGAAATACTTTAGCTGCTGAAAATGCTCCCCAATATATCATTAAAATGGCAACAAAGGTTCCTGATGCACCTTTAATCTTGAATAAAAGTGTTACAAAGTTTAGGACTATCATGGGAACAAAACAATATCCTAATATGCTAATGGTGCATTTCAAACTAATTCCTGTTTCAATTGCGCTCATTAGATTCAATAAACTAAACATTAATAGGCTTCCAATAAGGCCATAAAAGTAAGTTTGTCCAAAATGTAGTTTTCCATTTAAAAGTGATACTAATGCAAACAAAAGTACATACACAAATGGACCCGATAGATCGCCGCCTTGGAAGTATTGCACGTTGATTTGATGTGAAGACGTGAGAATATAGAATGATCTTTCCACAATGTCTCTTACATCAATTTCGAGTTCTGTTAAAAGAGGCGGTTCATCCTCGAAATTTTCTTGTAAGGGCGTCTCATTTTGTGAATTATGGTCAGTTGCGAGCACTTGGATGTTACGCTCAATTGTTGAATTATCTGTAAAATATTCCATTATATATTTAAGAAGAAAAACACAAATTAAAATTGTAAACAAACATCTCGATGCCTTTTAGATTTCTTTTTTTCTTTATAGAGGGCGTTGTGGTAGTCACGTGGAATCTAACTTGCGCGGGCAAATTGTTTGTGTATTGTTGAGCTCATATTGGATAAGATGTGAAATGTCAACACTTATAAAATAAATTATATTAAACATAATTTTCTAATTTTATTTCAAATATATTCCATAGATTAACGAATATGGAATCAACTATAAAAAGCAAAGTTATAACAACATTTCAATTAAATGGTTTGACGTTAAGAAGGTAATGTGAAACTTAACAATTGGCTATTTATTCACTGGTAGAGGTAAAAACTAATGTTAATAAACATTCTATGAAAAAATATATAAATCCCAACTTTTATAGACGAATTTTTATTATATTCCCCATATAAATAAAAATAACTTACAACTTTATATTTTTAAAAGCCAAATCATTGTGGTTTCTATGAGAATGTTCATTTTAACTTCAATAAAAACTTCAGTAGAATCTCAACACCCTAATTTATAACAGCAACATGTTTATAGTAACATAATACATAATTCTAAAGTCCCAGGTTTTAAGCTCAAATTGTTTTAACCATGGTTATATGACAACATTAGATCTGAGTCCCACAAGAGGGCTATTATACTCTATTGCTTTGACTGTGTGTGTGTGTGTGTATTCATATTTAAACCATATCATTTATTACTTAAAGGATATATAGTTTTTCCTTGCATTTTAAGATTCAATAACCAAGTCTATTCATCAAAGGTAAGGAAGGCTCCAAAAGAGATTTGAGATATAATTTCATACATTTTTTGGGTTTTCGTGCATTTTAATAGAGGAAAATTGAACTAGTGTGTTTTGTTGGCAAATTATCCAATGATTTGTTCTATTTGTATTTCTTCTAAAATGTGGTTTCTTCCCAAGCATTCACACACATGTCTAATAAGAAGTTATCTCCTGTTATTGGTTTGTGAGAACTAATGTGTCCAATGGATTAAAGGGCCGATGCTTCAAATTGTTCGGTAGTAGGATAGGATATTCAATCTTTGATATTTTACATTTATTTTATCACTTGACTCTTGTGCTGCATTACTACCATACCTAAGATACAAGAAAATAAGACCTAATCCAAATAATTTAAAAGTGTGTGACGTTTCGGTAATGCTGTTAATTGGATTAGGTCTTATTTTCTTGTATCTATATTCTATAATCCAAATTGTGCATTTTCATACCATACCTAAGATATAGATAAATATAAAGTCAGAAGTTTTTCTGGAATGAATTCATTATAAGTGACAGATGTGTACTTCCATCAGTCAATCAATCAGGAAACATAACTAACAGCTTGCAACTGCTTTTACTCAAGGTACTTCACCTTGTCTACATGTGATAGCAGTTTGACTTTTAGAGAAGGTGCCATTCAGTGGTGGGATTGGACTTGTGGAAAAATCATGGGCTAATGAAACAGTATTGAGCAAGTTTTGCCACCTTGTCTGAGGCACCTGCTATAAATATTGATACCCAAGTTCTTGTTTAACTGACGTAGCCACTTTGGGGTAGTGCCACTCATTCAGCAGGAGGCTTGTTTGGAAACTTTGAAAGAACCTGGACAGAAATAAACCAGGCTACCAGTGTCTGGCTGTCTTGTCATGTTGGACTCCTTCACTCTGCTTCCATCAATGCACCTCCATTACTTCCAGGAGCTCTTTGGGTTAAGATATTGATTTATGTGTTAGGACCTTGAACTCAGTGCTAGGACCTTGCTTTAGGTGCTAGGACCTTCCTCTATGTTTTAGGATCTTGAACTATGTTCTAGGACCCTTCTTTATATGTGTTAGTACCTTGAATTCTGTGCTAGGACCTTCCACTATGTTTTAGGACCTTGAACTATTTGCTAGGACCCTTCTTTATATGTGTTAGTACCTTGAATTCTGTGCTAGGACCTTCCACTATGTTTTAAGACCTTGAACTATTTGCTAGGACCCTTCTTTATATGTGTTAGTACCTTGAATTCTGTGCTAGGACCGTCCACTATGTGTTGCACAATTGATATGTCACTTATCACCCCAAATTCCACAAAATAATCATCAAAGAATAAAAGTAACTTGTTGCCCCACCGCACTATTGGTGTTCCAGAGATGCCTCACAATACCTGGTGTCCATGTTGGGGAGTGTGCCGCCCGAGGTACTGGACCCCTCCCTAGACATTGTCATCAAGAATGTCCAGAAGCTGCCCCTCACCTCCCCTATGGTGGACCTGGCCACACTGGAGCCCATTGTTGCAGAGTGCATGGCATCGGGGGACGATAGCTCCCAGGGGATCTTCAATGTCATCGATGCCTTCACAGTTCCCCACTTCACCTACAAGTAAATGACTGTTGCTGCTTGTCCTGGATACTAACCTGGTCATTTGTCGCAGCCCAGACCAGCGCAAGTTGATTCTAAAGGACAGCGTGAAGCACTCCTTGTTTGGCTCTGCTGAAGCCAAGGCCCAGTTGTTCCAAGACCGCTACCGTGTGATCCAGCAGCGAACCTTGCGCCATAAGCTATTCGCTCCACAGCCCCTGGTGTCCTCAGAGCGGCAACAGGAGGGCGGCTTTGTGCTGCGGCCTGTGGAGTTCCTGCTGGGATCCTCCATGCGGCAGGGCAACGTACTTTCCCTCGGCATGCTCACCCAGATGAAAGAGGTAGGTTGGGCTGGAGCCATTCTTTTAAAGGAAGGGGACTGTACAGTAGAACCTCCATGAGAGAACACTTGTGATAGAAGGCACCTCTCTATAAAGGACAGTTTTCATTTGTAAAATTATCATTTTTACTATTAAGCCACTCTCCAGTAAGAGGAAACCTCTCCCTAAAGGACACTTTGGCTGTGCAATTAGGTGTCCTTTATAGGGAGGTTCTACTGTATATTCTTTATATCAAGAAGAATCTACTCTATGTACACACTTCTTATATACTTTTGCAGCAAAAAAGTCAATTTGTTGCATACACTTATGGGCAAAACTAAAGGAAGTGGAGAGTCTTTGATGGCACCAGTCATCCGTTTTTTGAAGGAGACAGAGGCAATTTTGTTCACACTTGTTTATTGCGTGTGTCTTCAATAAAGGTCACTGTGTATCAAATATCTTTCAGAGTTATTGTCTTAATCCTGAATATACATGCTAAAAGGTACAACTTCCTCAAGTTTTGTCCATGAATTTAAGAGACAAAAAATTAATAGAGACATTACAAACTATGTCTATATAATAAGATGTCCATCCAAAGTGCCAACAACTTGTGTGCACAGGGGAAATACTACCTGGAGGATCCCTCAGGGTCGGTTCAGCTGGATCTATCCAAAACTGTATCCTTGGACCCTGCTGCTGTATGACCACTCTGGTCTTCTACTTTTTTTTTGTTCATAGATGCCATTTTTTAGATACAGTGGAACCTCCATGAAAGGACATTCAAGCTAGAGGACACTTCTCTATAAACGACACTTTTCATCACCAAAATTAACATCTTGCCAATTAGCAACTACAATGGTAAGAGGACACCCTCCCTAAAGGACACTTTGGCTCTGCAACTAGAGGTGTCCTCTTATTGGAGATTAGGTTAGAGGTCAAATATATATTTTTTATTAATACAGGGGGGGTGTTAAACAAAGCTCTATATTACTTGAAGCAATATTTAAAAGAACCACTTTCTAACAAGGTAAGAGAAACTTTATAGAAATGTGTCTCTACAGAAAGAGAGGAATCAAAATACATTTAAAGGTAAATATAAAAAGAGTGTATCATATCTTAAAGTTTTTTTTTTTTAAATCACAATTAACAATATATTTATTTCTAGATAAAGGAGGTTTTAAAGAACTATAATGGTTTGGGAGAGGATTTGTTGCTACCTTGGTAGAATTTCCCTTAACTTGAGAGGTCAGAGCTACCGAGGTGGTATCTTCACAGACCATGCTTTTGTCCTGGCGGAGGGCTTCTATGAGGACCACATCTTCCACGTGCAGACGCTGGGGTTCCCTCCCCTGGAGCCCTCCTCCCTCACCAGGTGACTGTACTGTTGGATTACTGGTGAAGCCAGTGTCTGATGTTTCTGTGACAGCTTTCCTGGCATCATTATCTTCAGATTTGAGTTTTTTTTCAGGGGGTTGATGGAAGAATGGTATAAACTGTCAACATCCACGCAACCCAGGAAAAAAAAAAGTGTTCTCTGATTTTTGCAAAAAGTCTAACCCCACAAGCAAAACCAAATGGGGCTTTCAGGCAAATTTCTAAGTTCAGAAGTCGAACCGCTTTCTACATGTGTAGACATGGGGTGCACTTACAGTAAAAGAAGTCGCTAACTACCCACCATCATGGCATACTTGGGATAAGTACCACCACTTCTTTCTTATGGTGGGAAACCTCTCTATTTTATTTTATAAAGTATGTTTAACCGTCACTTCTTTCTTCCTTCTCTTCTCTCAATCCAGTAAGATGTCAAAAACCTGCTGAGCTTTCCAACACTATCTACTGGAGATAACAGTCCTCATTAAATGGATGATGTGGTTGGGAGTAACATTAAGATATGTTTGTAAAAAATGTACAAAAATGTTCAGCATTAATAATGACGATAGTTCACATCTTTCACAGATGGACGATGCTATAGGTTGACTTCAAGTTATGATATTCAATGGTTGGTAATAAGGCACAATTTGGATTATAGATTATAAACACAAGGTAATAAGACCAAATAAATAAATAGTGTGTGACGTTTCGGTAACAGCGTTGTTACCATCTTCAGACAAAAGTATTGAATGAGAAATTTGGAAATATCTTTGTTTACGCCCCGTAATGAATGATTTTTGAGCCCCGTGAATGAGAAATTTTACAACAGCATGTTTTAAATAGTTACTGTTATCAAGTGTGTAAACAAGATAACAGATAATAATAAGATAGTTATCTTGTTTACACACTTGATAACAGTAACTATTTAAAAACATGCTGTGGTAAAATTTCTCATTCAGTTCTTTTGTCTGAAGATGGTAACAATGCTGTTACTGAAACGTCACACACTATTTATTTATTTGGATTTGGTCTTATTACCTTGTGTTCAATGGTTGGTAATAGTGATAATGATGATAATATCATTATCCAGTGTGAGATGATGCGGTAGCAATGCTGCTACAGAGATGTCGGTTTACTCCCCTCTATTTGATTCTGTTTGAAGGTTATTTTTAGATTCACCAATCAGGACAATGTCATCTGCATATAGCAAAAGATGAACATTTCCATAATTTGGGAGTTATATTCCAAATAAATCTGAATTATGAAAAGATCAATTAAGTTATTTTTTTCACCAAAGTGTGCCTGGATCATGATGCCATGATCAACAAAAGCTGCGCCCCTACACCCCATTCCATGATTTATAAAAAGTATAAATAAATAAGGTGACATCAGTTCCCCTTGTAATACTCCTGAGCACACTTCTGTTTTATTTCTTCACCCTTAATCTACACTAAAGGACAAAACTTAAGGAAGTTGTACCTCTTAGCATGTATATCAGGATTTAGACAATAACTCTGAAAGATTATTTGATACAAGGTGACCTTTATTGAAGACACACGAGATAACCAAGTGTGAACAAAATTACCTGTCTCTTTTAAAAAAACAGATGACTGGCAACATCAAAGACTTCCTCAAGTTTTGTCCATGAGTGTAAATATATGCCTTTTAAATTGACTTCTTTACATTAACACCAATATGTTGCCAATTTTGTAACTAGTTTATATATTTCTTTGCTCATATCTTTTTCTAAAAGAGCGATTTAATATTTAACTCAGTATTTATTTTTAAATCTTTCAATGCAAGTAAGCAAAGGCTAATTATAAATGTTTTGGTGGGTGGGTAGTTCTCTCATTACACCACCATCTTCTAACAATTCTATGTAAGATTCTATTGTTTTTTCCTATCCCCTCGTGTAAAGATTACATGAATTCCATGAGTTCATGCTCCTCGAGCTGTTATGTAAGATTCTGTCAACACCTTATTACAGTAGAACCTCCCTTTAGTGGACACCCTTCTAGTGGACATCTCCCCACAAAGGAAAAGAACAGTTTTCATTTGCAAAATTACCATTTTTACAATTTAGCAACTCTCCTGTAAGAGGACACCTCTCCCTAAAGGACACTTTGGCTCTGCAATTAGGTGTCCTTTACCGGAAGGTTCTACTGTATTTCAATACTTTTGCTTGGAGGACAGTGAAAGAGACCACTCTTCAATGGCTATCAATTATTGTAAAAGGCCAATCTGAACAGTGAGTGCAAGTAGCCAAATGGACCTCTGGCACACTTGTAAGTGTAAAAATCAAACAACTTTTTATATGTGTAGAAGATTCATGGTGCTACTTAGAGTAAAAGACATTTGTTAACTACCCACCATGATTACCATGGCCTGTACCTTGTTGTCAGACCCACAGTGTAGTATAATCTCTGTCATGAACATCTCTCCAAACTGTCTTAGTGGCTTCAAACTAAAGCAGGATCCTGGGTAATTGATGTTCCTAAATATCTGACCATCCTGGAGTTTTCCATTAAAGGAGATCTGGGGGGTGTAGGCAGCACTTTGGAACAGCCAACCTGTTTGGCGGCCCCTCCTCCACCACAGTGAAGACCAATGAGAAGATGAGGAGACTTGAAGCCAACAATCCTGATGCTATGATTGTTATCCTCTCTGATGTTTGGCTCGACCAAATCAAGGTAAGTGTATGATGTTTTTTTTTTTTTTTTTTTTCAAAATGAGAATATTATATACACACTGTGGATATTAGAGCACAAGACCAAATACATATTTTTCTTCACTGGTTCAATTGCAGCCTTATTAGCTGTTTCAATATTGAGTAATCTAGTTGAAAGCAATGTTGCTACCATGAAATGTCACATATTTGGCCATGTTACCTTGTGATAAAAAAATATTACATTTATAACAACCTCATTTATATAAACAACTTATATATTGTAATAGTGAGGTATAAGACTCGTATTTGTAAAAAGCTGGCAGAAAAGAAGAGGTGTAAAAGATGTTGACTGCAGGTACTGGAGAAGCTTCAAGTCCTGTTCACCGGCTATGCCAACATGGCTCCTGTCTGCTTCCTGCTCCTGGGCAACTTCCTCAGCCAGCCCCACGGCAGCCACCAGCCCAAGGTCATGAAGGGTAGGTTGAGAGAGTTCCTTCGCATTTTGCTTTGGTAAGCCATGTGTGTGTTAAACCATCAGAAAATGATATTAACCAGGCTTCTACATACATTTAAAATGTTTTGCATCGTTTGTCTTCTTTGTCTGCAAGGGCAGATAAATGTCTCTGTGCCATCCCTCCTTATATTTACATTACTACATCAACAAAAATGATTTGTAGAATTAGCATGAGGAGGAGATGAGCAAATGATGACTGATATACAAATTATAAATTATTTTCAATGGAAAAACAACTTGTTGTTGTTTCTTATCCCCTTGTGTAAAGATTACACAAATTCCATGAGTTCATGCTCCTCGAGCTGTTTTATGATAAGCAGTGGCCTCTCCCAAAGGTCCTGTTTAGTGCATCTAATGCAAGCCAAAATGTGTTCTGGAGCTGCAAGTGCCAAGCTACATTTTGGGCAAGTGGGGTAGATTTTGTTATTATTTTCTATCTTCAATGGCTTGAGATGGCCTGTTATAAATCTTGCTAGTGTTGTTTGATGCTGTCTATTTCTGAGGTTCAGAGCTCCTCCTAGGTCCACTCCACTGTACCAACTGTGCTTTGGTGGGATCCTCCAGTTCTTGTTTATTTTTGTTTTGGCTACTGTTTGTATTTCTTTAAAAGTAAGTTTATTTTTCTGTGGAAAAAAACTTGAAAGTGGTTGTTGGAAAAATAGGCATGTGTAAGGTGACAAAAGTAATAAATGCGCCAAGTTGAACAGCCATGATGGACAGTCCCCAGTGGCTGCTGAAGCCTTTAAGTGGGCTCAAAGCATTCAGCCAGTCAGTGCTTCTTGATAGAAATTTATGCTACAAAATTGATCTCTTGTAAAGTGAGCATTGGCCCAAGAAAGATTGATTGTTATAAGGTGAATGACTTTCTATTGCAGGTTTAAATAATGTGCTCTCAGTTTTAGATATTTTCTTCCAATATACTCTAGTCTCCCTTGTGAAACCACCTCAAAGCATGAATTAGCCCTGTCACTCTGGGAGGTAGTTTCTTACCAGAGTCCGTCATGCCAGACCAAATCATGAAGAGTTCTATCAAGTGAAACTGTCTTTGATGAGAAGCCACCTTCAGGAGAGGCCGGGTTTAATAATGTTTTCAGGTGGTCACACACAACACACATTCATGAGAGACCCTACTGTATTAAGCTGAAATGACATATAGCTATTGTGTGAATCTCTTTATCACGGCCTGTTCGATGTGTATATGGGATAAGTAAAAAGGTTATTTGTCACCAATGGAGATAATATTACTAGGAGAGCTCCAAGTATGGTGAACGGTCTCTACAGATCAATGGGAAAGTGTTTTGGGTAAGAGCGGTCTTTGATCCGGTCTTTACCAATGTCATTTGGTCTTGGTATTTCAACTGGATTGTTATATTTATTGAGGTATCTTTTTGTTGTTATAATGATTTCCATTATTCATGATCACCTTGGCTTGGCTCTCAGCTGCATGTAAAGCCTAGGAACTAGAGGAGTAGACAGGGTTAACTGTACAAGTTTTGTGACAGGATATAAGAGGAACAATGACATGTTTAAACCTGTGTGTTGCAGAATGTCTGAGGAAGCTGGCTGCCCTTATTGCTGAGCACCCCACACTACTGGAGGACTCCCACTTTGTGTTTGTCCCGGGGCCCCGCGATGTGGGCATGGCCAACATCCTTCCCAGGTGATTGACTGGACCTTGGCTGGCTTGGACTCTATGGGCCAACCTCATAGATTCTTGATGTACATAGGAACAGCAACTTGGTTATAACATCATAGCATGGACTATATTTACTTTTTTTTTTTTTAAATAAGATTACAGTAAAAATGATTTTGCAAATTATGAAACCATCCTAAGGTTCAAAAAATGAGTTAAATGGAAAGTTTATTAAGAGTAATAAAAAAAAAGATTTTCTTCATCAAATAATGAAATCCCAAGTGATGTGTGTGTTATTATAACAAGAGGTGACCCTCCTGTGTCCAGGCCAGGGCTGCCAGACCAGGTGACAGAGGAGTTCCGCCGCAAGGTCCCCAAGTCTGTCTTCACCACCAATCCCTGCAGGCTCCAGTGGGGCACCAAGGAGGTGGTGGTGCTGCGTGAGGATGTGGGGGCCAAGCTATGCCGCAGTGCCCTCTATGTACCGGCTGAAGTGACGGGGGCCACAGTGGCCCGCACCCTAGCAGCCAATGGCCACCTGCTGCCCCTGCCCCTGGCTGCTGCTCCAGTGTTCTGGCCCCACGACCCGGCCCTGTGGCTCTATCCCCTGCCTGATCTGGTGGTACTGGGCTCTCGGGGGGCCTCCTGGGGGGCCTGTCCTGTGGCTGGGTGCACCTTCCTCTACCCGGTGGGTTCCTTGGGGATAGAGAGTTAGCAGAAAATGGGAGAATATACAGTAGAACCTCCCTGTAAAGGACACCTAATTGTAGAGCCAAATTGCCCTTTAGAGAGAGGTGTCCTCTTACTGGAGAGTTGCTAAATTGTAAAAATGGTAATTTTTCAAATGAAAACTCTCCTTTGTAGATAGGTTTCCTCTAGCGCAAGTGTCCTCTCATGGAGGTTCTACTGTGTATATGGTATAATTTTAAAATACAGTTTAATCTTGTTATAATAGCAGCGGCAGCATTGTTAGAAAAAGGAGAAATACCTCTTTAAAAATCCTAAGTTCAACTGACCTGGTTGATAGATCTCAGCAAGAGTTCTTCTTCAGGGATACCGAGGAACTGCATCTGTACTCGTGTTAGATTCAGCAGCCAAGGCATCTGCTTCTATTTTAGGAACAGCCTCAAATTACAGGAAAAGTCGGACTTCACCAAAGTGTGCCTGGATTATGGTGCCATGATCAATGAAAGCTGCACCCCTACACCCCATTTCATGAGGCTCATGGAGCATAGATTTATGGAATTTGTGTAAGCTTTGCACAAGGAGGATAAGAAACAACAAAATGATTATAACAACATACACTAGAACCTTGTATAACAACCATTTTTTTATAGCAATAATAATTCTAAGATCCCAAGTTTTAAGTTTTAATTATTTTAACTGTGGTTTTTTATTGAAACATGGTTATTTAATATAAAATATTTTGATCCCAAGTGATATTTATATTACGAAATTCAACTTAAATTCTTGGTCCCCTTATTCTAACAATGGTAACAACAATATACCACACCACATTATAACAACATTGGTTGATTTTATGGTGTTATAACTAGGTTATTTTTATATATGTTGTCTTGTCATTGGTTTCCTTCAAGTCGAGTTCGACTTTTGGTTACTATATGGACAAATATTCTCCAATTTAATTTGTTAGTGACTATCACTCACAGTGACCTTCCAGTAGCTTTCTGGGCCCCTTCTAGTCAGCTGAGGTCTTTCTCTCCATCACATAGGTCTTAAATGAAATTAATCCTGTTAAAACCCTAGAATCCCAAATATGTAAACAAAGACTGACTTACTTCAGACACAAAATGAGAGTAAATGGTTTATAAAAGATGTTGATGTTGGGAAATTTTTCCCAATTCTTTTATAAACCATTTAATCTTAATTTGTGTCTGAAGTAGATCAGTCTTTGTTTACATAGTTGGGATTCTAGGGATTTAACAGGATTAATTTCATTTAAGATCATTTGTGATGGCTCCTAATAATTTTATTTATTAGAACTCAGTGAAATTTCTGGAGCGAACCTTTTTTTTCTTTAGCCCAAAAATTTGAGATAAACCTCCAACATAAACCCTGGATTTCATCTGTTTTATCTCATTTTATCTTGTCTTGGTTTTTGGCCTGAAGAAAGAGGTTCCTCTCAGAAAGCTATCTGAGTTCTAATACATAAAATTACTGTGAGCTCTGTGTTGGTTCATTGTGGTCAGTCAGTATCACAAACTATTGAAGAATTCCCCAAGTGTAAAGAGCCACCTCTGAAGTTGTGCTGTGTGCCAGGGCTCCTTTGTCATCAACCAGTTCAGCTTCAAGGTGTACATGCCGGCAAGTGGTGATATTGAGGACAGCCAGATTCCCTCTGATACCTAGGGTTGTGTGTAAATAAATATTTTTATTACTTTGTATCTTTACTCTCTTTCTCTAAAGCTGTATTCTCTAAAACCTGTCTTTTCTATTAATTATCCCTAGTACACACAGTACAAACTATGATAATCATGGTGGGTAGAAGTTGGTGACTGCTTTTATTATGCACTACAATTTCTACACATGTGAAAAGCAGTTCAACTTTTAAACTTACAACTGTTGCCAGAGTCCGGTTTGATTACTTGCCCTTGCTGGTAGGGTTGGAATTTTGCAAGAATCGGGGGCCATGGGAGCATTTTTTATTTTATTTGAAAAAACTGCCCTATCCAGGATTTGATCCCGGGTCATAGTGATTGAAAACCAAAAGTTTGCTCGCGGAGCATGAACTCATGGAATTCGTGTGATCTTTACACAAGGGGATAAGAAACAACAAACCAAAAGTTTAGACCACTCATTCAATGACCTCCCAAAAACTGTCTTGAGAGTTTCCAATCAGTTCAAACAAATATGCTCTTACAAGACATTGAATAAAAGTGGTTATAATGAACCCAAAACTCATCTTATACAAATTCAATTATGTTCTTAATATAGGTTATTGATGATATTTAAACTTTAGGGGGTCTCAAATTCATGCATGAATATATTAGACAGGGTTATTTGTCTAAGAAAATTAAATTAATGGAAACAATATATAGTTCTCACTAAAAATTGATTCCTAAGACAGGAAAACTCACAAGAACAGGTGATTTCTAAGAAATTTTATTGCATTGTTTCTTGAATAAGCTTTTATATAACAAATGTTATATGATTGAGTGTTATGAGAGACCAGCTATATACATGGCTAAACTCTTGGTGGTCTCTCATCAAAGACTTCTAGCCTCCTATCAGTTCTCTTGTTTGTCCAACTGATAAATGCCAACTATTTGAAACATGTTCTGATATTGAGTATTGTTTAGTCTTTGTGTATTAGAACTGAGAATGACTAACAGTCATTGAGATCCCGGAGAATAATTAGGCTTGACTTTTTCAGTAATATTAAACTTTATTGCTTAATATGGTAATCCGAGAATATCAAAGGGCTTATTTACATATGTACAATTTTATCTTGCCTATCTTCAATTCTTTACGTTCTTAAACTTTATCAGGTTTTGCTTCCGCTTCCTTTGCTTTGTCTTTTAACCTGATCTTCCTTGATTTCTCCAACTTTATTCTCGCTAGCTAAGGTTTGTCCTCTTATTCAATCTTCCTCTTATTCAGACGTCTTCTTATTCAATCTTCTCCCTATTCAATCTTCTGCCTCTTGATCTTTAGTCTGTTGACTTTAACTTCGCTCTTCTTTGAACTTCCTCTCAGCGACTGCGACCTTTCTCTCTTCTACCTTACTTGCTATACCTTTTACCTAACTTCTAACTCGCGCCTACCGCCACTTACTGACTCTCGTCTACCGCCACTTACTGACTCTCGTCTACCGCCACTGCTCTCGCTCACTCCACACCTTCTTTTATACGCTCAAAAACTGTCACGTGGGCGCACTCTGTGGTGACTTTGCGGCGCATCCCGTGACTCGCGCCATCTAGTGCCATTTTTCACAACCACTTCCCAACATACCCCCACCCTCTTTGTGTGAACACAAAGAGCCATATCCTCCTCTGAGGTCACTTCCAAGGGGTAAATCTTTCGTATTGGCCAGTCTATTCTCTCTGCGACCTTTGCATCATCATTCAACTCTTTCCTTTTCTTCCGGATCCTTGAGGTATGGGGCACTTAACTAAAATCGTCTACAACGATTTCCCGCCCGAAAACCATCAGTTGTCCATCTTCTTCTTCCAATTAAATCTGAGGTAGTCCCAATCATTGCTCTTAATGGCCATCAACCGGAAGTATCTTCTCAGGTCGGCCAAAACTCCGTACTTATTTTTCCGAAGCTCTATCCTCACATCAGGGATTCTTCTCAGCAGACCGGGTCTCCTCTTCAAGTACCGCCTCAAGGCGAGTCCGCCGTTTCCTCGACAGGAAGCGTCGCCAAATACTGGCCGTATAGGCGTAGCCTCGGACTTACACCCAAATACAGGGCGATCAGTACCCTGTTCTGCATCTAGCTTTTCTTCTTCCTTTGGATCAGTACCCTGTTCTGCATCTAGCTCTTCCTCCATCTTTAACTCTGTACAATGTACTTCATCTATATTTTTCGCTTCATTTGCATCATGATCTTTTCCCTTGTTGTATTTATCATCCTTATTCTTTGCATAATCAGATCTATTTATGGTTTTCCAATCTTTGGATTCTGTTTCCTTATAATTATCCTTTATGTTAGATTCCGTATCTCCAGTTGGTCTTGCTTCCACCAATTTCCTCGATGCTTGAACTTTTACAAGTCTTTCCTCATTATCATCAATCGATTCAGCCTCGTCTGAAATCTTTACTTGGTCAGCGCTTTCGGCTACCGCTCTAGAATTGTCCACCGTTTCATAACCTTTAATTGCCGTCTCAGAATCCTTCACTCCATCGCTCTTAGGCTTCGCTTCAGAATCCTTTACTCCGTCGCTCTTAGGCTTCGCTTCAGAATCCTTCATTCCTTCGTCCTTAGGCTTCGCTTCAGAATCCTTCATTCCTTCGTCCTTAGGCTTCGCTTCAGAATCCTTCATTCCTTCGCCCTTAGGCTCCGCTTCAGAATCCTTTACTCCGTCGCCCTTAGGCTCCGCTTCAGAATCCTTTACTCCTTCACCCTTAGGCTTCGCTTCAGAATCCTTTATGCGTAAGTTCTCAATCCTTGCATTCACCGCCTCCACTTTCTGCCCTAATCTTTTTAGATGTAGGTGTAGAATCTTTATTTCTGTTCTATTCGTAGGATCATCCTCCATTACCCTTTCAATCTCGGCTATCGTCCTCACCATCAATCCTTGAAGAGGAGCTCTCATCCTTTTCAATGCCTCCATTTTCTTTAAAGCCTCCATTCTCTCCAGGATCACGTCCGGCTCACCACTATGTTTAGTCTTTGTGTATTAGAACTGAGAATGACTAACAGTCATTGAGATCCCGGAGAATAATTAGGCTTGACTTTTTCAGTAATATTAAACTTTATTGCTTAATATGGTAATCCGAGAATATCAAAGGGCTTATTTACATATGTACAATTTTATCTTGCCTATCTTCAATTCTTTACGTTCTTAAACTTTATCAGGTTTTGCTTCCGCTTCCTTTGCTTTGTCTTTTAACCTGATCTTCCTTGATTTCTCCAACTTTATTCTCGCTAGCTAAGGTTTGTCCTCTTATTCAATCTTCCTCTTATTCAGACGTCTTCTTATTCAATCTTCTCCCTATTCAATCTTCTGCCTCTTGATCTTTAGTCTGTTGACTTTAACTTCGCTCTTCTTTGAACTTCCTCTCAGCGACTGCGACCTTTCTCTCTTCTACCTTACTTGCTATACCTTTTACCTAACTTCTAACTCGCGCCTACCGCCACTTACTGACTCTCGTCTACCGCCACTTACTGACTCTCGTCTACCGCCACTGCTCTCGCTCACTCCACACCTTCTTTTATACGCTCAAAAACTGTCACGTGGGCGCACTCTGTGGTGACTTTGCGGCGCATCCCGTGACTCGCGCCATCTAGTGCCATTTTTCACAACCACTTCCCAACAAGTATAAATATTAGGCCTCCAGGGAAAATTGTTCTCCTTCTTTATATAGGGGACTGTATAATGTATATTTATATGGACTCACTTAGCCTTGACAAACATATACCTACAGTAAAACCCCTCTATAGTGAACCCCAATGGGACAAAGCTTTTAGTTCAATATAGCCACGGTTTGGCTATTCACTTTTCAAAATTTTTAGACCTTATAATTAAAGGACAGCCATACACACTGGAAGAGAGTGCATCATAATGGTGGCCACTTTGTTTTAAAGCCCATAATTACCAATATCCTTACATTAATACTGAATATTAAAAGAAATTATTATAATAATTATCTGTTCAAAAACTTTTTCAGGCACGAAGGTGTACAGTGTTTCCTCCTGTCGAAGGGTGTTCGTGCCCGAAATCTAGAGATTGAATGTTTTTGAAAAGATTCTTTTTCCTGGAGGTCTGATATTTTTACTCAAGGGATTATTTTTTGAATAATGCTCTGATATATTTTTCTTGTTTAGTACTTTGTCTGATAATGGTATCAATATGCTGTTATTGAAACATCACAATACATGTTGTGACAATAACATGGATTTTCTCTTGTTATCTTTTTAATTCTAATCTATAATTTAAATTGTATACCTTATCATGACCTATCCTTATAAGTGATGGGTCTCCAATAAGAGACCAACTCCAGGAGAGACTGAGTTTGGCCATATTTTTAAGCAGATTTTAATGGGAGATAAATGTATTTGATTGTCACAATGCATTTCTTACACAGAACTTTCAGCTGAGAGCTGATATCGACTAATTTTTTGTTTTGACTGTAAAAAGAATCTTTGAGTTTAAATTCAAAATTTGGCACAAAGAAGTAGGTGACTTAGAACATAAAAGTTTGCATTTCCAAGAATTAATTAGTTTTGTTATTGGGAAATGGTTTTAAACCAAAGATAAAATGGGCCTAAACTTGAAGCTATGCTGTCAAAAGAACATACGAAATGGAAGGATGATGATACAGGTCTCCTGACCCTCCTTCCTACTGGGTCCAGTGAAGTCTGGTGATCTCTTAACCTCAACATTATAAATGACTATATATAAATGCTAAATTACATTTCCTTGATAGGTTTAAGTTTTTTTTTTTTTTATATCAGCTAAACACAAGGTAATAAGACCAAATAAATAAATATTGTGTGACGTTTTGGTAACTGTTGTTACCATCTTCAGACAAAAGTACTGAATGAGAAAATATATCACAGCATGTTTTAAATAGTTACTGTTATCAAGAGAGTGTGTAAACAAGATAGCAAATAAGAAAATAGTTTTCTCTATATAAGAACCCTAAAATATTATTTTTAGAATTAGAAGTGGAAAAAAAGCCTCTTCTTTTTTCAAATATGCCATGATATATATTCTCATTCACAATGCTGTTACCGAAACATTACACACTATTTATTTATTTAGATTTGGTCTATTACCTTGGGTTTATAATCTATAATCCCCAAAAAAGGCAAATTGTGCCTTATCATTTATATCAGCTATTCAAGTTTTGGAGAAATTTCCACTTGGGTACTACCCGGAGAGAGCCCGGTCACTTTGCTAGTTATTGGAATGGTAAACAGAAAAGGTAACATTTAGCTAGCAAGGACACACAATGGTCAGATTCTTCAACTTCACCACTAACTTTAGGGCATCTATTCTTGTATAACATAATGGAATAATAATGCTAAAAAACAGAGAGGGTGCCATTTACATGTTTTGTTGTGGAATACTCACCAAGATCAGGCCACAATTTATTTCTCCCATGTGCCCCAGTAGCCAACTTTACATACCATCTGTGAGTTAATCCCCAAAAGTACAGAGTTGTTCCATGAACATCATCCACTCTCTCTGTAGCAGAGTTAATACAGTCAAACCTCATGTAATTATATCACTTGTGACCATGTTGTTGTTATAACAACACTGGTAAAACAATTGGTGACTTTAGAATTATGATGTTTTAACCAAGTTGGTGTTATAAAAGAGACTTCAAAAATAATAATCTCTTCCTCAGGGAGGTGGGGTGATTGGTAGTGGTCATGGGATGTCCTGGGGCCACTGATCTAGGTCATCTTGGTGTTGACATACTGGAGCCATAGGAACAGACTCTTTCAGCACAGTAATTACAGTGTATTAAGCAAACACTCACACAGGGAAACAACTTCCTAGGTAGCCCAGGTTGCCTCTTAAGACATGTTTTACTGAATAGCTAAGAAATGACAAGAATGTAAGTGAATGAACCTCACTCAAAGTTTACTGCTTGGGTTCATTAACACAAGGCAAAAAGACCAAATCCAAATAAATAGTGTGTGGCATTTCGGCAACAGCCTTGTTACCAACATCATACAAAAGTACTGAAAATCTTATTACCCTGTGTTTAAAATCTATAATCCACAAATTGTGCCTTATCATGCTTGGGTTTATTATTTTTATTTAAATAAATGGACAGAGAGAGAGGTGATGTATTCAACTGTAAGAAAATGACCCAATCATTGCCACCAAAGTAGAAAAACATTTTAATAATAAGACCAGAGGGGATCAGAACAACAATTGTATGTAACTTGATAAAGTGTGTCAAAACAACAAAAAGTAAATTTATAATAAACACATCATTTAAAACAAAGTATATGTATAAAAAGATATACAGTAGAACCTCCCTTTAGCAGACACCCCACTAGCAGACATCACTCCTCTACAAAGGACAGTTTTCATTTGTAAAATTACCATTTTTACAATTTAACTCCCCGGTAAGAGGACATCTCTCCCTAAAAGACTCTTTGGCTCTGCAATTATGTGTCCTTTACAGGGAGGTTCTACTGTATTGAAAAAAAAATCAAAAACAATAATTATATAAGAAGTGTATAAAAGAAGAACAATGGTGAAGGAATGTGAGGAGATCTCCATCACCATCTTCAGACCAGATGTACTCACAAGTGTGACAATACCTACACCTGAAGGAAACAAGTTTTCTGAATCCATGACCCCAAAATTGGGAAGGAAAATGAACTAAAGTCTTTAGCATTGACACGTAGAATCTATCTTCATATATGTCACTATTGTCAAATTACCTTTGCATCTGGATAACTTTTTAAGTTTCATTCTTTTCAGGACACAAGGTAATAAGAACAAATCCAAATAGATAGTGTGTGACATTTTGGAAACAGTGTTGTTACCATCTTCAGACAAAAGTACTGAATAATCTATTCAGTATTTCTGTCTGAAGATGGTAACAATGTGTATTTATAATCTATAATCCAAATTGTGCCTTATCATTCTTTTCAGAAGAGTAAAACGATTTTTAAAAAAGCTTTAAGAAAGAGGCAGTTTTACAATGGAAGATTATAAACTAACTTCTCTAGGTGATTCAATAAAGTCAGCTTGCCCTACTGGAGACTGTACACAACAATTGGAAGCCCAGATGACTGGAAGACTAGGAGTAATTTGGCACTTGTATGTTGGGGTTTAGCTACATCATACACTGGAACCTCACTATAACAACATCCTTTATAACAGCAACCTTGTTATAACATCATTCTAAAGTCCCATAGTTTAAGTTCCAATTGTTTTAACCATGATAATCCCAAAAACATGGGTTTAACAACAAGTGATGTTGTCATAATGAGATTCCTTGGTGCAATCTATCAACACAAGGAAGAGTTTCCATTAAGATAAAATAAAGGCAAAGCTACCATATACTTTGATTTCAATATAGCTATCGTTCAAAATTCAGCTTTAAAAAAGACATTGAAACAATATAAAGGGAAAGGTGTACATATTCTGCAGAGCTACACTATGTAGATATAAGTATTACATAATTCAGAAAAATGAAAAGTTGGGTTTTCTCACAAGGGTGGTGAAGGGATATTAGTTTTACTGCCAGCATGATAAACACGTTTATAAATAAGTTCAATTGTGTACATATATGGGTGTCCCAAGTAGGCCCTCCAAGGTACATGTATTGAAATAAAGTTAAGGCTTGAGGAATTAGCTGGGGTATAGCTGCTCAACAAATATGGCTTGGGAAATTAATTGCAGAGTTTATGGTGGAAGGAGGGCTATTTTTAATGTATTATATTTAATGAACACAAGGTAATAAGACCAAATCCAAAAAAATAAATAGTGTGTGACGTTTGGGTAACAACGCTGTTACCGAAACGTCCCCCACTATTTATTTATTTGGATTTGGTCTTATTACCTTGTGTTAATAATCTATAATCCAAATTGTGCTTTACATTATATTTAATGCTTCACTCTTTTTGGAAAGAAGAGCTATGATATATAACTGAAGGTGGACCAAACTCAGAGAGAGAGAAAAGCAATTTTACATTAGAACAGCCACATTGAAGGATGAGTGTAGTAAAAGCTTTCTGCTTAACATTTCGGCAACCACATTGTATCCATCTTCAGAAACACAAGGTAATAAGACCAAATCCAAATTAATAAATTGGGTGTGATGTTTCAGTAACAATACTGTTTGGTCTTGTTACCTTGTGTTTCAAATTGTACATTACCATCTTCAGACAAAAGTATTGAAACTACATATGATATTTTTGTTAATCTTGGTCGCATAGGAATTTCTTTACGAGTTTGTGCTACAAATTAACATACACCTGATATCATTTAAAAAAAAGTAAAATCACAAATTCATATCTATTAAAAATATTGCTAAAATTGGACTTCTAAAAGAGATAGCGTGTGTAAAAATTATTTTTAAAAATGAACATATAGAGCATATAAAAGTTTTAAAAATAAAGTAGAATATATATATAAAATAGCTCATTGTAGAAAAAAAATTATATATATAAGAAGCATAAAAAAATTTAATAAAAACACACTCAGGTATCAGGTTGTCCCAGACAGCCTAGCTGCAGCCACAAGAGGGAGGAAACCCCAGAGACAAGACAAGTGTGGGGAGTAAGGACAAACATATCGGGAAGATAGACATATGGAAACATAACAACAGACAAAGACTGCATTGTGGTGGCAGCTTTATGATTTCCTCTTGATGAATTTATCAAGGGCAATGCTGAGCACAGAGATGCAGAAATCTGCATCCTCCTTGGTCACACACATGGGTGGCTTGATCCGCAGCACCTGCCACACATCCATAGAATCATTCTATCCTTTCTTGAAGGGCTTTTTCAAGTCTTTTTGATCTAAACACACCTGTGCTTTACTTTCTTCAACAACAAAAGCCAGAAACTGTGATGGACTCTTGTATATAAGAGGCACTACTAGCAACAGCGGTGGAACCAGAATTTTTATAACCACTTCCTCTCAGCTCTCTTGCTATATTCAATAAGGTGACCACAATTGAAGTTAAATTTTCATAGAAATAATGGAAGATGGAGAATATCCCAGTGATTGAAAAAGGTCATCACAAAGACGTATACACATAAAATAAGTAGAGAAATAACTGAGAGGAAGTTTTGTACGATTTAGAGATCCAGAGTATAGGAGGCACTTGCTGCTTGAAGTCCTACTGTTGTAAGATAAGATGTATGAAAGACACTCTAAGTAAATTAGTCATTATATCAATTCAGGATTCAAACCTGGTCATTGTTGTCAAAATCGAACAATGATCCAGGTTTGAATCCTGAAATAGTCATTATATCCTTGTGTGATATATACAGTAACTGCAGAGGTGTGATATTGAAGTTATATACACCTGGGAATAAGGAAGAAAGCAGCAGGGGAGTATGGTGATAGCAGATTAGAAGACAAACTACAGATTATGGAGAAGAATTGTCAAATGTGGGGCAGGTGCAGGAAATATTTTATCATATTATCTCTTGTAGGTCAACTTCTGAATCTCTTCTAACTCCAGTGTGTTCTTGATAAGGTACAATTTGGATAAGAATCACAGGATAACAAGAGCAAGGGCAACTTTAAACCCAATACCTCCTAACCATATCATCTCAGCTAACCTTTGGGAGAGGCTGCTACTTATCATCAAACAGCTCGAGAAGCATGGATAAGTAATCTTTCCACAAGGGGATAAGATATCATTGGCTCATCCATCAATGTGGACTCTACCCATCCCCAGCAGACACCATCAAAAAGCTCAAGTTCCATAGAGTTGAAACTTTAATATGATTCAGTAAAGCATGAATATAAGGTAACAAGACCGAATTAAACATGACATTTCAATAAAAGCATTTCTACTAAAATCTCATGTATAATTTACTTATTTGGATTTTGTCTTGTTACCTTGAGATTCCATTGTGTTAAGATTTAAACAAGAATGTGACATTATAAAAAGATAATTTGTGAAATGTCAAGGAAGATTCCTTGAGTGAGTCAGCCATACAAAGGCCCCATCTCCTCCCTCACCTAAATCTCTCTCTCTCTCTCTCTGGGTGTGAAGAAAGAATTGTGAAAATAATAAAGACAAACAATGGGTGCCTATAATATGGAACAAACCATTGTTGTTTTGTTATAAGTTTCTAAAAAAAATTAAGACCAAGAGAGGGATGAGCAACTCACGTTCCCGAAGTTTCCTCCCTTGCCAACCAGGAGCCCCATGTCTTTGCAATCCTCGAAGATCTCCCCAACCTCAGGAGTGGGCAGCGGAGTGCGGCTCTCCTGGAAACACAATATCTGGCAACTCTGGGAATAGAACTTCTGGGAATTCTAATTCTAATTGGATAAAAATATATATAAAATAGCGATTCACATCTCACAAGAGGGTCTGCTCCATGACAGGGGTGGATCCTTTTGTACTTTATATGGAATATGATAAAGCATACAATTTGGATCATAGATTATAGCTACAAGAAAATAAGACTGAAGAATTGATAAGGCACAATTTGGATTATAGATTATAAACACAAGGTAATAAGACCAAATAAATAAATAGTGTGTGAACACACACATGAACACACACTATTTATTTATTTGGTCTTATTACCTTGTGTTTAATACTGCAGAATTTAAGAAAATAGATGAGAGAAAAATAACTCGCCCTTTTAATGCTGTGTTTTCTCACACAACTTCTATTCACCTACTTCATTAACAAATATAAAACATGGCATATTCTTTTGTTCTGAGTCACCTGGACTTTTCTACTTCCTATATTCTTTTACTGAGCACATTTTATGTACCATTCGGAACATATTAATATTTCAACATATGACAGGAATTCACAAGAAAAATAATCCCATTTAAGTGTAATTTTTTTTTTCTTTTATAAGTGAATCATCTCCTTGCTGATTTTACTGTGATTAAAGTGGGTCGGTGGAAGGCTGGTTAAACCGTTTGGTTTCCGGCCACTACGACCCGGGTTTGATTCCCGCATTGGACACTTTTTTCTGTTTAAAAAAAATGCTCCAATGGCCCCCGATTCTTGCAAAAGTCCAACCCCACCAGCGAGTGAAAGTAACCAAACGGGGCTCTGGCACATTTGTAAGTGCGAAGTCGAACGGATTTTCACATGTGTAGACATGTGGTGCGCTTACAGAAAAAGCAGTCGCTAATTACCCACCATGATTATCATGGCCTGTACCACCATGTGTACTGGGGATAAGCAAAAAAAAAACTGTGATTAAAAATATTGGGGGGGGCTTGTCTCATCAGTGGTGAACCCTCCCAGGGGTTTCCCCAATTTAATGTATCAGACCGCTTCTTAGAGATCTAAAACTATTGGGCGATTCTGATTTGAGATCAGATGATTCCAGGTTTTTTGTAACACATTTTCATGACATAATGACACAGTGTTTCTTCTGGTTGGTCATTGCAAGAGCATGTGCCATGCTGAAATAAAAAATAAGAAATCAGGGTGACATTTTTTCTAAACTTTATTTCTCATGTAATTTTATATGAGCCCAATCCTTTATATAGAATTATTTAAAAAAAATAAATTTAACACCAAACACCTCAATTATAAAATATAATAAAGAAAATCTGTTTTGTAAAACATTTCAAAGACACAATTTTTTTTTATTTATTTCCTCTTCTGATATGATGGATTGAAGGTACAGTAGAACCTCCCTGTAAAGGAACCTAATTGCAGATCCAAAGTGTCCTTTAGGGAGAGGTGTCCTCTTAAAAGAGAGTTGCTAAATTGTAAAAATAGTAATTTTGCAAATGAAAACTGTCCTTTGTAGAGAGGTTTCCTCTAGCATGAGTGTCCTCTCATGGAGGTTCTACTGTAGTAGTATTGTGTGTGGAAACTATTTAAACCCCTACAACACTTGTAAGAAATATAAAAAAAGGTTAAACTTGACTGTTCACTACTCTAGCCAATGTTAAAGGAAGGTTTGTATTGAGGGGACTCACCCTGTCGGCAACAAGCTCGAAGCCAATCATCAGCCCCTTGCCCCGGACATCCCCCACGAGGGAGGGGAACTGCTCCTTGAGAGAGTCCAGTCCGCGGAGCAGGTGGGTCCCCACTTCCAGACTGTTGGCCATCAGCTTCTCTTCATCAATCACCTGCAACCCCAGAGTGAATATGAATAGGTACAAGTACAGGGTATCCTGAAATATTAAAGTGTCATATAACATGACTTGTAGTTAATTAAAATTAAACCACTATAAAGTGGTGCTTATCTTATCTGTTATCTTTCTCACTATAAAGTGGAATCTCTTTATAACATTCTTTATTACAGCAAAATGGTATAACATCTTAATTCTAAAGTCCCAAGTTGTAAGTCCCAATTGTTTTAACCACTGTAATAACAGCATGGGTATATAAAAGCATAAAATGTTGGTCCCAAGTGAGATTCAGCTACAGTTTAAATGATGCTCCAATTTTGAAAGTTTAATTGTGTGTTTTTCAGATAACAGGTAAGGGGGAATATTGAGAATAATGCTGTCTGCACAAGATGAAGGCATATGGGGTGAAATGATTTATTGAAACCAGTTCTGACAAAGAAAACCACCCTCTAGCCAATCAATAAGAAAGTGGTGCAAAAACTTTGTGGAGACAGGCTGCATGAATATGTAGCATAATACTGGTCTGTAATTGGGTTGTAATGTACCTCTAGGGGACACCCTGTACATGATTTATTACTGAGTGATGTTCACTGATGGCCATTCAAAATGAAACACTATTATGATAACAAGGGGGGACTATCAACGGTAAATTTGGACACAAACCTCATAAGATGAAATAATTCTTAGTCCAATGTGTATGAAACTTTTGTGGGATATGAAATTAATAGTTTGCGAATGGTTGGAAAAAAACTACTGCAACATGGCATTGAAAGAAAGATAATTTGGATGTGTGTCTAGAATAGTCAGTCTGTGCTGCTGTAACATAATGCCAAAGTTGATCTGGATTAGCCACGAATGTTGAGCACTGGGCCGTTATTTGGCAATTATTGATCATGCCGGTACAATGGGTGATCTATCAGGAGAATAGGGAGGCCAAGGTAGTATTCCAACTTTGTTGACAATGAAGGATTGTTGACCATTGCATTGAAACCATGAAATCATGAAGGTAAATGAAGGCAACAGGCCCTGACTTTAAGAAATCAAGATAGGGTGATTGCTGCTATATAATGCCAGGCATGATCACAAGGTAATAAGACCAAATCCAAATAAATAAATAGTGTGTGACATTTCGGCAACAGCATTGTTACCATCTTCAGACAATAACAACGCTGTTACCGAAACACACACACTATTTATTTACGAGGGGCATCCAATAAATAAGTTTCCCTATTTTTTTTTCGGCGAACGAAACGTTGTAAAAATTAGTTAGTAGGTAAGAAATGGTCACTAGGATGCGTTGGAAGCTGGTGACCTTTCAAAATCACTCTACTCGTACGCGCAAGTCCGTAGCGCTTCAGTTTCCATGGAGCTACCACTGGTGAACGTGTCCACTTGCGAACTCCGTTCTGTAATTCGTTTTTTCACAGCGAAAAATGAAACTGCGGTCAATATTCATCGCAATTTAGTGTCAGTGTATGGTGAAGGATGTATGAGCATCCAAATGGTTCGCCGATGGCGTTCATGGTTCTTGGAAGGACGGCAAAACGTGCATGATGACGAGCGAAGCGACAGGCCCGTTACTGCTACGGACAATGCAGCCGTGGCTGCTGTTCGGAATGTGGTGGAAGCAAATCGCCGCGTCACCATTGACGAAATAATGATTCGACTGCCTCCTGGAATCGAAATTGGATGCTCTTCGATAGGAACAATCATGTCAGATGTTTTGAATTTGAATTGAAAACAGGCGGAGGTGAACCACTGGCTACGAAGACAGGACACGGCTTGGTACAACAGTGGTATCAAAAAATCGCTACAACGGTACCAAAAATGTTTGGACAGAAATGGTGATTATGTAGAGAAGTAGTCTCTGAGCTGTATAATGAAAATAAAATAACTGCATAATTGTAAATAAAGTTGTTTATTTGTTACAAAATAGGGAAACTTATTTATTGGATGCCCCTCGTATTTGGATTTGGTCTTATTACCTTGTGTTTATACTCTATAATCCAAATTGTGCCTTATTGCCAGGTATGATAAAGAATAATGGAAGAGCCATGCATTTTTTTTGCAACAGTAGAACTATACATGGGTGTGAATATTGTAATGTTGCAGACAGATAATGTTGTACCATTTGTTTGTTCTTGTCTGGAATTTAACTCACCATTACAACCACTATGATTTGCCTTCAGAAATTCTCAGCAATGGATACCTTACAAAAATTTCCATTTGCTGAACAGACAATAATGACAGAGGCTGACTTAGGTTATTGTAAAATAGATCTTAATTCTTGTGCCTAGGTTTTTAATGTTTCAGTGGGATTCATTATTGTCACATGCTTTGTCCTCTCATTTAATAGTGCACCACAAGGCTGGTAATATTGTATCAATCAATCCTGCCCCATATGTTTCATGTCCAATATGCTTCCAAATTTGCATCACTTGTAATTTTATTCTGTTTAACACTTGTGTTTATTTCTCTTTTAGAGAAAGTAGTGGCAGAAAGTGTTTGGTTGACAATATTTCAAATACCTTTTCAGGCAGTTTATACAGTCAAAAAAATCCAGTGAGACAAGCCAATACAATCATGAAAATCATTATAGTTTATAAAGATACACATTTTCAGTCTCATAAATACATTTGAACTTTTGAAAATAAACAATGTAACCATCCTATGAGGACATATGGAATAGCCCTGGGCTTAAGAAACTAAAATAAGGCAGCAATTACACCAGTTTTATATGGGATTTTACAATGAGATTAGTTTGTTTGAAATTTTCACTTGTGTGAGAAAAATGATGAAATTTTCAGAAATGAAAAAAGGGAAGACTCAAGATATAAGGGAAAATGGATGCTTAAGCAAGATCCCATCAACTAGATCTAGTGAGAACTGGCAACATTTGGATGAATCTATCCATGCCTTGGTGAGGTAAAACTCAATTCCCCATGTATTTAGACATGTGAGAAAACCTAGTTGGTCCACTGAGGTCTTACACATTCACACAAGAAGCCAATATAGAGGCTGGGTTACCTTGAGGACTTCACTGCCAATGGTACAGGCTACTGGGTTGCCCCCAAATGTATTGAAGTGCAGAGCTTCTCCCAGTGTCTTGGCAATCTCTGGCCGAGTCACCACTGCAGCTATGGGGTAGCCATTGCCCATCCCTTTGGCCATAGTCACTGTGCACATGACTCCATGTTAAGAATTAATCAGAGAACTGTGTAAAACATAGTTTCTGTGATCTCTATTTATTAATTAGTTATCTCATCAAACTTCAAACAAAAGTGGCAAGACAGTTAAAGCCAGGAAGAGGTAATGACAAAACTATTCCAAGAAACCCTTCCCTATCTTTCATCAGGAGACATTGAAAGTTGAAGGATTCATTACAGATACAGTAGAACCTCCCTTTAGCGGACACCCCGCTAACAGACACCTCTCTACAAAGGACAGTTTTCATTTGTAAAATTACCATTTTTACAATTCAACAACTCTCCGGTAAGAGGACACCTTTCTCTAAAGGACACTTTGGCTCTGCAATTAGGTGTCCTTTACAGGGAGGTTCTACTGTATTTGTATGTGGGTGAGGTGGGTCTCTCTGCATCCATAAGTCTTTCTCAGATTTGTAAGTACATATCACATCCTTGATATCACTTATATTTTCTCTACTCCTTCTGAAGATACATACCCCATGCAGAACTGGGTACTCACCTATGTCAGGAACCACGTCATGGGTCTCAAAGCCCCAGTAGTGGGTGCCCATTCTGCCAAACCCTGTCTGGACCTGCACACAACCCCAGTTGGTAGAATCACTGAGAGGTATACAATGGGGTGTTGTGTGCTGAAATCCCATACTGACAACTGGCACTGAAGACAACTCACCTCATCAGAGATGCAGAGGCCTCCTTGCTTCCGGACCATTTCAAAGGCTTTCTGCAGGTAGCCCTTGGGGAACTGGACGGTCCCTCCCACCCCCTGGACATATTCAGTTGCTGACTCTCTCTATCCCATAGGTTAAATAAACACATTATCATTCCAGTAATTTGTCTAAAAAGAAACATACACATAAAAAATAAGTTTGAAATTCCTATACATTGAGTAGGATCAGATTAAAGGTTTCTTGGCTAGTACTCGTTTCAGTAGCAAATTGAGTCAGATGGTGATGCCAAAATTAGAAGTTAGTAGGTATCTACATGGGAAGGTGAAACCATGGAGAAACAAAGAGATAAGCATGTCACCACTAAAGACCAGAACCTACTTAAGAGCAGAGAACTGAGGAAGAGGTATCTACTAAAGTTTCTGTGTGGTGACCTGAATATTCTATTTATATAAATCTTATCAGAACCAAATCAGTTCAAGGGGGGATTCATAGAATTCTAAACCCTCTCCTTAATAGTAACATTTTGCCAAAAAGAAGAGGCAACAAGTCAAGAAGGCTAAACAATGAATTAATGGGAATAAATTATTATTACTTATATTTCTGTAATCCACCTTGTGAGGAAAAACACCATATTTCATAGTTAGAATTTGTAAGGTTTCCAGCCAAAGTGAAACATGGCAGGAGTTCAGTGATGGTATATTCTGCAATCCTTTATGTCCTGGGTAAAGACTACATTCTGATCTAGCTATGGGGCAACACTTGTTCCTTGGTGGTGTTGTTGTTCAGAGTTGAAACAGTGAGACATTGTAGTAATGGGATTAAATAAAATACTTTAGAATAACAATGGTAACAATGAGTTAGAATTTAAACCATTAGAGAATGTTGGTCTCTCATTGAGGTTGTGACAGGTTATTTTTGATTTTACAAAGGCTCAGCATATTATTTCTCACACAGTCACACACATGTCTAAATAACTTCTCCTAACAAATCACACACATCATATTTCCTGTAGTTCAGCAATATAAAATCTAGTTCCCCTTTGCAGTGTCTACATGGATTATAGGTAAAAATAGTGGTAAAAAATCAAGTGGTAAAAATTATGAAAAAAGGCATTTCTGGATTATGTAACTGAACATTGCTGATGGCCTGTATCAGCTATGAAAATAATTAGAGATCACACTGACAGGGCTAACAGCCTGAAACACATTTGCGGTTGGATTCTATTTCATTTACCAAGAAAGGGTTTTTGGCCAAAATTCTATAATAGTAATAATAATAATATTAATAATAATAAGATCAAAGGTTAGTTTATATTTATTCTGATAGAAGACACAAGCTATCTTTAGCTTCACAATCAGGAGAAACAACCTTTCCTTAAACTACATGGAATGTTTTAACCCACACAGAGATTCCCACCTGGACACTCTCTGCGAAGAAGGCTGCGATGCCGCGGCGTGGCAGCGTGTAGTTGAGAACCTCCCACAGCTGCTGGGAGTAGTTCTCTGCGGCCTGGCAAGGACCCTGAGGTCCGCAGGAGCAGTCCCTGTCTGATACCTGCACCGGGGAGTCCCTGCAGTACCGGCCTCCCCAGGGACCCATGTAGGGGTCAGGGTTCATGGCCTGCCCACCACGACAGTTTATTGGCTATACATTATAAAGTATTTTTTTAAATCACACTGATTGATGTACCATGACTTTAAAACAACTTTTAGAAAAATAATTATATAAAGTGTAAACAGATATAAATTCCCTAAAATAAATGCTAGCCATATTCTAACACTATTGGTGTTGGTTGTGCTTCTCTTCCAATTCATACAAAGTAATTGGGTATGTTTCCTGTTGTGGGAACATCTAAGGCACAAAAAGGTAATAATATGACTTTAACACAAAGCAATAACGCGCCATCTATACATATAAAATAAAAGGATTTAAAAGCAAGAATGTTTCTTTTATACATGAAACGAACTTCTACTGTCCTTACTGCGATGAAAAAATATGTTGGGAGGGCTTGGCTCATCAGTGGTGAACCCTCCCAGCGGTTTCGCCAATTTAATCCACCAGACCGCTTCTCAGAGCTCTAATACTGTATTGGATCATTCTGCTTTTATATGCTACACTGAAGGATAGAATCTTAGGAATGGTTTTCAAGTAAGCTATGGACATAAGCTTATAGGACAGTAGAATTACATTCAAATATTTGCTTTGAGCAATGCTCTTCAGCAAACTATAAAGACAAGAACATATGACTTTGCCTCATTGCCTGTTATAATTTAGCTGGGCTTAGTAGGACAGCATATTCACTATTCTATATCATAATGGTGAAACATGCCTTCCTGTAATCCTGGATTGTCCTTAACTTACCAAAATCCTTCATTATACGGGATAAAGCACTTCTCTGTCAACTCTAATGGACCTCTAAATAATACATGACATTGGAACTTGAGTGTCTGGTAAGTTGGCAAAAAAGTTAAGCTCAGAGAGAATGCCAAGTTTTTTTTTTTTTATAATAATTTAATACAGTAGAACCTCTCTCTCTCTAAGGGACATCTAGTTTCAGAGTCAAAGTGTCTTTTAGAAAGATATGTCCTCTTACTTGAAAGCTTCAAATTAGAAAAAACTGGTAATTTTGACAATTAGAACTGTCCTTTGTAGAGAGGTCTCCTCTCATGGAGGTTCTACTCTAATAAAAATTGGCAATAAGGTACAATAATGGATTATAGATAAGAATCACAAGGTGATAAGAAAAATCCAAATAAGTGATTTTAGGTGAGGTTTTGATAGCAATGGTGTTGAAAACCCTCTTTAGAAAAAGTTACTGAACAAGTCTGCAAAAATATTTGAAGCTGGAATTTTCTGATCCATAGTCTGACATGTTTGAGCCCCTGCCAATTATAGTACATTCAGTACTTCTGTCTGAGTATGGTTACATTCTCAAAGTGTTACATAGAACTTAATTGGATTTGATCTTGTGTTACATAGTGAAAAATATGTTCTATTTTAATAATACAATAATACAATTAATATACACCGCATGAGTTTCTTTTAAACGAAAAATCTAATTTTTATTTCAAGGTAAAATATCGACTATTTTTAACCTTTTTTGGATGAGGTATGAAAGGGTGAATTATGAAGAGTAATGACGAACGGAAAAATAAAAGTGTCCAGTTTCCCATCCCTGGACACTTTTATTTTTCCGTTCGTCATTACTCTTCATAATTCACCCTTTCATACCTCATCCAAAAAAGGTTAAAAATAGTCGATATTTTACCTTGAAATAAAAATTAGATTTTTCCTTTAAAAGAAACTCATGCAGTGTAACTTCAAGTGTCGTTTTACAATCACAGGCCGCAGTGTATTATATTGTACAATTAATATATTTTAAATATCGTTAAATCCAAATGTTTATTGTGGATTTCTCTTTATTATAGTCTAGGTTACTGGCCTGAATTTTATCCAATGGAAATAACCTCTTTATTATGGTTTGGAATCTTATGTGCATCATTTTTGAAATTCACTAACATTTTTAATATGGTTCCAAAAAAGGCAATTATTGTTAAAATTCACTGAGTGTGATATACTATAAAACTATGGAAACAGCAGCGTACTTTGATAATAATACTGTAAATTACAAGGTGGAAATCCCTTGGTCTCTTCCAATCACCTTGTGATCCTTATCTGCAATCCAAATTTTACTGCATCAAGATAAAAATTACGTTATTATGGCAAAACTTTATTATTATTTATATGAGACTCTTGCCGTAGTTTCAGATTGGTTTTTGTAGAACAGGCATTCATCTAGCACAGAGGTAAATACATAGTTTGTTAAGTATTCTTAGGTGTAGTTCAATCTTCTCCCTAAAGAGAGACATGACTAAATCAGAGTAAGGATGAGCAAAGCCTGTGTATCCAGGTCAGTTGCCAGTAAAAAAGAAGAATAAGAAAGAAGAAAAGAGAGAGAAAGGAAGGGACCACTCACTTGATGCACCCCAAAGCTGTTGGGGAACATGTACTTCCAGGGCCCCACCCCACACAGGGACATGTTGTAGGGGCTAGCCCCGTGGTAGGCATTCCTGGGTGGCAGGAGACACAAGGGGTCAGAGAAGAAAGAACAATGGAGAATATCTGAATAAACAGAATTGAAGAAGGAATAAAATGCCAATACTTCAAACTACAACAACTCCCTTCTTGCTCTGTAATTTTCCTCTTAGATACGTGGATGAGAGGGTAACACGCTCGATTCCCGACAGTCATGAACCGGGATTGAATCCCGCGTTAAAAATTGTTTAATATGTGAATAACCTTCACATATTATTCACTGTTTCAATTATCATGAACTAGGTTGTTCTTGTTGAGCGGTACCTATTAATGTGATTTGAACCAGATACTCAACTCAATGGTGATTTTGGAGTATTTTTATTATCAGTTGGGCATTATCTTATTTGAGATAAACTTTACAAGAATCTCTCTCAAGCCACACAAAAGTATATTAAATATTTTAAAAATAGACTTGAAATAAAGAAAAACATCTGGTGTAAATAGCTGAAATCAAAATAAGATAATTGAAGTATCAAGATGTGTTAAGTGATGCGACAGTCCAATGTTTTCTCTTCAGTAATAAATGCTTTCAGTCTAAATGGATAATTATGAGAGTTCATTGTATTGTTGATGGATGCTGGTGGCATTTTGGTTAAATACTGAGAGCCTTCACATTGAATTTTATTATCTTTCTCGTTATTTCTGTTTCAATTATGCCTTGCCTGATTCATTTTTTATTCTCTACTGACTGTTATAGAAATATGATGGAACCTCCCATGTGAGAGACTGCCTAAGAACAAGGGATACTCCAGAATGTCTCAATACCTCATTGGCTGTAGGTGAATGTCATGTATGATTTGATATAAAGGCAGTTCAACAGATGTGTGGATGGATCATTGGAGGTTTAACTCTAGTTGATTCAATATGGTGGGAAAAATTGTCAGAGACTAGCGCAGCCATTGTTAGGTCTTAAATCTTGTAAAGTACATTATTGCTGAATCTCTGAGGAGAATCTATATACAGTAAAACCCCTCTATAGTGAACCCCAATGGGACAGAGCTTTTGGTTCACTATAGCCACGGTTCACTATAGCCACGGTTTGGCTTTTTTTTTTTTACTTTTCAAAATTTTTAGACCGTATAATTAAAGGACAGCCATACACACAAGAAGAGGCTGCCTTAATAGTGATCACTTTGTTTTAATTCCCTTATTTGACCAATTTCCTTACATTAATACTGAAAAATAATAGAAATCATTAGATGATAGGTTCTTCTTATCATTAACATACATGTACCTCTATGTCTAATTTAAAAATCAAGACAAATCCTAGGCAAAGTTTTATTAAATAAATATTCAAAGATATAAAATGATTTTAAAACATCATTATCACATTATATAATACAATGTTTAATTGGAAAAAATGGCTCTAACACCTTGTTGCTTCAAAGCATTCTTCAAGCATTGCACCATTCAAATAAAGTTAGTGTTTTTCTTCCATTTCATTTTTCCACATATTCTTCTAGGTCTAGAGTTTTTTTTTTTTAACCTGTCATGTAAAACATTGATGACTTTAAAATCACCATAGTTAATGGCCTAAAAATAGTTTTTGTTTCATCACGGGACCGTTTATTTGGACTTTTTTTTTTTAGCCCTAAAACGTACGATCGCGATCGCGGCAAAAGTTGGGGTTGATTCCACTTTGTAACAATTTTTAATAGCTTTATATTTTTTCTTTTATAATAGAAAAGTTATATTATCTTATTTTAATATGTTCCTAACCTTTTGCCTGTGTTGTTTCACTTTGAAAAGTTCTGAAAATGGCCTTTTTTTAAAAAGAAATAACGCTTTTGTTTTTAAAATGCCTTTGTTTTCTTCATTTTGGAAGCCATTTGCATTTTTTATATTTCAAATTTAATGGATGCAAATATATTCTATCTAATAAAAGTATAATGTGTTAAAATTTATACAACATACAGCAAAAATAAAGTGCAAAAATCAAAACAAACAATGCCGCTAAATTTATTGTTTTGAAATCGCGATTCACGAGCTGAAATATGCTCAAAATTTTGTTGTTTTTATTTATTTTTTTTAATTACAATTCTAAGTTCGTTATAAGCATAGTATTTTAAATAGATTTTATTATTTTGGGACCGAAAATAGGTTCGTTATAGGGGTAGTTCGTTATTGTAAAAATCGCAAAGTTCGTTATAACGATGGTATTTTCAATGGAATGGAATTGGGAATCGGCGTGGGTTCGTTATAAGGGAAGGTTCGTTATATCCAGGGTTCGTATTAGCGGGGTTTTACTGTATAAGGCTAAATGTCTTAATAAAGGTATTAATTGATATATTTCTATAGGTGCTGAAATATGGAATGTTTTCGATATTTTCTCAAAAGAGTTTTTAAATAAGTAATTGTTTAGTCAAACACAAGTTTCTTGTCTCAGGACTTAATGGTGCTACTTCTCTTGCTCTAACTGAGGTTCACAGAGATTGTACAATTTTTTCTGAGGAGACCCATCATATTAGTCTCGAGGTAAGCCAGAAGCTAGAAGGTGTTGATTCTGAACCTTGTCCTATTGTCCGGGCAGTAAACCAAATATGACCCTTGCTGCTCTGTGGCATCCACCCATCAGACAGAGCTGCTCTCACCTGAGGGAGACAATGTCAAAGGAACCAGTGTAGAGCCGGGCCATCATCATGGCCAGGTCATTGGCCTCAGAGCCACTGTTGCAGAAGAAGCACACCTGGTCACACAGTGTTGCCGTTGTGGCCCATGTGGAACAATCTCATGAGGATCTGATTTACACAGGACACAACTATCCTTCAAGTGTAATCTGGGGTATACAGTAGAACCTCCATGAGAGGACACTCATGCTAGAGGACACCTCTCTACAAAGGACAGTTTTCATTTGCAAAAATGAGCATTTTGACTATTTAGAAACTCTCCGGTAAGAGGACACTTCTCCCTAAAGGACAGTTTGGATCTGCAACTAGGTGTTCTTTATAGGGAGGTTCTACTGTATATAAAAAATTATTGAAGCGCGCACATATATGATGTTTTGTTAGAGAGAGATGCAGGCTTTTAAAAGAAAAATATAAACAGAGAAAGAAAATTGCATCAAGATGCTAAGGGCATTACTGAACGCTGATAGAAAACACTGATGGAAGTATAGATAGTACATAGGAGAGAATG
The DNA here is from genome assembly GCA_030710605.1 of Cordylochernes scorpioides. Lineage (NCBI taxonomy): Eukaryota > Metazoa > Arthropoda > Arachnida > Pseudoscorpiones > Chernetidae > Cordylochernes > Cordylochernes scorpioides. Next base: position 25,466,749 of record CP092863.1, read on the forward strand.
AGGAAGTATTTAAGAGAAAAACACAAGGTCATATAAGACCAAATCTAGATAAATAAATATTTATTTGGTCTTATTACCTTGTGTTTATAATCTATAATCCAAATTGTGCCTTATTATTATATAAGAGAACCACGAGATAATAAGGTACACATAAGAGAATGAGAGAGTGTGGACACATGAGAATATATTCCCAAGTCTGGAGAACCCAACTTCTATAAAAGGAATCAGAAGAGGTTTGCAAGAATAGGTTCTCACATTGAGCTGAGGAGGCAGTTTGCTGACCAGCTGCTCAGCATACTCCTGGATCTTGGGATGCATGTAGATGTTGGTGGTGTGCCACAGGCTGCGGAGCTGTTCCTCCGCTGCACGTGTCACCCGTCTGTAACACTCCTCTGTCACCACAGTGTGCCCAATAAAACATTCATAGGTATGGTAGGACCATATGGTTATGACATTGACAAGAAAAGTTTCAGTTATTCAACAGAACAACTGAGACAATTTCTCTTGCAGATAAAGTTATTATGACTGTATACAGTCTAACCTCTTTAATTCAACAACCCAAGGGATCAGAGCTTTCATTTGAATTATAGGAAGTGTTGAATTAAAGTTAGTCAGATGTTTAGCTAAATATCTAACTTATGCCTAACTGTCTTTTTCCTTATTGTTTGCAGAAGAGCTTTGCTCGATGCAAATATTTATACACTATTCTTCTATCCTAAAAGCTTATGTCCATAGTTTGATTGAATACCATTTCTGAGATTCCACCCTTCAGTGTAGCATATACGGTAGAACCTCCATGAGAGGACACCTCTCTACAAAGGACAGTTTTCATTTATAAAATTATTTTTTTTACTATTTAAAAACTCTCTGGTAAGAGGACACCTTTACCTAAAGGACACTTTGGCTCTGCAATTAGATGTCCTTTACAGGGAGGTTCTACTATATAAGCAGAATCGACCAATACAGTATTGGAGCTCTGAGAAGCGGTCTGGAAGATTAACTTGGCAAAACTGCTGGGAAGGTTCACCACTAATGTGAGCCAAGCCCTCCCAATAATTTTTTCATTGCAATAAGGACAGTAGAGAGGTTTATGTTCAAAAGAAACATCCGTGCCTTAATGTTTTTATTTCCTGTATATAATTATGTGTGTGTGCATGCAAATTACAGCAGTTGTACATATAATGCCCTTTCTTGTAGCTTTATTTCTAAGCACCTGTTAAAGGACAGACATGTCCAAAAACATGATAACATGATAACTAAACAAACACTTCCCCCCAGTATTCTCATTTTAACATTGCTCTTGTAATTATTTATTTTGTATTCACATATAAATATACATATATAAATTAGAACCTGTCTGTAAAGGACACCTAATTGCAGAGCCAAAGTGTCCTTTAGGGAGAGGTGTCCTCTTACCGGAGAGTTGCTAAATTGTAAAAATGGTAATTTTGCAAATGAAAACTGTCCTTTATAGAGTGGTGTCCTCTAGTGCGAGTGTCCTTTCATGGAGTTTCTACTGTATTTACAAATTGAATTGAAATATTCTGTACAGTACAACCTCCATGAACTGACACTTCTACCAAAAGATTCCTCTATACAAAGGACAATTTTAATTACCAACATTACCATTTTTTAAACAATTTTATGCTTGCTAAAAATAATACATTGGCTCTATAACTTGATATCCTTTGAAAGAGGTTCAACTGTATAATATATTTTTGTTTAATACCCTGAGCATAATAATTTAATTTTGAAATCTCAAATGTGTATTTAGAATGTATTAATGTGAGTGTACATTCCTCTAAATTATAATTTTATAAAGAAGAGAGAAATTGAGAAGTATATAAAGTTGTCTTCTAAATATAAATTCATAGTGACACAACAATTAAAAACTTTTATATAAAAAGCCTTTTAAAAAATTATCATTTCAAGATATGTTTCTTTGATCTCTATACTCACCACTAAAAATGCTGATTTATGAAGTTTACAAGGAAAATTCCTTCAGGGATCAGAATTTAAAAGTTGCAACATAGAAGCTTCTTACACAAACTATACTCATTCAAAATGGAGTTATTTGGCCAAATTTAGGCCTTCTAATAAATTAATACCACCTGATATTGAATGATATGAAGTTCACTGTGCAGCAAATATTGCTTTGTGCCATCCCCGGCTACCAATGAAGAAACTTTATTTCATCAAACTTGTTGAACTCTAAATGGATGATATTGTCTATCTGTGGTTTAAGAAACAAACAAAATTTTCAGAATTGATAAGGAACAATTTGGATTATAGATTATAAACACAAGGTAATAAGACCAAATCCAAATAAAAAAATAGTGTGTGACGTTTCGGTAACAGCGTTGTTACCGAAACGTCACACACTATTTTTTAATTTGGATTTGGTCTTATTACCTTGTGTTTAAAATTTTCAGAAATAAACTTATTTCAAGGCACTATTTTTGATTTCAACTATGGCTGTCAAAATGGTAGTGCAAAATAGAATTCCAATATGTGTTTCTTTTGAATCAGAATGAGAAGAAATCTACTGTCAAATCATCCAATAATAACTCCCTGTATAAGTTTATATGAAGCTCAATATAAAGACAATTGTGAATAAAAAGGCTAGTACTACCAATTAGAAAAAACTTGATGACTGTATTGACTCATCCATTGATGAGCTCTACTCTTCCCCGGCAGACACCATAAAAAATCTCAAGCTTTACAAGCTTGATACCTTAGTGTGATTGAGTGGAGATAAAAAAGAAGAAGAAGAAGAAGAAAAACTTGATGAAATATTGAACATAAAGTATCAATGAAGTAACTTGATTTTATACCAATAATAAATCTCAATTTTATTGTAATAAAATGTATGTTTGAAATGAAATTCTCAGGTGAAGAGAGAATGCCAGTTTTAGGCATATTCAAAAAGAAAATAAGGTCATGTTGGTATTTAAAATGGAAATTGAAATATTTTGTATGGGAATTATGATCACAATGTAAGAAGAATATATGGAATAATAAGAAGGCAGTATCAGGGCTGCAAAATCTGGCCTTTTTCATGGGCAGCTTGGAAAGTTTTATTGCAGCGCAAGAGGTATAAACCATGGCTCCAGAATACTCTGAATGGAAACCTTATGGGCCAAGTTAGGGCTTCAACATCTGGCCCTCTGCATAATCCACTTGCACCAAAGTTGTAAAACCTAGCCCTCGTCATATGTTGCTTTGAAATATCAGGGCAAATGAACTGAAAAATTTGGCTCTTGGCATAGTCCACATTGAACCAATGCTCTTTAGAGGTCCAGGGCTGCAAGATCTGGCTCTTGGCATAGACTACTTGGAAGACTATATTGCAAGACTGGCTGTAAAATCTGGCTTTTGGCCACATGACACCATTTCAACAACAGCCTTGTTATCAGAATTCCACATATACATTATTTATCCGGATTTGGGGTCTTGTTACCTAGTGACTTCTTCGTTCTTATCTCCACTCAACCACACTAAGATATCAAGCTTGTAAAGCTTGAGACTTTTGATGGTGTCTGGCGGGGAAGAGTAGAGCTCATCAATGGATGAGTAAATACAGTCAATAATATGGTTACCTAGTGTTAGTTAGTTGAGCTGATGACATATTCTAGTGTGTGTTGCTGACAAGATTCCACCAAACAGAGAGAGATAGAGGGCAAGAAGGAGAGTTACGGGTGGCAGTGGCCAACGCTGACAGTGACGATGCCAGCAAACATGTCGAGGTACCGGCGTCCCGTGTGGTCCCACAGCCATTGTTTGTGTCCCTGGTGGATCAGCAGTGGTTTCTTATAGTACAGGGTGAGTCCCGGACTGAGGGCGCTGCGACGCAGGGACAGACTCTCCTCGTAGCTCTTGCCCTGCATCACAGCTCGCTGTCTTACCTACTTTCTGGTAGATGAATAGTATTAGAGCTGCAGTTTAGAAAAATAGGGGTGTATTTTATTGATATTAAAATGAACCTGTTTATTTTTTTTACCTCCAAAACTTTAAGAATGTTGTCTTTTAACCTACACACCAGTCAATGTAATGGAACAATTTCAGCTCTGTTATATGCCATACACCACAACTTCCCACTCCCATGTCCTATGCAGTTGTAGCTGGAAGTTGTTACAAATATAAAATAAAAGACACCTGTGTCCTAGAAGTTTTCCTGTCTTTGGAAACAATTTTTGTCGGAGCCATTTGGTTTTCCATCAATTTATTTTCTTAGACATCTAACCTTCTCTAACATATTTACTTATGAAATTGTTAAGCCTCTAAAGGCTAAATGTGTTGAATATCCTGTATCAAAAGAAAATAAGACCTAATCCAAATAATTTATTAGTGTGTATCGTTTCAGCAACAACATTGTCGCCATCAGACAAAAGAATTAAAAAAAATCAAGAATTTTTTAGATTTTTTTTTTCCATTTTTTTTTTTTTATTCTTTTGTCTGATGATGGTGATAATGTTGTTGCCGAAACGACACACACTAATAAATTACAGTGGTACCTCGACATACGAGTTTAATTCGTTCCGCAACCTTGCTCGTATCTTGAATTACTCGTATCTCGAAGCAAATTTCCCCATACAAAACAATTGAACTACCATTAATCCGTTCCAACCTCCAAAATGTCACCCCAGTTATTTTTATTACGTGGTTTTAATTAATAAAAACGTATTTATAAATATCAAATATTTATTGCACAAAAACAAAAAAGAGAATGTAAAGAAATAAATTAGATATCTTCACTGGTCTTTGCCTTTTTCGCTACATTTTTCTCGCTTTCACCTGTAGGCCGTTTAGGCCTCCAAGGAGGTTTGTTCCTTCCTCCCTCTCAGAATGTTCCGGAAATGAGTTAGGCAAGTGTCATCAAAAAGGTCAGATGCACGACCTGTTGCAACTTTATCTGGGTGTTTTTTTTTCCACGAACTGTGAAACTCTCTCCCACATTCCTAAGATCTCCTTTATCTCACTTGTAGAAATAACCTCCTCCTCTGACTCCTCAAAACCAATTACTTGCATAACCTCAGTATGCTGCTGTGACTGTAACTCTTGTATCTCCTCAGTCGTCAGTTCCTGGGTGTGCTCTTTGATGAGCTCGTTCACGTCTCTCTCTTCCACCTCTAAACCCATGGATTTCCCCAGAGATACAATCTCCTCCTCTACTGAAACACCGGGTTCCAATTCTTCATAGATCCTTTCAGCTACAGGCCACAGCTTTTTCCATGCAGAGGTCAAGGTCCTCGTTGTAACTCCCAACCAGGCCTGATCGATAATTTGTAGGCAAATCGCTATATTAAAGTGGTCCTTCCAGAACTCTCGAAGGGTGAGGTTTGTACTCTCCGTCACTTCAAAGCAGCGCCGAAACAGATGCTTGGTGTATAGTTTTTTAAAATTAGAAATCACTTGCTGATCCATGGGCTGCAGGATAGGAGTGGTGTTGGGTGGTAAGTAGAGAACCTTTATGAATTTTAACTCCTCGAGGATATCATCTTCGAGGTTTGGTGGATGAGCAGGGGCATTGTCGAGGATGAGAAGGGCTTGCACGGGTAGGTTATTTTCCTGTAGATATTTCTCAACAGTAGGGCCGAAAACCAGGTTTACCCACTCCACAAAGAACTTCCTGGTGACCCATGTCTTCGGGTTCGACCTCCACATAACTTGCAGTTTTTCTTTCAAAATCTTATGTTTACTTTAAACTTAACTTTAAAAGCACACAAAAATATAATAAACTTGAATTTGTTTATTCAAGTCTCAAAAAACAAAGCTTTGCATATAGAACAAATAATAATGAAGAAGAAGAAAGAAACATTTTAGGAAAAGCAAAAACAAAACAAAAGTACTGGTCAAAAATAAACATTTAAAATCACAGATTAATATCTTCAACACTACCGAACCGAACTCTTATCTCAAATTTCGCTCGTAACTAAAAGCAAAAAATCACTTGCTTGTCGGCTCGTATCTCAAAAAACTCATATGTTGGGGCGCTCGTATGTCGAGGTACCACTGTATTTGGATTAGGTCTTATTTTCTTTTTTTTATTATAATCTATAATCCAAATTGTGCTTTATCACTATCCTGTATTAAGAACATCAATGAATTTGCATAAGAAGTCAACCTTGTCTTGAGAGTGTATTTTTGCTTGGAACTAAAATTTAATGTTAATATTTTAGTTTTAATAGTTAGTAATACCAAATATTTCTGTCAATAAAGAAGTGCAGTACACTGGAATAAAACTATATGTCCATACCAAGCTTTCATGGTCATGAGATTTACAGGCTTTGACATTTACAGAAAGAAGTTGATAATGCCTCATTTTTTTGTATTAATATAAACATGAAGTAATAAGGCCAAATCCAACTAAATACATAGTGGATGACATTTCGGTAACAATGCTATTACAGAAACATCACTCACTATTTATTTATTTGTATTTGGTCTCATTACCTAGTTTCTAATCTATGATACAAAAATTGTACATAATTATTTATTAATATAAAATAGTTGTGTCCATATCAACCCCTTTCTGCAATACACTTAGCTTTATTAGAAAAATGCACAATATTGTCCACAACCTATTTACACATCCTATTTTTATCAAATATTCAACTTTTCTATTTTTATTTATATACAGTAGAATCTCCATGAGAGAACACCCTGGCTAGAGGAAACCTCTCTACAAAGGACAGTTTTCATTTGCAAAATTACCATTTTTACTATTTAGCAACTCTCCAGTAAAAGGACACCTCTCCCTAAAGGGCATTTTGGCTCTGCAATTAGGTGTTGTCTTTTACAGGGAGGTTTTACTGTATATATTTTTGAGTGAACCTAGAATTAATAAAAAGATGGTAGGAATTAAGAGGTGATGATATATGCACTCACATACCTTGTATGGGTTGGGTTTGAAATCACAATCTGGCAATTTAGGGAGAGTGGAGGCCCATCTTGTCAAGTTGACACCTGCACAAGGCCAGGTTGGTGGAGCCCTCAGTAATATTACATTGTTAAATACATACTATTATATACGTATATGTTATAATTTACATAATATCCAAGATGTATAATTTCTTTTTGCCAAAATAAGTATGTTGAACTGCAAATATGTTAAGCTTGTGTTAAAATGTAAATATGCAAATTCATCCATCTATAAAAACTGTACAAAAATAAACATGACAGCCATCGCGGGCGAATGCTACGGCACATCGCAGGTGTGCTGCTCACTTGGCTGGAACTAATTCTTGGGAATTGCATGCATAACTATTACACCCTTCCATTTGATCACGACAAATATATACTATTACATAGTTATGATAAAGCACAATTTGGATTATAGATTATAATAAAAGAAAACAAGACCTAATCCAAATAATTTATTAGTGTGTGATGTTTCGGCAACAACATTGTCACCATCATCAGACAAAAGAATAAATGAGAAAACATGTTACAGCAGGTTCTTATATAGTCCTGTTATCAAGTGTTATCTTGATAACAGGACTATATAAGAACCTGCTGTAACATGTTTTCTCATTTATTCTTTTGCCTGATGATGGTGACAATGTTGTTGCCGAAACGTCACACACTAATAAATTATTTGGATTAGGTCTTGTTTTCTTATATTATTACATAGTTAGTTAGCAGTGAAACATCCTTTCCGAACTTTATGGTAACATCACCCACCAGGGCTGGCTCTTCAGACAAGAGCTAGATGACAACTCCAATTCCATTCTTGTGTCAACCAAGATCTCTATATACAAGTTTTTTCTGAGCCTTGAGGTGAAGGGGCAGGTTGAAATTAACAAAGACCCCCTGAATATCTGGACTCTAGGTCTTTGGAGAAGTCACTGTGACTGTACATATTTGCACGTGGTCTCTTTTTTAGTTTCCTTTCCTTAAAATTTGTATTAGTACTTTGTCCTTGATGGATGTTATTAAAATTATTTGAACAATAATTAAAACAAAACAAATATTAAAACAATATAGGATAAATGTGAGAATTATGGTTAAGTAATAATGTCAGATTGGTGCACAGATTGTGAGCATGGCGAAAGATCACAAAAAAAAAAATTGAATACATCATTAATATTTGTAATTCCAGTAAAATTATTGTTCTCATTTTCAGACAGTACAGAATACTGGAAACTTTGGTCTGATAATGGTAACAAACCTATAAAATATAAACAGTAGCAATGCGTTTGTTTATTCATGCAAAGTGCAAGCTTTTGGATCTTTATAATCCTTCCACAGGCATAGCTTTTTTTTTAATGCTATGCCTCTGTGGAAGGATTATAAAGATCCAAAAGCTTGCACTTTTCACGAATAAACACATTGCTCTGTTTTTATTTTATACTTTATAGCAATTTTCTCTTTTAATGGTAACAAAACTGTGTCATTGAAATATCACATTAAATTATATTTTTGGTCTTATTGCATTGTGATTTTTCTATAAATCTGATAACCCATGTCTTCATATTTCAATATTCATGTGATAAAAGCTGAATAATTAAGGGAATGAAACTTCTTATCATTCTCGCCTACCATCTCAAGCATCTCTTGACCTCTCCCATCTCTAGAAATGCTTCAAAAACAGATGTAATTTCTAAATTGCTAGCTTTCAATAAGTTTTCTTTTTCAGAGCTCCAGAATTTCCAGGCAACTAAATGATTGCTTCTCATTGATAACAAAAGTGTAGATTTTCTAATAATAATGATTTTATTGATAATATTATTTTGAATAGTGTAAAATATTGCATTTAAAAAATAGACATTAACAGTTGTTATTCTTACACCTACTGCTAAAATAATTCCTTTTTTTTTTTTTTTTTCATTTTATGATAAAGGCAACCATTTTTAAATAATTAAAATTCAGTAAATGACCAAGATAAATACTAAGTGTCATATATATTTCTCCCCAAAATTTAAAGATTTACTTTATAAATAAATAAAAGTTTCTTTATTCAAGTTCTTAAACCCTATAAGTTTAGAAGTAGCATAGACCTTTTGGAAAAATATAAAATTTAAATTCCATTCCAAATATATATATGCATTTTTAAAATTTATATATACAAGAAAATCCTCAAAAATGAAGATTCTGATAATACATACTTTTGATTAATGAAACTCTTGACTTTAAATGTCCAATCATGACTACAAATTTATTAATTAAAAGATTTTAAAATAACAACAAGAGAGATGTCCTCAAACACGTCCTCAGCCTAGACTATCTCTTTAAATGTTGATAATTTGATGATAGATATAATATTGTATACAAACATTATAAGATCTAGGAATTTGAATTCACAATAACTTTTTATTGTCATTTTTAAAAGAGTGCTTCTAATATCTAAAAAAAAGGCATGAATCGAAAATATAATAAAAATACGTTCAAATATAAAATATATTTAGTTTAAAAAGTGTATATATTTTTAGAAAAAAAAAAAGGCAAATCATTGTATGTATATGCTGTGAATCTAAAATACGATGTTTATGTTCTTGATTTTGTTTTTCTTTTGACTTGAATTTTATGAGGATGTATATATAAAACGAAAGTCGTATTTTTTATATAAATTATATTTTATCACAAACTTTTAAAAGCGGCACATGGCCACGAATGATATATTAGAAGAGTTTGATACTCTAAAATTCGATGATGGTGAAAAGCGAAACATAATTGGTAAAGCCCTGTTTAAAGATGAAAGTTTTTTTGCAGACCACGAGGCCGCGTGTAGCGTGAACTTCATATAACTTGAGATGAAAATGGGGATATAAAAATTTTACTTTTTAAGTCCACCTAATAGTGATATTTAAATAATAGGTATAAATATATAAAAATCACATATTTTGCAGTCATTCATCTTGGTTAAATAAACTTTGATGAACTTTAATGCAAAATTTTAATTTAAAATATAAAAATGCGATTGAAAAGCCTCAAAAACCTTTCTCACATTTTGAGATATTAAATTTCTTTAATAACAGTAAGTTTTAAATATATATATTTTTTCAAATGTTAATAAAAATATATAGATATTTTAGAAATGAAATATTAAAAAAAAACCTTTTTCACACACACCCATTTTAGTGTTAAGTAGACCTTGTATCTTAATGAATTTAAGTGTCATAAAGATATATGTCTCTCTTCATATATGCAAATATGAAGGATTCCAAACCATACTACACATTTTTATTTTCAGCCAATCTGATAACCTAGCCTAAATCATCAAATCTAAACAAGGAAACTGGGTCAGTGACTGGTCACATCCATGTAACACTAGTAAAAAGAAAAAAAAAAAAAAAACAGTTTGGCCACCTCCCAAAAATATGTTTTTTTAAATTGTATTTTTATATAGGGATCAGTGAAATTAGTGCTGATATTTTGGTGAGGGGTATATCCAGGAATGATAATGAGTTTTTTCCCTCTATTTTATGTTTATAAATTATAGTAGGAATGGTTTTGTTCAATAAATACAGAATCCTTGTTGCTATTTTTTGTTAGGCAAAGAATTTCATCAGTATATCTCTTTCTGGAATGTGTGTGTTTTTTTTTTTATGGTTTCCTTTCTATTAGTAACTTGTGTTAATGTTATTTAACACGTGAATAGGAGGGGTCGGTGGAAGAATGGTCTAAACCGTTGGTTTTCGACCGCTACGACCCGGGTTCGATTCCCGCATTGGGTACTTTTTTTTCTGATTTAAAAAAAAAATGCTCCAATGGCCCCTGATTCTTGCAAAAGTCCAACCCCACCAGCAAGTGCAAGTAACCAAACGGAGCTCTGGCACATTTGTAAATGCAAAGTCGAACTGCTTTTCACATGTGTAGACATGTGGTGCACTTACAGTAAAAGCAGTCGCCTACTTCTACCCACCATGATTACCATGGCCTGTTCCACGTATACTAGTGATAAGAAAAAAAAAACATGAATATGTTTGGCAGAGCTGAGGATATTGGGGATTCACCTCTTTATAGATGTGATTGCTGTAATTGAAGTAGCTGGATGATAAACAGTTGAGGAAGTCTACAAGGAATTCTTTGATTTCACCAAGAATCTATATATACTTCCATCACACATGATGAAGCAATTACAAAACTTTCAGTATTTTTGAATGTTTACCCCCAAACCTCTACCAACATTAGACTTAATCAAGCTATCAATTCAAATTATATAAAAAGTAGCATTAAAATGGTCTCGATTATATACAGTAAATTTTCTTTAATTCATCTAAAACTTCAACAGATTTATAATGCAACACTTATTTAATGTAACCATCTCAATCAGCTTATTTACTTTAGTTTACTCAGCTATAGATACAAGAAAATAAGACCTAATCCAAATTATTTAATAGTGTGTGACGTTTCGGTAACATCATTGTTACCATCATCAGACAAAAGAATAAATATATCACACACTATTAAGCATTTATTCTTTTGTCTGATGATGGTAACAATGCTGCTGCCGAAACATCACACACTTTTAAATTATTTGGATTAGGTCTTATTTTCTTGTATCTGTAGGAAGGTTGTTGAGTGATGTGTTTGGTGTGGCTTGTGGAAAGGCTGCTGATAAAATTATAATTAAAATTAATTTATTTAAAGCAGGAAATTATAAAGAGAAAAGAAGCAACGGTTGAAATAACGGCCGTCTGCTTTAGCCTTGTTGTTTACCGCTGAGTGGCCAGATCAAGTGTTGGAAGAAGCCAGCCGCTAGAAAGTTCTGGATGACGCCCGCGCATGCGTAGTGAAGTGTTCTCCCAACACGTGCTCGCCAAGCTTCTGCCCGTATGTGTTTTGAAGCTTTGTCCCAGTTCGCTGACGCAAAGTGCGGTCGCCACACTACTCCCCCTCCAGTAGATTCTTTAAAGATCCTATGTAGTCGTAGAGGGAACTCTTGGTAGGGTGCCTTGTTGGGTTGGGATCTGGTCTTGGGGGCTTGAGGGAGGCACCTGTCCTTTTCAAATGTTGTCCGGATGTAATGGGTGGCGACCATCTTGTTAGCTTGCAGGGACACGATGGGTTGCTCAACGATGGGTGTAGTCGCCGCGAGTACCGGTGGAGCTATTGGTATTGGGGAAGTAGTGACTCTTGATTCAATGGGAGGTGATGACTGTTGGAGTGAGTTTTGAGGTTGGAGAGGTTGTGTTACCGAAGTTTGGGCGGGCTGCAAGTGGAGAGGAGTCGTTGCAGCAGCGTTATTGGTTTCTTTTAGGAAGAGTGGATGTTTCTGCTCGCAGGATGGAGGCAAGGGCTCTTCGTGAGACGGCGGCTGCTGGGGCAGGGGCTCTTCATGAGACGGCGGCTGCTGGGGCAAGGGCTCTTCACGAGACGGCGGCTGTTGGGGCAAGGGATTGTCACTGTGCACTGGGGTGGAGAAAACAGTTTCAGGGGGGCACGAGATGGTGTTTGAAGGAGGGTTGGAGCAGAACGATGAGGAGTCCAGGGATGAAGAGTCACTCAGAGAGCTGGTGGGAGAAAGCAAGGTGGAGCTTGAGTTGGTGTCTTCAACGTTATGGACTGTAGTCACCGGGGCAGTTGTTGTGACATTCATGTGACGGGGTAAATCCGTCTGCTCCAGGTGTTGGAGGCTATTGGAGGTGGGAGTACAGGGATCACCGTGCTGAGATGGAGGTGGCTTAGACAATTCGACCAAGATAATCGAGGGTCTCTGATCAGCAATGGGCTTAGTTTCTGAGACTTGAGCTGTTCTTACCTGGCGTGACCGGCCAAATCGCAGGAGAAGTCGTTCTTTGAGCGCCGCATATTTTCCTGAAACTGGTGGGTTCTCTACAATGTCGAAGACGCAGATGAGAGCCAGTCTATCCAAATTAACGATTATTGTGTTATACTTAAAATTGTCGTCGCTGGCGATGTTTGCAAAATTAAAGGCAGCTTCCAGTTGGTTGAGCCACAATGGAATGTCGTTGGGCAAGAAGGGTGGAGCTCGAAAAATCAATTTTGATATTTGAGATGGGGTGAGTTCCATCATGAATGTTTGAGCTTCCAAGATTTGCCCTTGACGTTGGCCGTTAATTCTTCATTCGAGTCGTCCGGCTCACCAATTTTGTAGGAAGGTTGTTGAGTGATGTGTTTGGTGTGGCTTGTGGAAAGGCTGCTGATAAAATTATAATTAAAATTAATTTATTTAAAGTAAGAAATTATAAAGAGAAAAGAAGCAACGGTTGAAATAACGGCCATCTGCTTTAGCCTTGTTGTTTACCGCTGAGTGGCCAGATCAAGTGTTGGAAGAAGCCAGCCGCTAGAAAGTTCTGGATGACGCCCGCGCATGCGTAGTGAAGTGTTCTCCCAACACGTGCTCGCCAAGCTTCTGCCCGTATGTGTTTTGAAGCTTTGTCCCAGTTCGCTGAAACAAAGTGCTGTCGCCACATATCTATAATCCAAATTGTGCTTTATCATTTACTCAACTATAATTCAACTCATTACTGAGTGTCGTGGCGGCAAAAAAAAATCCTAGAAAAATGTCCACTTTTAGTGAGAGAATGTTTGAGATGAATTGCTAACCATCTTAAAGCCGGGGCTATAAATCAATGTTGACTTTAATCCAAACTGAAACTTCTGATATACCCCGGGGTGTTAAATTAAAGAAGTAGGACAGTGTATATAGTGTTGTGTAGCTGTCACCAACCTTGGTAGTGGTGTAGGTCAGGGGGACAGCAGCAGCAGCCGTGGCTCCCTGGAGTCCTCCCCCCATCTCTCCCTGGTGGAAGAACTGGGTGAGCTACCTCTCATACCACTTGTAGGCTGATATACCATTGTTCAGTCACTTTATTAATGCAGCACATGACTGGTACAGAGCAGGAGCACCGGTTCTGTCCTCCCAAGACAACAACAGTCTTTGATTTCCAGACTTAAGTCTGGCCATCTACAGACAATGACTTTCCAGAATGGTTGCAAGGTTTTCCCACTATGTACTAAGTGCAATTGTCAGTCTGCAATCCCAAAACACCTTATTGACTGTATTGACTCATCCATTGATGAGCTCTACTCATCCCCAGCAGACACCATCAAAAGTCTCAAGCTTTACAGGCTTGATACCTCAATATGATTGAGTGGAGATAAGAAAGAAGAAGATTAATTTGGCTCTCTTGGGCACTGAATCATACAGGTCCCCATGTCGCAGATAGGGGAGCAGCCATTAGATATGGTGGTTTAGCTGCAAATATCTAATAAGCAGCCCCGGACCATCAGTCATCAACAATGTGGTGGGACTAGTATAAAAAGCCAAAAAACTCAATAAGAATACTTGGAGAATGGCAAAATTTTGTCCTGCCATTATAATTAAGCACTTCCAACCAACAGATGGTTCTGAATCCATGTTAAGTCATTATCAAAGGTGTCTGTTCTCCATGTTGGTAGCAACCACACTTAAAGCTAAGTCGGACTGCCACAGTATGTGCTTCAGATTCTAGGAATCAATGGCAGACAAAGATTCACCCATGATGAAGACAATACCCTTCGCCTTCATGGAATTGCCTAATTTTTAGGCACTGGGATAAGCAAGGAGGAGGAGATAAACTATGTGGCTTTCTTTGATAAAATCAGCCCATGACACCAAACCATCCAATTAGGAGATACACCTCTCTTTGCCATAGAACAATTCAAATCTTCATATAGAGCATGAAATGCTAAAAAGCAATTAGGTATCAGTAAATTTACTGTTTTTATTTTATGTTTTAAACAGGCATCTCTTATGCAGATATTATAGGGAATGGATTGAGGTAAACACTGATGCTCTCCTATTGGCTAGGAGCAAATCTCATTCCTATGGAGAGTGATGAGAGATGAATTTGGAAACCAATGACAACAGGTAATTGGTGTTATCTTCATGATAGATAAATTTGTGTTGCTATTAAATCTGAAGCACATACTGTAGAAGTCTGAATTGGTCCAATAAGGTAACTCCTACATGGAGAACAGACACCTTGGTTGCCGGCTTAAACATAGATTCAGACACTGTTGTTTGATAATGCTTACTTTTAAAGGCAGCATGTAATTTTGCCATTCATCCAGTATATCATCATTGAACATTTGCGACTTTTTATAGATCTAGCCTACCACACTTCCTCTGATGAGTAGGTTGTTAGTCTGCTTTTATTAGATATCTACAGCTAACTACTATATCTGATGGCCCAATCAACCACCAGGAGACCTGCTAAGTAGAATTCAGCTCTCTCTCTCTTCGCAAGAAGTAGATTCTAATCTACACTGGAATCACTCTTTAAAAGACAACACCTAGTTGAAGAACCAAAGTGTCATTTAGGAAGAGGTGTCTTCTTACCAGAGAGTTGCCACTTAGTAAAAATGGCAATTTTGGTGATGAAAACTGTTCTTTGTAGAGAGGTGTTCTCTTGCGGGAGTGTTTTCTCATTGAGGTTTTACTGTATTACAACTTCCTTGGTTGATCCTCTCTTGATATATATAGGCTATATAGAAGTTTGTAGAGTAGAGAGAAGAATTGTGCTACTCCTAGCTAAGTGTAATGTAAAGTAATGCTGTGGGTGGAAGAGCTGAAGGTAGAGGAGGAGAACCCCTTCTCCTTCAAGAACTATCTGAAGCGGCAGCCAAGACCTGCCATGGAGAACCAGGACTTCGATGAGCACAAGTCCCTCATCATCTCTGAGCTGCCGGATATTCCTGACGACTTTCTGACCTTCCACCATTCCTCCACAGAGGAGCCCCACTCAGTGCAGCTGCTGCAGCCTCAGCCCCTGCTGGGCCATAGGTCTGGTGGCTGTGAGGACAACTTCAGCAAGGACCACATCCTCTCCCAGGTATATCTCCCCAAGTTCAGAATTGTGGAAAGCTGATGCTCTAATCCTAAACAGAATGCATATTGATTCAGAACTGAAAACTAATACTAATTAACAGAATATATGAATTAAAAGAAGTAACAAACATAAATATATTTGAGAATGGGGATTGAGGTATCAATACTATATAATTATCTTGAACTATAGATTATCCATATACAAACTAACCAGCTTCTTCTGTAGTTAGTTTCTCATATTTCAACTTTCTGAGAACACTTAGGGTGATTCAATATTTGAAAATAAAGTGGAAGCTCATTATGAGCAGCCTTTTACATGGCTGTTAGGCCCAGGTGAAAATTGTTGTAACAAGGATGGCTTGTGACTGTATATAATCCTTGTTGAATACAGCAAGTTTATTCCAGGTTCCACCATGAGTGTATGTTTGCCCCCAATGATATTGTTTTTAAAAATATGATTATATATATGATTAAGTGATTATATTGTTATTAGTAGTAGTATATAGAGTAGTTGTGGTGTGTGAGAGAGGCAATGTTTATTGACCTTAATCAACCCCTTCATAAAAACAAAAAAAAATAATAATTTAAAATTCGAGCAAAAATCAAAAATAATATGTGTGAGAGAGAGATTTTTCTTTTGAGATTGAAACTGCTTTTATTGTATTGCTTATATAAGATAGAGTTTATATATAGATAAATATAGATGGAAATTTTGCCGGGAGGAAATTGATCTAAAGAGACAAGGTTCGCCTCTCCCCTCAAAATAGACGTCTAAAACCAGACGCCATCTATTGACCCTCGCCGCAACTAGCAGCCTCGGGTCGGTGACAAAGCCACGACAGTTTACCAAAGCTGGTGTTGTGGCTTTGTCACTGACCCGAGGCCGCTAGTTGCGGCGAGGGTCAATAGATGGCGTCTGGTTTTAGACATCTATTTTGACGGGAGAGGCGACCCTTGTCTCTTTAGATATAGATAAATATAAAAATAAATATGAGTAAATAAGACTGATCAAACATTAATACAGTTCTTATGTAGCTAGCTGAAGAGTTTAGGATATTGTGCTTCAATGCCTCTATATAAATAAACCCTATAATTAACTAATTTACATAAATATAAAACACTTGAAATATGAAAATTAGTTCATTATTGGGCTCTGATAAGGCACAATTTGGATTATAGATTATAAACACAAGGTGATAAGACCAAATCGAAATAAATAAATAGTGTGTGATATTTCGTGTTTTGTGTTTGTGAAAAAGATGAATAGAACTCTCTATTTATACACTTGAAGCAACAAGACTAACCCCATGTTTATATATGAGATTTCTTTGAGACACTTCCATATTTTGATCCAGTGAGTTCAGGATTTTATCCAATCCTACAGCCAGCCAGAACTCTCTGTCCTTGTGGCAGAAATCCTAACATACATATGACAACATGGCTGCTGTGTGTTGAAGTTGAAGGAGGAGAACAACCAGCTCCATCGCTTGCTACAGAATAATTCTAAGAGTATTAGGGTAAGCTCCACCTCCTTTACTTGTCTCTAAAGTTTCTCTTGTTTGCCTAAATGTTCAGTTGAGTGTAACATAGCTAAGCCATACTGAATTCTCTTGGAGTATCATGCTCATGCCAATAACTTTATTAGGTTATATAATGAAATCGTGGGGTGAAAGGTTTTTTTGCTTTTGTGCTTTTAAATAAGCTTCTTGATAGGAGTTGGTAGAAGAGGGGTGCACACTGTCCATTCTTAACAGCCATAACTAGGATTAAAATCTGACATTAGACACTTACTTCTGCTTCATTGGCCTCTGATTCTTACACAAGTCCTACCTCACCAGTGGGTGCAAGTAACTAAATGGAGCTCTGGCACCAGTGCAAAAGTTGATCTTTCTATAGGTGTAGACACGTGAGGTATATTTACAATAAAATGCAGTTGAAATTTATGCACTGTGATTATCATAGTCTTTAATACATGTGTACTCTTGGTTTTACCATAAGTATAAAAAAAATCTTGCCAAAAAATAGAGGTTCATATAGAATAAAGGTTTTGTTTCCAACCCTTCAACTCTAGTGCAAGGTAAATCAATGTGCAGCTGGCCCATGAGAACTACCTGCTGAAGTCCAGGCTGAGGAACCTGGGGCTCCTGCTCAATGACAAGATCCAGAGGTAGGATCAGTCTCTCTGCCCCAGTTGGATGGGTTGTTTCTTAAATGTGTGTCATTTTAGTAATGTCTCAGCCAGATGGAAATTATTGCTTTAACCATCAGGTTTCAGTCTTTATTATTCATCTCCATCAGGATTGACATGGGGGTCGGTAGAGGGTGTTTAAACCGTTGGTTTGCGACCACTACAACCTGTGATCCAATCCCCACATTAGGAACTTCTTTCTAATTAAAAATGCTCCAATGTCCCCCGATTCTTTCAAAAGTCCAACCCCACCAGTGAGTGCAAGTAACCAAACGGGGCTCTAGCACATTTTTAAGTGCAAAAGTCGAACTGATTTTCACATGTGTATACATGTGGTGCACTTAGAGTAAAAGCAGTCGCTAACTACCCACCATGATTATCAAGGCCTGTACTACATGTACTTGGGATAAATAAAAAAAAAGGATTGACATTAAAATATACAACAGGCCTGATAAGATACAATTTGGATTATAGATTAAAAACATAAGGTAACAAGACCTTATGATACAGCAGGCCTAAAATATTTTAAAAGTTTTTATTTTTAAATATTTCACACGCGCCCCTGCTGTATATTTATTTTTAATCCCGACAAGGGTGATATATCCATTGAAAGAGTATGGAAGAGAGAATTTTCACCTGGCTGATGTGTCCCTTCACTACATTACATATGCATGATGTTGATCCATCTCTGTCATATAAGATTAGTTTTTATATATAAAATAAGATATAATATATATAGCAGAACAAACTCTATACAAAGGACAATACCTAGTTGCAGAACCAAAATGTCCTTTAGGAAAAGGTGTCCTCTTATCCGAGAGTTACTAATTAGTCAAAATGGTAATTTTGGCAATGAAAACTGTCCTTTAAAGAGAGGTGTCCTCTAGAAAGAGTGCCCTCTCATGGAGGTTCTTCTGTATTGGAAGTAACAAACAACTTTTGAAGTGTCTTCTAATGCTAAAAAATTGAATTTTTTTCTTTTAATACAGGTATAGACATTCCACTGTCTGAAATCTTCAATCAGACTGAGCTACAAGACTCTTGAAAATGCCACAAGAAGAGATAGGGAGTTGAACGGCACAGGCTGACCTTGGCTGGGTGTCAGGCCAGATAACCGCCTAGCTCCCTTTGATAAGATAGCTGGATAGCTGTTTCTTCTGACGTGTATGTCTTATATAACCTGGCCGTCTGCCACTGATAGGTTTCCCCAATGTACCAGAACGAAAAGAGTTTCTCAAACATGTTCTGTCACTGTGAGGGAAGGAAGGAAGACCTAGCAGAGTCAGGAACTGGCTCTTAGGCGAATTTCTGAGAAAGAATACTCCTTGCCCCAGAGTACAATGTTTAGAAATAAAAAAAATAAAGCTACCACATGCACTAAGCACTCATTCATGGAAGTAATTCACTGATGAAATATATTGAGATGGTTGTGGCCATATTCTACTTTTTTATTCACTGACTAGGAGCATATATTTATACTTGGAGTCTATATGCAAGTATTAACATTGAGAATCTTTGTTCATATATCTCAGGGACAGTTTTTCCTCTAAAGAGAGTAGTTTTCAATGTGTACACTGTATCATGGGGTGCAACAGGATTGTGGACCTGGAGAAGGAGCTCCAGAACCAGTCCCGCAAGGACAGAGAAGAGACCCAGACCTTGGAGCGGATGGTCCAACAGGTGGAGCACAACCTCAAGATGTCCACAGTATGCCAATTCCTTCCTGTGTCATCACAGTCCTCCATTGTGTGTGTTGTCCAGGAACGGGCCCTCAAGGCAGAAGCTACAGTCATCAGATTGAAACAGGACCTCAAGGAAATGGAGGTCAGAACCCACCCAGGGAATAATCAGCTGGATGGAGCTCCTCTCTTCTTCCTTCCTCTCTGTTTGAGTGATTCAGTGCTGGGACTTATGCTGGGGAAATGGCAGAGATTCTAATGTGATATTATGATGCATTAGCATGCCATCTGTTATCAAAATTCAATACTATTATAGACGCGTAGGATTCTTTTTAAGATAAAACAATTTCTACTGTCCTTACTGCAATGGAAAAATTAATGGGAGGGCCTGGCTCATCAGTGGTGAAACTGGCGAAACCGCTGGGAGGGTTCACCACTGATGAGCCAGGCCCTGCCATTAATTTTTCCATTACAGTAAGGACAGTAGAAATTGTTTTATTTTAAAAAGAATCCTACGCGTCTATAATAGTATTGATTTCTAATGTGATAGTAAACATTTGTGTCCTTCTTCTTTGTGCTTTCCAAAATATATATATACACAGTAAAGACTCGGTAAAATGAACCGGGAATATAGCGAAACTTCCCTTATAGCAAACCTGAAAACTTCCCTTTTTTTTTTAATTTCATAATACAGTGAAGTATGGCTATAATGAACCATAGCTATAGTGAACCAAAGGTTCGGCCCCATTGGGGTTTGTTATAGACAAGTTTTACTGTTATTTTTACATCTACAAATAAAGAAATAATTTTTCTAAATTAAATGTTTTTAAAAATATTTAAATGTAATTAAAATATAGTTTTACAACTTTTTAATGTCACACAGTTGTAAAAATATAAAAGGTTATTATTTGTTGTTTTCACATGAGAACAACAACAACTTTTTTTAAAAACTCAAATAAATCATAGGTCCATTTTGGTTTAGATAATTATTATGTTAGTCCCAGTTACAAAATAAAATGACACATTGTGGTTGTTTGCCAAGCAGAATCAAGGGTGAGAAATTTAAACTATTTTTGATTCTTTTTGAAATAAAATAATTTCTTACTGCCCCATACTACAATGGTAAGTTAATGGGAGGGCCTGGCTCATCAGTGGTGAACCCTTCCAGCAGTTTTGCCAGTTAAATCTACCATACTACTGTAATATTGGGCTGTTTTGCTTTTATACCGATACTGAAGCTGACCTCTTGGAAAATGGTATTTTAAATGAAGTACAGTAGAAATATATATACAGTAAAACCCCTCTTTAGTGAACCCCAATGGGACAGAGCTTTTGGTTCACTATAGCCATGGTTCACTATAGCCACGGTTTGGCCATTTTTTGTACTTTTCAAAATTTTTAGACCGTATAATTAAAGGACAGCCATACACACTGGAAGAGGCTTCCTCTTAATAGTGGTCACTTTGTTTTAATTCCCTTAATTGACCAATTTCCTTACATTAATACTGAATAATAATAGAAATCATTAGATGATAGGTTCTTCTTATCATTAACATACATGTACCTCTATGTCTAATTTAAAAATCAAGACAAATCCTAGGCAAAGTTTTATTAAATATATATTGAAAGACATAAAATGATTTTAAAACATCATTATCACATTATATAATACATTGTTTACTTGTAAAAATGGCTCTAACACCTTGTTGCTTCAAAGCATTGCACCATTCAAATAAAGTTGATGTTTTTCTTCCATTTCATTTTTCCACATATTCTTCTAGGTCTAGATTTCTTTTTTTTTTTTTAAACCTGTCATGCAAAACATTGCTGACTTTAAAATCACCATAGTTAATGGCATAATTTGTTTGACCACGGGACCATTTATTTGGATTTTTTTTTTTTTTTAGCCCTAAAACGTACGATCGCGATCGCGGCAAAAGTTGAGGTTGATTCCTCTTTGTAGCAATTTTTAATAGCTTTATATTTTATCTTTTATAATAGAAAAGTTATATTCTCTTATTTTAATGTTCTTAACATATTGCCTGTGTTGTTTCACTTTGAAAAGTTCTGAAAATGGCCTTTTTTTTTTAAAGAAATAACGCTTTTGTTTTTAAAATGCCTTTGTTTTCTTCATTTTGGAAGCCATTTGTATTTTTATATTTCAAATTTAATGGATGAAAATATATTCTATTTAATAAAAAGTATAATGTGTTAAAATTTATACAACATACAGTAAAATAAAGTGCAAAATTCAAAACAAACAATGCCGCTAAATTTATTGTTTTGAAATCGCGATCCGCGAGCTGAAACATGTTCAAAATTTGGTTGTTTTAATTTTTTTTTTTAAATTACAATTCTAAGTTCGTTATAAGCATATTACTGTATTACTGTATACAGTAAAACCCCGCTAATACGAACCCTGGATATAACGAACCTTCCCTTATAACGAACCCACGCCGATTCCCAATTCCATTCCATTGAAAATACCATCGTTATAACGAACTTTGCGATTTTTAGAATAACGAACTACCCCTATAACGAACCTATTTTCGGTCCCAAAATAATAAAATCTATTTAAAATACTATGCTTATAACGAACTTAGAATTGTAATTTAAAAAAAAAAAATTAAAACAACCAAATTTTGAGCAACGTTTCAGCTCGCGGATCGCGATTTCAAAACAATAAATTTAGCGGCATTGCTTGTTTTGAATTTTGCACTTTATTTTTGCTGTATGTTGTATAAATTTTAACACATTATACTTTTTATTAAATAGAATATATTTGCATCCATTAAATTTGAAATATAAAAATACAAATGGCTTCCAAAATGAAGAAAACAAAGGCATTTTAAAAACAAAGGCGTTATTCCTTAAAAAAAAAAAAAAAGACCATTTTCAGAACTTTTCAAAGTGAAACAACACAGGCAAAATGTTAAGAACATATTAAAATAAGAGAATATAACTTTTCTATTATAAAAGATAAAATATAAAGCTATTAAAAATTGTTACAAAGAGGAATCAACCTCAACTTTTGCCGCGATCGCGATCGTACGTTTTAGGGCAAAAAAAAAAAAAATCCAAATAAATGGTCCCGTGATGAAACAAAAACTATTTTATGCCATTAACTATGGTGATTTTAAAGTCAGCAATGTTTTGCATGACAGGTTAAAAAAAAAACGAAATCTAGACCTAGAAGAATATGTGGGAAAAGGAAATGGAAGAAAAACACTAACTTTATTTGAATGGTGCAATGCTTGAAGAATGCTTTGAAGCAACAAGGTGTTAGAGCCATTTTTCCAAGTAAACAATGTATTATATAATGTGATAATGATGTTTTAAAATGATTTTATATCTTTGAATATATATTTAATAAAACTTTGCCTAGGATTTGTCTTGATTTTTAAATTAGACATAGAGGTACATGTATGTTAATGATAAGAAGAACCATTCATCTAATGATTTCTATTATTATTCAGTATTAATGTAAGGAAATTGGTCAATTAAGGGAATTAAAACAAAGTGACCACTATTAAGAGGCAGCCTCTTCTTTTGTGTATGGCTGTCCTTTAATTATACGGTCTAAAAATTTTGAAAGTAAAAAAAAAATGGCCAAACCGTGGCTATAGTGAACCGTGGCTATAGTGAACCAAAAGCTCTGTCCCATTGGGGTTCACTATAGAGGGGTTTTACTGTATATATATATTTCCTGGTAATGAGCTGGCAGACTCTCTGGCAAAAGCTGGAGCTCTTGGCCTACCTGAAGAAAGAGAATCCACCACCCAACTAGACGAAAGAGACCTCCTCCGTACCATCAAAACCCAATGCCTGCAGGAATGGAAATCTGATGCTGCACATGACTGGTACAGAGCAGGAGGGACAAGCACCGGTTCTGTACTCCCAAGAGAACAACAGTCTTTGATTTCCAGACTTAAGTCTGGTCATCTACGGACAATGACTTTCCAAAATGGTTGCAAGGTTTTCCCACTATGTAAATTCTCAGCCTGCAACCCCAAGACATATTATTGACTGTATTGACTCATCCATTGATGAGCTCTACTCTTCTCCGGCAGACACCATCAAAAATCTCAAGCTTTACAAGCTTGATACCTTAGTGTGATTGAGTGGAGATAAGAAAGAAGAAGAAGAAATATATATATAATTATATAATATGCTTTGAGCATTGCTCTTCCACAAACAGCAAGTAAAGATTTTTTTAAAACAATATTAACACAATGCATTAGTGTGCCATCAGTTATTAGAAATTTAAACAATTTCTGAGTGGTATGAATATTTTTGAAATGAAGTGTGATGTGGTCCAGATGCAAGTGAGCTGGCTGCAGAAAGAGAACACAGAGCTGAGGCAGAACACTGAACTGGGGGAGATCAGCCAGAAGGCCAGGGAGCTCTCCTCCAAGCTCAGTGCTGCCGCTGACCTAGCGGAGACTCCCGCTAGGTAGGGATACTGGTCTAACTTTATAAATGTTTACACCAGATGTACAGAAGGACCTCCCTCTCCTACTTGTTGATAATTTATTTGCTCAATATCCACTTCACTGTTATGTGAGAAACATGAAAATTGGTTTCTACACTCATTTTTTTAAATGTGACTTTAATGTTTGCCTGGATGATAATACACAATTTGGATTATAGATTATAAACACAAGGTAATAAGACCAAATCCAAATAAATAAATAGTGTGTGACGTTTCCGTAACATCGGTGTTACCAAAACATCGCACACTATTCATTTATTTGGATTTGGTCTTATTACCTTGTGTTTACCTGCATGTTTTATGGCTTCATTAGGTTGTTCTAACCTAAATAAAGCTAACCTAGTCAAAAAACTAAGGCTTAAATTATTGATGTACTGCTGTACCTGCAATGTGGAAGGATATGTTTTACTACCTAAGTCTTGGTGAAGAACAGTTTAATTCAGTTTTTGATTTTAGAAAGGTGGGACTTGGTGTGCTCATTCTAAAACCTGCTTTAAGTGCATAGCTGCAATCAACCATTCTTTACTAAATTTACTTCAATAGGAAATGCAGTTGTGATGTCACAAGTACTTAAGCCAGCTTCTAAATTGTATGCTGACTACTTGTTGCCTAGGACAGTTTTAAACCAACCACACAACATTCATTTTTTGTCTAGGATAGGTTTTTGTTAGCAAGGTACAATGACTAACCACCAAAAGTACTATGTCATTATAGCCTTGAAAGTGCCCACATATGGGAGATAGCTCTACAACTATTGAAAAATAAAGAACATGCAAGGATTCAAATCTGTAATTTTTTGCTCCCTAATCAATCAAACAATATTAAAATACTAGCATATATATTTCTCATTATAAATTGGGGGAAAAAAGGTTCAAGCTAAACAAGAAACCCAGGTGATACTAAATGAGCATGTACCATGTTTTATCCTTTCAAACATACAATATGTGAATAGAAGTTATCAGGGGAGATATGCCCCCATCTCATGTGGCAGAGTCCATGTGAGTACAGAGCAACATTTTTCTCATCTGTAATTCAAATTGTAACTTGAATGGCTGTGAGATAGCTCCTAGTGCTCTAACATCTTCAATTTTAATTGGAAAGTCCCAAACACCTGCTTTGTCTGAAAGCTTCTATAATTTCTTTTTTAGTAAGAAAGTGTGGTATTATCCACGCCTTCCTTTAATTGTCAAAATCCACCAACCTCATGACGACTACCTTAATGTTTCACTGAGTGCAATGTTGCCATCATTTGAATGAAACTCACTTTGGTGATGGTGACCTTCACATTTATTTTGTTTGAATATCTAGTGTGAAATTCTCTTGGTTTCTTAACAACTTCTAAGAGGAAGTTGGTGAAAAAAAAAAAACTTGTGGATGGTAGGTGGAATCTATGTATTCCTTGAAAATAAATTTTAAAGGAATTTTACCAAATTGAAACCTTGTTTCTTATTATATAACCAGTAAATAGCATATATCATCAATAAACTTGGGTATTTTAGAGAAAAAATGCCTAATTCTTGCCCTGATTGATAGATGCCACTATTCACTACTGAGATAACACTACACCTAGTCCCTTGGTCAATTTTACTTTTTGACTTCAACTCACTTTGTTCAGCATTGTTTGTCCTTCAGTTCAGACCATGCTTTCTGCAAGAAATATTCTCTCCCTAAACTGATCCCCCTTCATATATACTCTTGGACAAGACTTAAGGAAGCTGTACTTTTTACCATGTATATTGGGATTCAGACACTAACTCTGAAAAATATTTGATACACAGTGACCTTTATTGAAGACAAACCAGATAACCAAGTGTAACAAAATTGTCTCTGTCTCCTTCAAAAAAATAGATGATCGACAGACTTTCCACTTTCTTAAGTTTTGTCCATGAGTAGACATAAAGTTATTTAAAACAATAATGCATAAAGTAGAGGCAGCGAACAAAGGAAATGTGAAGAAATAGTTGATGTTTTATTTACACTGCTGCAGGACACTGCTGGAGGGGGTGGGCCACCTGCGGCTGCTGGCTTCCATGGTGGGGGACATCACCAAGGTGACAGAGAGGTGACAATAAATCACTTCTTACGGAGCTTCTTTATCCTGCTCACATAACACAAACTGTGGGTTCAAATCTAACCTGGAACACCAAATGCTCAGTTCAAAGAGGGAGATTGTATATGCCATGGACTACTCAGCTATTTCCTGACAATTTTTAAAAAGCCTTGAATAAAATCACTAATGTTTAAATTGTACTGTGATAAATTGAATCCTATTTATTTTTAACTAGTCTTGAAGATTAAAAAACATTGATAAGGAATAAGTAAGACCAATCTGTGGAATTATTAATTGAAACCTGGGTGTCATCCACATGAAAGAAGAAGTGAAGCAGCCAGTCATAAGTTACCTTGGGAAGTCTTTTAAAAGAAAACCAACTTCCTGGGTGATCAGTAAAGTATGAAGGACGGAATGATTTTGAGATGGGCTCACCTCTCCAGGATCTGGGAATCTGTGAGATCTTCCTCGCTGTCTGAACTTGATTGATCAGCCTCGTAGGTCTCCTTGCTGTTTTTCTTTTTCTTCTTCTTTCTCTTCTTGTCAGACTTATGTTTCTGCAACCATACCCAAGTATATGGCACATGCTGGCCATGTAATGACCTGAAACAACGTGGTAACCAAACAAGTATTGGGACTCTATAAAATTAATTTGTTTAGTAAAACCTCCATAAGTGGACACCAGATTATTTTCATTGCCAAAATTACAATTAGTGCCATTTTAGCTGCTCTCCAATAAGAAGGCACCTCTTCCTAAAAGATACTTAGCTATTTTATGGTGTCCTTTAGATAGAGGGTACTCAAGATGTAGTCTGGACGAAATTGTTGACATAAAGGGAAGTAATAAGAGATCCACAATGGATTCATGAAATCAAAGTTTGCCCTGGACTAACAGGGCCATTGGCCCAAAACTGTGGCCTCCAGGTGGGCATTCTCAATTTTCCAAAGCTGGTGTTGTCACCACTGACCAGAGAGATTGCACATAGTTTTGACAAGAGAGAAGATAGCCTTTCTTTTTGGACAAAGTTTCACTTTACAACAAGAAGTAGCTATCAAGAAAAAAAAAAACTTGGCACAAATTCCAATAGGCCATTTTCCTTGTTAGCCTGAAACATGTATGTGGCTAGCTTTTCTTAAATAATCAAGAAAGGATATTTGGTCAATTCTGGAATAATTAAAAATCAATGATTAGTTGATACTTATTCTGACAGAAGACACAAGCCATCAGCAAATTTTAGTTTACACAATCAGAAGATACCTTTCTCTTAATTTTTCAACCTCTGATCCCAGTACAATTTCACTCTTGTTACATATTTACCTTGTGTTTCTTGTGCTTCTTGGAGCTGTCACTTGTGTAGAGTAGGGACTCATCTTTGTTCTTGTACATCTCGTAGGCCAGCTCGGAGGATTCTGGACATGAGAGTAGGTGAGCATGTGTAAAGTTGAGTGGGTTCATGTGACCCATGCATCTCCCACATGGGGTAGTGTAAATGGGACAGGCAGCTACTGTTGAAAGAACACAAATCAACACCCTCTCTTTTTATATTCTTTACATTAGGGAGATTCCACTCATTTCATTTGATAAAAGACTTACTTCAATGCAGTAATACCTCTTCAATATGCACCTCGATAGGATGGATTTTTCAAAAATATAGATTTTGTGGTCCCAAACACACCTAAAATATTGAAACTAATATAAATAAAAAAAACTAAATAATTTGAATGATAAGGCACAATTTGGATTATAGATTATAAACACAAGTTTATAAGACCACAACCAAATAAATAAATAGTGTGTGACATTTCGGTAACAATGCTGTTATTTATTGTGGATTTGGTCTTATAACCTTGTGTGAATAATTTGAATATTTTTTGCCAAATGAGAAAGTGTATGTGACGACCTTTGGGTGACATCATTGTCACCATGATTATTAGGCTTGCATACTTGTTGAGCCTATTAAAACTTAGGAAGTTTAAAAACTTACAAAGCTCTAGGTTCAGAAATAGATGCAGAGAGATTGATTCAAAATGTATGTGTTCAAACAATGTTGGCATTTGAATCTATCATTTTGAAAGTTGGGAAAATGAAGGTGGGTGCTATGAGAGTTTTAAACTTGATTTTTTTCTTTAAAAAAAGTTCAAATTTCCTTGTGAATACCCCCTTTCCCATATTTTGTTAAAGTCTGAGAGTAAATAAGATGGAAATTGTTCATTCAACAAGAACATAGTTTGGGGACATGATGAGGTACAATTGTATTTTAGAAATCAACAGAGTGCCAAGACCAAATCCCAAAAGAATAATTTATGCACGTTTCGGTAACAGCTTTTGTCATTCAGCCTGAAGATGAACCACATTACTGAAACATAAATTACTTATTTGGTACCTTGTGATAGTGTGTGGGAATTCCATATCCCCAGATAAGACATTACTAATTAGCCACCCAGCGAGGTTTAGAACATTAATTGAAACACATGTTTTAAACTTTCCAAAGGTCTCATTTAGATAATACACAATAAAATCCTAAATAATTGCAATTAGATATTCAATGAATGAAAGGAAGAAAAAATTGCAACGAGTTTCTTTATTTATAAATAATAAATAAAGAAACTCGTTGCAATTTTTTCTTCCTTTCATTCATTTCCAAAGGTCTGTGGAAGCACCCACCCCATGGCAGAGCCCCAGAGGGAGGGAGGGCAGGGCCGTAGGAAGAGGGATCACTGGCAGGTGGTGGAGCAGGCTGGGGTGGGGGCTCCACTGGTGCAGGGGGCAGGGCAGGAGAGGGGCGGGGGGCCCTCCTGTTGAGGGCATCTAGATCCAGGTTGGCAAACACTCCGGATGCCGGCTGGCGGGGAAGTGAGACTGCCGGCTGTGGTGGCTCAGGAGCCGGTAACTTGGCAGCTGGAGTCTCCTCTTGCTGAGGTTCCTCGTCTTCTGAGCTGGTGTCACCAAACACCGCCTTGAAGAGATCCATTGGAGGGCGCTCTGCCTCCTCCTCCTCCAGACCTGGGGGCGGGGGGTTCCTGCACCGGGAATTGTTGGTGTTAGCTGGGAGGGGGGTCTGCACTGGTGAGTCTTACCTTCTGGTGATGTGGGGAAGGTGGAGAAGGTGGTGCAGCTCTGTGATGGAGATCTGGGGGAGGTGGCTGGACTTCTGGAACATCATTGTCCTATTTGTTAGGAGGGAAGAGTCAAATTGTGGAGTAGTCTCTAACTTCTTTAATTCAACATCCCAAGGGATCAGAACTTTGGGTTGAATTAAGATAAGTGTTGAATTAAAGAGGTTATATATACTGTATGTAGAGACAAATAGTGTAGACACTCTAATGGCTTACAAGAAAGGATAAAATGCAGCAGATTTTTATATTGAGTTGATTGAAGAAGCTTTCGGGCAAGTCCTTCTTGATTAGATTCTTAACAGATAATGGACTGCAGATGAAGAAGGGCTTGACTGAAAGTTTCTTTAATCAACTCAATTTTTAAAAGTTGCAGCATTTTATACTTTCTTTTAATATATCGGATCTGCAATCCTAGGAAGATGAATACTCTACTGGCTGTTTGAGTCACCAGGGATAGAAAGGAATGATGTCCCACTGTTATATAAGTATCAAAGCCTACTCTTGTAGCAGAGATCTATAACTGAGGGAGGTAGCTCCAAACAACCTTCAGGTCTGGTGGCTGTGTTGTCGTCCTCCTGGGGCACTGTGAGGAAGTTGAAGATGGAGAACTTGTCTCTCTTCACTGTGGGCACCCCAACCTCAGTGGAACTGCAACAGCACAACATGTCAATTGGCATTCTGACACAGCCTGCCTCACTGCAGAAGTCCTAGAGAATCTGGTTATTTGTGAAATTATAATTATTGAAATATGTTACAATAGTTAATATTCAATTCTACATTAAAAATAAGCTCGAGGAGCATGAACTCATGGAATTCGTGTAATCTTTACACAAGGGGATAAGAAACAACAACATTAAATATGAGAGTTTAAAACACTATGATGAGAGTTTCAAACCTCATTATAACTTGGTTACAACATCATAATTAGAAATAAAAGGTAATAGAACCATATCCAAATAAATAATTATGTGTAGGACATACAGTCAAACCTCATTATAACTTGGTTATAACATCATAATTAGAAATAAAAGGTAATAGGACCATATCCAAATAAATAATTACTGGTTGACCTTTCGGTAAAAATGCTGTTACAGAAATGTCACACTATTTATTTAGATTTGGTCTTATTACCTTTTATTTCTAATCTATAATCCAAATTGTACCTTATCAACATCATAATTATAAAGTTCTCAATTATTTCAACTCTGGTTATAACAACATGAAATCATGATCCCAAGTGAGGGATCCCAAAAAAGGTAGAAAGTTAAATGAATATAGAAAAAAAAAAACATTTTGTAGGTTGGTTTTATAGTTGAGTTATAAATAATTTACATCAAACTTTTTTTTAACACTTTATTTCCAACATTTTGGTGACCCCAGTGTCGGCCTTTTCAAGGAACTAAAAAAAGGTTGATGGAGAAATAATTTGATAACTGAGATGAAAGTTATAAAGATGTTGGACTGTTCTATCTTGTGTGGAAACTTCATTGCCCCACAAAGAATAACTACTGATTCTGTCAGGTGAATCAAGAAGGGTACTCACTCAGGGTAAGGGTTAGGTACATTGAACCTCTTGCAGAGCACTTTAGCCGGATGCCAAGGGAATGTTTCACGGGTTAGCCGTCCAAACATCTTCATCTTGGCAGCAGCAGCTTGGTCCTCCTGTTTCTGTTGGTCCTTCTGCAATACAACTAACTATTGCTCCGAGCCCAAACCTCCAACTCTGTCTTTCTGAACAGCCTAAGTAACAGAACACAGAGTGTGTCTTTTGGATGAACATGCTTCTAAGATCTACATCATTATCAGGATGGAAATTTTGACCCTAGACGTGGGCCTAACCACTTTGCCGGCAAAAATCACCTTTTTGGCGGATTGTGAAGATTTCATTTGATTCCCCTTGTAGATCTTATGAAAACACAAAGCCCACCCTAGACTGACATAGCCTGAAACTCCTGGTCTCAGGGTGGGTACTTTTAAGTTTGTCAAAGTTGATGTGGCTTTGTCACCAACCTGTGTTTGCTAGTTTGCAGAGAGAGTCAATAGATGCTCCTAGTTTTTGGCCTCTATTTTGACTGGAGAAGTGACCTTTTATTTTTATAGATGATCATCACAGGAGTTACTTGATCTTTTAGAAGTCACCAGCCCTATCTATAGAAGCAGCCAGTAATGGTGGGGTGCAGTGAAGGCAGCAAGCTTCTTCAACTTTATACTCCAAGGAATCCTATTTCCCTACATATTGGTGTATAATTTACAAAAGTGGGTTGTGATTCTATGTTATGTTCACTACACAGGTGGAGAGTTGTTTGGTGATATGCACATAGGATGGTTGGTTGTGCATCCTTATTGGGGCTACAAGTTATATTTTTGATAATGCTCATGTTAAATCAAATATTGAAATAGTATGGATTTATACAGTCAATATTCACTACATTTAAAAATTTGAGGTTTGAGACAAAGAATTTCTACACCTAAGGTTCCAACTATAATTCTGGTGTGGAAAAAAAAAATCAGATAAAAGACTACACAATTCCAAAATTATTTTTTAAATTGTGCGTGATTATATTTGAGGCTTAAATATTCATTTTAAAATTGATATTGTAAACAAATACACACACAGTAGGGTATTTTTATATAACCAAGGTTAAGTTCCCCTGGTAAAGTTAAGAGGCTCTCCTAATATTCAATATAAAGAAATACAATAACTACCTAGTACGATATATATATATGTACCAATGTGGAAAAGATATTCAATGCTTTTATATAGAGTAGAATGAACTATTCTATGTAATATACTTTATGAACAAAATAAATCTATATCCAACCTACCAAGGTAGGACTGAAATATAAACAATCAATTTAATATTATAAATAATATAAACAATTTAATTTTTCCATTGCAGTAAAGACAGTAGAAATTGTTTAATTTTCAAAAGAATCATACGCGTCTATAATAGTTTCGAATTTTCATAACAGATGGCACGCTGATGCATCATGATAAACAATCAGTAAATAAATACTTGACATAGGAGAGAATCTTACATCTTGGTCAAGGGGAACTTCCACCATCCTGTCGTCATCATCATGTCTCCCCGCAGACACGAAGCGCGAGCCCAGTCCCCCGCCCCGGGTGGAGAGGGGCTGGTAGAGGACAGCTGAACGCTCAAACTCATCGCGCTCCCTCTGTCTCTCCCATTCTGTCATGGTGCGTGGCTGCAGGCTGGACAGTCCCTCTGTGCACCCACCCATCATGTTGAGATGGTAAACAAATGCTTTGTACTCGGGAGAATCTGCAATGTGTGAAAATCACATGCAAATTAAGAGAAAACCTGTAAATACATAATGCATTACCTTTGTTTCCAGCTGCAAGCAATGTAAGGTAGACGTCATAGCGTTTTTGCTTTTCTTCATCCTTGGCAAATGGCTTGAAGTCTGAAGGCCTGATGTTGGTTCTGGATGGGACAGCTGGCCTAGGAGGTTCTGCTATAGGCCTGGGAGGTTCTGCTATAGGTCTGGGGGGTTCTGCTACAGGCCTGGGGGGTTCTGGGGAAGGTTCTACAAGTGCGGGAGGAGGCAGATTGAGCTTGGCTGCAGCCTCTGGGTTCATCTTGGCCATGATGCTCTGCAGCCTAGCACTATCCTCTGGCCTCAGCATAGAGAACACAGACTTGTTCTCCAATATAGAGCCCCTGGACTTGGCATCAAACTGGTGGCGGCCCAGGCTTGGTGGCTTAGGTTCTTCTTTCTGCTGCATGGCACTGGGGTTGTGCACAGGTCGGAAGTTGGATGGAAGAGTGGGAGCAGGATACTGTGGCTTGGCCACGGGAGGTTTCTTTGCCAGATGGAAGCCTTCCAGGGCTTTAACAAGTCCCATGACATTTTGGGAAGCTGTCACAGTGCAAACATCGTCAAATGGGCTCTGATTAGTGATGGCATTAAGATCTATAAGGAGGTTTTGGTGGTAGGCTGTCCCCGCACTCAAGTAAAATTTTCATTGAACCAACAATGTAAAATGTGCAATGTGAAGTGGACAAATTTTTTGAAGAGCCACAAGAGAATTAAATGAAGAACATTTTATATAGAGAAATATTTAGCTTTAATGCTACCTTAGAAATAACCTTGCATATTCAACCTTTTTTCTAAAAATCTGGATTAATACTCTTTCAAACACAAAAATTATTATCCTCAATCTTTGGCTGAATAATAGATGGTACAGAGTTGAACCTCATTATAACACCATCAAATGTGGGACTGTTGTTACAACCATGTTTAAAACAAATGGAACTTGAAACTTTGGAATTTAGAATTATGACAAGCTTCTTCTTATAAAGAAGGTGTCATATTAGAGATTCTACTGTGATTTGAAATGGAATTGTTCAGGGGATTTTAAAAAATTGTTTGAAATATAGAAAGTGCTGTGAATTATATTCAGTTTCATTCGAGAGGTTCTACACTACAGTTGAACAGCTCTCTAAAGGACAACACCTAGTTACAGAGACCACCACAGTTCCTTTAGAGAGAAGTGTCTCCATACCAGAAAACAGAAAATTTGTAAAAAATGGTATACCATAACAATAATAAATATTGGCAATGAAAACTATCCTTTGGGGTTCTTAAAGTTCCTTCAGGGAGAGGTGTCTCCTTACCAGAGAACAGCAAATTGGTAAACAATGGTAATATTGGCAATGAAAACTATCCTTTGGGGTTCTTAAAGTTCCTTCAGGGAGAGGTGTCTCCTTACCAGAGAACAGCAAATTGGTAAACAATGGTAATATTGGCAATGAAAACTATCCTTTGGGGTTCTTAAAGTTCCTTCAGGGAGAGGTGTCTCCTTACCAGAGAACAGCAAATTGGTAAACAATGGTAATATTGGCAATGAAAACTATCCTTTGGGGTTCTTAAAGTTCCTTCAGGGAGAGGTGTCTCCTTACCAGAGAACAGCAAATTGGTAAACAATGGTAATATTGGCAATGAAAACTATCCTTTGGGGTTCTTAAAGTTCCTTCAGGGAGAGGTGTCTCCTTACCAGAGAACAGCAAATTGGTAAACAATAATAAATATTGGCAATGAAAACTATCCTTTGGGGTTCTTAAAGTTCCTTCAGGGAGAGGTGTCTCCTTACCAGAGAACAGCAAATTGGTAAACAATGGTAATATTGGCAATGAAAACTATCCTTTGGGGTTCTTAAAGTTCCTTCAGGGAGAGGTGTCTCCTTACCAGAGAACAGCAAATTGGTAAACAATGGTAATATTGGCAATGAAGACTATCCTTTGGGGTTCTTAAAGTTCCTTCAGGGAGAGGTGTCTCCTTACCAGAGAACAGCAAATTGGTAAACAATGGTAATATTGGCAATGAAAACTATCCTTTGGGGTTCTTAAAGTTCCTTCAGGGAGAGGTGTCTCCTTACCAGAGAACAGCAAATTGGTAAACAATGGTAATATTGGCAATGAAAACTATCCTTTGGGGTTCTTAAAGTTCCTTCAGGGAGAGGTGTCTCCTTACCAGAGAACAGCAAATTGGTAAACAATGGTAATATTGGCAATGAAAACTATCCTTTGGGGTTCTTAAAGTTCCTTCAGGGAGAGGTGTCTCCTTACCAGAGAACAGCAAATTGGTAAATAATGGTAATATTGGCAATGAAAACTATCCTTTGGGGTTCTTAAGTTCCTTCAGGGAGAGGTGTCTCCTTACCAGAGAACAGCAAATTGGTAAACAATGGTAATATTGACAATGAAAACTATCCTGTGGGGTTCTTCAAGTTCCTTCAGGGAGAGAGGTGTCTCCTTACCAGAGAACAGCAAATTGGTGAAAAATGGTAATATTGGCAATGAAAACTATCCTTTGGGGTTCTTAAAGTTCCTTCAGGGAGAGGTGTCTCCTTACCAGAGAACAGCAAATTGGTAAATAATGGTAATATTGGCAATGAAAACTATCCTTTGGGGTTCTTAAGTTCCTTCAGAGAGAGGTGTCTCCTTACCAGAGAACAGCAAATTGGTAAACAATAATAAATATTGGCAATGAAAACTATCCTTTGGGGTTCTTCAAGTTCCTTCAGGGAGAGAGGTGTCTCCTTACCAGAGAACAGCAAATTGGTAAACAATGGTAATATTGGCAATGAAAATTATCCTTTGGGGTTCTCCAAGTTCCTTCAGGGAGAGGTGTCTCCTTACCAGAGAACAGCAAATTGGTAAACAATGGTAATATTGGCATTGAAAATTATCCTTTGGGGTTCTTCAAGTTCCTTCAGAAAGAGAGGTGTCTCCTTACCAGAGAACAGCAAATTGGTAAACAATGGTAATATTGGCAATGAAAACTATCCTTTGGGGTTCTTCAAGTTCTTTCAGGGAGAGGTGTCTCCTTACCAGAGAACAGCAAATTGGTAAACAATGGTAATATTGGCATTGAAAATTATCCTTTGGGGTTCTTCAAGTTCCTTCAGAAAGAGAGGTGTCTCCTTACCAGAGAACAGAAAATTGGTAAACAATGGTAATATTGGCATTGGAAATTATCTTTTGGGGTTCTTCAAGTTCCTTCAGAAAGAGAGGTGTCTCCTTACCAGAGAACAGCAAATTGGTAAACAATGGTAATATTGGCATTGAAAATTATCCTTTGGGGTTCTTCAAGTTCCTTCAGGGAGAGGTGTCTCCTTACCAGAGAACAGCAAATTGGTAAACAATGGTAATATTGACAATGAAAACTATCCTGTGGGGTTCTTCAAGTTCCTTCAGGGAGAGAGGTGTCTCCTTACCAGAGAACAGCAAATTGGTAAACAATGGTAATATTGGCAATGAAAATTATCCTTTGGGGTTCTCCAAGTTCCTTCAGGGAGAGGTGTCTCCTTACCAGAGAACAGCAAATTGGTAAACAATGGTAATATTGGCATTGAAAATTATCCTTTGGGGTTCTTCAAGTTCCTTCAGAAAGAGAGGTGTCTCCTTACCAGAGAACAGCAAATTGGTAAACAATGGTAATATTGGCAATGAAAACTATCCTTTGGGGTTCTTCAAGTTCCTTCAGGGAGAGGTGTCTCCTTACCAGAGAACAGCAAATTGGTAAACAATGGTAATATTGGCATTGAAAATTATCCTTTGGGGTTCTTCAAGTTCCTTCAGAAAGAGAGGTGTCTCCTTACCAGAGAACATAAAATTGGTAAACAATGGTAATATTGGCAATGAAAACTATCCTTTGGGGTTCTTCAAGTTCCTTCAGAGAGAAAGGTGTCTCCTTACCAGAGAACAGCAAATTGGTAAAAATGGTAATATTGGCAATGAAAATTATCCTTTGGGGTTCTTCAAGTTCCTTCAGAGAGAAAGGTGTCTCCTTACCAGAGAACAGCAAATTGGTAAACAATGGTAATATTGGCAATGAAAACTATCCTTTGGGGTTCTTCAAGTTCCTTCAGAGAGAGAGGTGTCTCCTTACCAGAGAACATAAAATTGGTAAAAATGGTAATATTGGCAATGAAAACTATCCTTTGGGGTTCTTCAAGTTCCTTCAGAGAGAGAGGTGTCTCCTTACCAGAGAACATAAAATTGGTAAAAATGGTAATATTGGCAATGAAAAGTATCCTTTAGGGTTCTATCGGTATACATTTTAAACAAAAGGAATAAATTTCATAATAAAAGATTTTTTATGGTGAGACTTGAAGATGTTTCCTGTGGCATTTAGAGGAGAGAGGCTTACGTTTCTTTGGTTTTGGCTTGGCTTCAGAGAGGCCATCATCAAGGTAAAAATTGTACCGGCTCATGTCATCCCTGGCATAGATGTCCTCATCCTCATTTTCAAAGGCTCCCACTCCAAAGGCCTGTGCACACAACAATGATATATTACAACACAGGTCAAAGGCTTCATTATCACAGGATTGTGGATTTTGACAAATTACAAAATAACAAAAGACACTGATAAGGCACAATTTGGTACTTTTGTCTGAAGATGGTAACAACGCTGTTACCAAAACGTCACACACTATTTATTTATTTGGATTTGGTCTTATTACCTTGTGAACATAAGACACTGTAATTCTTTATTATTTATTTGATTGAAGGAAGCTTTTGGACAAGCCTTTCTTTAGCTATATTTACATAAATTTCTCTTTAAAATACTATATAAGATCTCTCGATTACCCCTTATGTTTATACGTTTTAGTTCGTTGAAAAAGGGGGATTTGCCCGAAAGCTTTCTTTAATTAAGTAAATAAAAGAGTTGTGGCATCTTATGCTTTTTTTTGTAATATGTCAAAGGCTTGTCATAGGATCAAGTCAGGGTATTTAAAAGAGATTCAGTGAATGTCATAATCTTCTTTGTGTGTTATTTTGAAACAATATAACTTGTAGACTCTGGGGTTGGTGTGTGTATCCAGGTAAGGTGGTTGACACAGTTGTCGTCACTTTGTCCATTTAATGTAGAGTTTGACCTATGAAGGCATGAAATGCTAGGAAAGTATGAGGTTAAAACCTTTTTTTAAATAGAAAGAAATTTTTAGATAATAAAAAGGCATATATTGGATTGAATATTTCGGTTAGCTGAATGCCAACCTTTATCAAAGCATTACATTTTGTATAAATAAATTCAGTGCCGCATAGTGTTATATTGGCACCGAAATATTGGTAAATAAATTTTTTATCCAATCCAATAGAGATTTCTACAGTTAAACCTATCTATAGCACCCCCTTTAAATAGCACCTTCCTTTCTATAGAGCCCGATTTTAAATACGTAGTATGATGCGATTTACATTAAAAGTGACCTGTCTATAGCACCAACTCTCTATAGCACCCTATTTTGGTGAATCCCAAGAGGGGGCGTTATAGACAGGTTTAACTGTATTTAAAAAAAGGTTTTAATCTCTCATAGGATGGTAAAACACTACATTAAATGGACAAAGTGACGACAACTGTGTCAACCACCTTACCTGGATACACACACCAACCCCAGAGTCTACAAGTTATATTGTTTCAAAATAACATACAAAGAAGATTATGACATTCACTGAATCTTTTTTTAAATACCCTGACTTGATCCTATGACAAGCCTTTGACATATTAAAAAAAAAAAAAGCATAAGAT
Organism: Cordylochernes scorpioides; assembly: GCA_030710605.1. Classification (NCBI taxonomy): domain Eukaryota; kingdom Metazoa; phylum Arthropoda; class Arachnida; order Pseudoscorpiones; family Chernetidae; genus Cordylochernes; species Cordylochernes scorpioides. The sequence continues at coordinate 25,505,113 of CP092863.1, forward strand.
GCCGCAACTCTTTTTTTTTTATTTCTTGAATAAAAGGAACTTTCGAGCAAACCCTTCTTCAGTTACCTAAACTGTATAAACAGGGGATAATTTTCAGAACAATAGAAAGTAAAATGTCATAGCAATCATTCAGAAATACTAAATATTGACTACAGTAGAACCTCTTTAATTCAACTTACACAAAACTCACTATAATTCAACCACTTTTCAAATATCCCAATCAGCCTATCTGCTTTAATTCAACACACCCTTTAGTGTTGGCAACAAAATTTCCGCTATCAGTGAATGTTGCATGGAATAGAGTCTTCTTAACCAATTATAATTCAACACTGACTTCAACTGAAATTTATGATCACTAGAGAGGTGCTGAATTAAAGAAGTTATCTCTCCATCAATGTTAAAATACAGTCAACAGTTTCATAATCAGCATTTATCACTTTATCTTGAAGTTAGAGTTACATAGAGGATTCATAGTTCTTAAAAATAAGACACACTTTGACCAGAAAAGGCTTTATTGACATTTCGACAAAATCTTTGGTCCTGGCATTATAACGCCTTGCCAAATGCTTTATTTTTATTGTTCTATGAAGAGGAAAAAATATTTTTGTTGACACATTGAGAAAATAAAACCTTTTCTAGCCCAAGTGTCTCTTATTATTTTATCTCACACTTTTATGAAAGAGAAACATTTCTACAAATGTTGAAACAGAAGTTGAAGAGTACTAAAAACCCCAAAAAGTCAAATACAGAAAAATTGTGGCAAACCATACAATTTCAAGAAAGCCACGTACCTGTCCAGATATGGAAATTTTCTTCTTCTCCTTGGGCAGGATGGCTCGTGTGGAGGTTGGCTCGAAAAGGTTAATGTGGCTGGGCTCCTGGGACAGGCCCTGGTAGCCAATGCCATGCAGGTTGTCCTTGGGGGTATAGAGGGGAACCTCGATGTCTTTGGGGGCGTACAGGATGTTCTCGTCTTCCTGCACACACATTCTACTCCTGTAACCTACAGGATAATCTTGTGTTCTCCTACACTCTACTTCTGTAACCTACAGGATAATCTTGTGTTCTCCTACACTCTACTTCTGTAACCTACAGGATAATCTTGTGTTCTCCTACACTCTACTTCTGTAACCTACAGGATAATCTTGTGTTCTCCTACACTCTACTTCTGTAACCTACAGGATAATCTTGTGTTCTCCTACACTCTACTTCTGTAACCTACAGGATAATCTTGTGTTCTCCTACACTCTACTTCTGTAACCTACAGGATAATCTTGTGTTCTCCTACACTCTACTTCTGTAACCTACAGGATAATCTTGTGTTCTCCTACACATGTAAAGAATGGTGAAAAAGAAAGAGAAATAGAAACACAAGGTAATAAGACCAAATCCAAATAAATAAATCCTGTGTAACGTTTTGGTAACAGCATTATTATCATCAGACAAAAGTATTGAATGATGGTAACAATGCTTGTTACTGAATGTCCCATACAATATATTTATTTGTTCTTATTACCTTGCTTTTCAATTCTTTAATCCAAATTGTTCATGCGAAAGCAATCATGCGAAAGCAAAAGTTTCCTTTTTTCTTTGGGAAACCGTATCATGAGCTTTCAAACTTCATGATTCTTCAAGAGGTGTGAATTGAAAAGAATGCTGACAAAAATATGATTTTATTTACCTACTGCTACAATGTTTTGAAATTAGAAATCTTGAGTTCAACTGACTCGGTTGATGGACCTCAGCAAGGGTCCCACTCCAGGGATACGGAGGAGCTGTGTCTGTACTCATGTTAGAGTCGGCAGTAAAGGCTTCCATGTTAGGAACAGCCTCAAATTACAGGCAAAGTCAGACTTTCACCAAAGTGTGCCTGGATCATTGTGCCATGATCAACGAAAGCTGCACCCTTATACCCCATTCCATGAGATCATGGAATTCGTGTAATCTTTACACATGGGGATAAGAAACAACAACAACAAATTGTTCATGAAGGAAATAGGAAATGATATTATTGACACCATTTTGGAGGGTTATGCTAAAAGTGAAAAAATCCATTGCTCTAAAAGAACTTGAAAGAAGTGAAAGAGATGAAGCTGTAACCTGTCACACATCCTCTATCCTAACAGATGTGGGACCGGCTAAACATGAGGAGAGCAAATACAGTGGCAGCCCCTGTCTAGTCAACTTTATGCCTACAATGTCACGTTGAAGTTATAAGTGGGGCAGACAAAAAAACTCTTTAGGTTCAATTCGCATGGGGTAACAACTTTGTATATTGCATACACAGATTTAGGAAATATAAAGACAAAAAACAATCTTTTATCAAAATTATAAGAAGAAATTTGAATTATAGATTAGAAACATATAGTAACAAGGCCATATCCAAATCAATAAATTGTGCACAATTTATATGCACAAGTTTCATTTGCAAAATTAACATTTTTACTATTTAGCAACTCTCCAGTAAAAGGACACCTCTCCCTAAAGGACACTCCGACTCTGCAATTAGGCATCCTTTAAAGGGAGGTTCTACTGTATAACCTTCTTGGCATAGAAGGAAATTTTACCAGAAGGAAATTGATCTAAAAAGAATTACAGGCCTCCACTCCCGTTAGAATTGTCTTAAAAACTAGGCAGGCTTGGGTCGATCACAAAGCAACACCAGCTTTGTCAAATTCAGAGCGTTCACCTGGTTATTGCTTATCAGGCCAAGAAGGGCTTTGATTTCATGAGATCCATAAGGAATTCATGAAAAATCTTCGTTTTTTTCAAAGAGGTGGTGACAGAAAAGGTAGACATTTTTTAGACCAATTTCTTCCTGTCAAAGTATTTTGGTCATAGAATTGTCTTAACCACTTTACCAGTTAAACACTTCATGAATCCCTTGGGAATCTTATAGAATCAAAGCCCGCCCTGAACTGACGAGAGGCCAAAACCATGGTCTACAGGTAGATATTCTAAATTTTCCAGAGCCGGTGTTGTCATCAATCTGAGTCCCTGTTTACTAGATGGCAGAGACAGTCATAGGATGGTGCATAGATTGTTCATGTTCATTTTGACAGGAAAGGTATTCTTTCTTTTTTTTAATGCAAAAAAATATATATATTTTTATTGAAATGCAACAAAACCTAAAACTAAAAAAAAAAGAGCTCATCTTAAAATCAACTTTAGGCTTTGTAAGAGGACTTTTATGCCGCCTTTTACTCAAGTTTGGCTTAAAACTTTGAGCAGCACAGTCAGATAATGCTGTGTGAAAGTAAAATGACAGATGGAACAATCCTCTGAACTAAGAGTAAAGTTAACTGGAACAAACAGTCTTACCTCATCTGACTCATCTGAGCCAGGCGGCATTGAGCAGCCATAGATTTTGACACCTGTTAGAGGGGAACTCTCTGGTTTCTTTGTCTTCTTTTTGGGCCGGGCCAAACGGGGGCCGATGCCCTGCCCAGGCCGCCAGCCCAGCTTACAGAGCAGCCGGACTCCAATGGACTCATTGACTGGCTTGATCAAGGCCCCCAGGGAGGCTGAGATGCCAGGAATGGGGCCGGGAGAGTGGGGCCGCTTTCTGGAGCCACTCCTGTCAGCAGCTGAAGGATCCTGGAAGTCTGTGGTGGTGTGGACCTTCCGCGGGGCGATTCCAAAACTGCCCAGATCCTGCACTCCCACACCATGGTTTCACACAATGTACATTGACAAACATTGGCAATTATAATTTTTAAAATGTCTTCTGAGAATAAGTTTCTTGCTTTATTTATATATTCTCTCATGCTTTCAGGTCAGGTATTCCTGTAGAAGGGTTTATAATACCTGAAAGCAAGAAACTTATCCTCAGAAGCCATTTTTAAATTATTATTTATATTTCAGAGGATTTTTCAAACATTAGTCACAAGCCATCACTAGAGTTTTGGATTTGAAGATAAAAAGGACAGTTTTTAATGCTTTAGCCAAAAAGTCTCTATAATTTTTTGGGGATTGAAATACAGTTAAACCTGTCTATAGCGCCCCCTCTAAATAGCGCCTTCCTCTCTATAGCGCCTGATTTTAAAAACGTAGTACGATGCAATTTACATTAAAAAGGACCTGTCTATAGCACCCTATTTTGGTGAGTCCCAAGAGGGGGGCGCTATAGATAGGTTTAACTGTATTTCCACACTATTTTTTAATGCTGTGAGTTTTTTTTATCGCAGTACCATTTCCACAATAGAGAATATTTTAAGCAAAGCTTGAAAATGTAATTTTATAGTAAAATCTCCCATGAAAAACACACTTTGGAGATATCAAAAATGACTTGTACATATAGCTAATCAAGTCAAGTTCAGAATTGCAAAAGATACTTTTTGGAAAACAAAGTGTTATTGAAAAGAGATTTATATAATGAAAACAAAAGGTTTTATTTAGTTAATTTTCCTGTATAGATGTGAAGCTTGGTCAATAATCAAAGAACCGGAAAAGTAAATAAACTTCTGATATTTGGTGTGCTATGAGAAACCTCAATGTCAAATTTGAACCAAGGAAGGAGTGGTTTGATAATAGAATGTCTGGAATTAGACAATAGGAGAAGAGAATTGAACAGAATAAGGATGAAGTTTACTTTTAATCAGCAATCTCCTACCCTTCCAAATGATATTCTTATATTTCCTTGTCTAGATGTGCTAATTCGGGAAAGTTTGGAGTATGAATACCCAAAAGAGACTTACATTATACAAAACAATATTTAGGCCAATGCTTTCTTATGGATCGGAGATATGGTATAAATTTGTGTAAATAAGAAAAATATAAATAAATTAAATTCACACACACACATTTCAATACCAAATGCTATTATGGTACACGCAATCATATAAAACGACGAGTTCTAATTGTATACATAGTATAGCCAAGATGCCATTGCTAACGATTTTATTGAATCTAAAGAAATGAAATATGAATTAAATAATTTAAATTTTGAAGAAAAACAAAAATACAATTTGTTTGTCCCAAACATAATAATGGATTTTATTGAATTTAAAATGGCTACTTTGAAGAACAACACAAATGAAACTTTTCAAAGTTTCTTCCCTAACAACATTCCAAAATATTTCCGGCCTAACTTTCATAATTCTCAATTCATTTCTAATCATGGAAATTTCATAAGCTTTTTAAAAATAATTAAAGCAGTGGGAGACGATTTGATTTTGTAGACATGAGGAACAAATCTCAATACATCTTTTACTGGATTGTCCTGTTTTTCAAGACTATAGAATTGAAAATAATTTAATAGTAACAGATCCAAGTATTTTTATTTCCAGTAATGTATACTAAATTCAATACCTTTTGTAGATATATTTTAAATTATATAGCAACAAATATCTTTTAAGAAACTGATAATTTATATTATGTTGATTTTACATATTGCCAGACACTTCTTTCTTTTGTACACAGTTCTTTTTTTCTCTGTTTTTTTTTTTCTCTCTTTCTCATTGTTAACATCATATGCTTATTCTATTCACGGCCTGAAATTATTGTAAATATATATGTATAGGCAAATGTAAAGACATACATGTATGACAGCGCAAAGTTTGTACTAGGGGGACATAGCGCTTTAAATTGAAATAAATAAAAAGTCCACCAATATAGCTTCAAAATGACAATGGTTGGTTTGAGACAATTGGAACTTCTCTGTGTTCCTACGAGTACATAAATAAAGAAGAAGTGGATAGTACCTCTGTGTCCATGAAGTCCTCAGGCCGCTGGTATTTCTGAGAGGCCTTCTTGCTCCGGGAGGACTTGAAGGCCGCAGGCAGCCAACCTGGTGCACCCCACCTCTGTCATGACCTCTGGCAGCACGACACTTCAAACATTCTATTTTCTAGAAATGTTTTTAGAACAACAAAAATAGGCAGATTCCTGTTTATTTCCCAAGAAGATGAGAAGGTCTGAGGACCACCCTGGGAACAACCAGCGTGGAGACCACCTCGGGGAGAACTGTCCCCAGATCATCAAATCCAGGTGCTTTTTAAGCACTTCTCATTTAGCTAAAATAGTTCACTGAGGGGAAAGGACAGGGAAAATACAGTAGAACCTCCCTGTAAAGGACACCTAATTGCAGAGCCAAAGTGTCCTTTAGGGAGAGGTGTCCTCTTACCAGAGAGTTGCTAAATTGTAAAAAAAAGGTAATTTTTCAAATGAAAACTGTCCTTTGTAGAGAGGTGTCCGCTAAAGGGAGGTTCTATTGTACCCCAAAATGTTCAATTTTTGGGAGGCAGGACATGTGGGCGACTGTTTGTTCTTACTAGCCAACTTTCTTTTCCTTCTCATTCTTCCACACGGAGATTTTATCTTTATTTGGTGGTGGTGGTGCTTATCTCCATGGTTAAACCAATTCCTGAAGTCCACTCCTCTTCAATTTTGCAATGGTAGTTATTTACCTTTTTTATTTAAATACTCTATAAGATACATTTCTACATGTGATGACATATTTATTTACTTGTGTTTTTTATATTTCCTCAATATTTGACCAATCTGATCAATCTAGAGTTAAATATGGAAGGAGTATTTGTCACATATTTTCAACAAAATAAAATTCAAATTACTAAATACTGGACTAATTTAGTTATTTTTTAGTCTGAAAATAATGATTGTAAAGATAGAGGCTGCCTGTCCGGAATTCATAGTTTTTTAAATTAAAGATACTTCGGCCAGTAAATCTTTTTTATTGTCTCGACGTTTTGACAAAAATCTTTTGTCCTCGTCAGGAGCGAACAAAAATCAAAACATTTGGCTAAGCGTTAAAAATTATTCTAAGAATAATTTGTTGAAACGTCGAGACAATAAAAAAGATTTACTGGCCGAAGTATCTTTAATTTAAGGAGCTGAAAATAATGAGGATAAATTTGGCTTCATCATGTTTTGATGGGGGGCAGAAACAAGATTCTTTTGATAAACATTCACTTGAGTAGAATATGGGCAAAGCCAGGTCATATATATAAGGAAGGTTCAAAGGCCCCCACCCCTTTCACTTTTTTTTTTATTAAAACTTCTAATAAAAGATGAATAAATTTTTCACAAGAGTGAAGATAGATGAAGATTCATTTTAAAATAAATACAATTCAAAGCTTATTCAAACTTTTTTTTTTGCTTATCCCTAGTACATGTGGTACAGACCATGATAATCATGGTGGGTAGAAGTAGGCGACTGCTTTTACTGTAAGTGCCCCATATGTCTACACATGTGAAAAGCAGTTCGACTTTGCACTTACAAATGTGCCAGAGCCCCGTTTAGTTACTTGCACTCGCTGGTGGGGTTGGACTTTGCAAGAATCGGGGGCCATTGGAGCTTTTTTTTTTTAAGTGAAAAGAAAAAAAGTGTCCAATGCGGGAATCGAACCCGGGTCGTAGTGGTCGAAAGCCAACGGTTTAGACCATCCTTCCACCAACCCCCGGCTTATTCAAACTAAACCAATTAACTAATTAAGAAAAATGATGATTTATTAATGAATTTTTATACCAATACTACTACTGAAAAAAACACCACTGTTAAAACAATGTTCAATTGGCAAATTTTCACTTAGGCAAAAACTGTATGAAGCCAGAGATACATTCGTTAGTAGAAAATTAAAACAAAAAAAAATGGTTAACTAGCATACTATTCAGAGAATACAGTACTTTAAATTTTATTTCATTGTGAAATGTGAAAACATTGATTTTGTTAACCTTCTCATTGTTCCCCTCCAATATACACTCATAGACAAAACTTAAGGAAGTTGTACCTTTTAGCATGTATTTCTGGGATTGAGTCAAATAACTCTGAAATATATTTGATACACACTGACCTTTATTGAAGACACAAGATAATCAGGTGTGAAAAAATTGCCTTTGTCTGTTTCAAGAAAACAGACAACTGGCAACATCAAAGACACTTCCTCAAGTTTTGTCCATGAGTGTATCTCCCCACCAGTGGAGCCTTACCTTCCTTGGAGCCGACAGTGTTGTAGTAGCCTGCAGAGAAGCCTCCAGTGAAGGCTCCGTGGAACCTCCGCCGGCCTTGTTCATCTCGCACTGTCTCATCCTGGACGGCTTTCTTCAGTGGGATCTCATCTACACACACAGACAGGTGAGGGAACAACACCACCATTGAAGTTAAGGATAGGGACTGACACATGTTACAACCAAGTTGGTGCTATCCTAGGAGGAGCTCTGAACCTCAGACAGCACCAAACAACACTAGGCTTACACCAAGGCCCACAAAGCCTTGGAAGATAGAAAATAATAACAAAATCTACCCCACTTGCCCAAAATGTAGTTTGGTACCTGCAGCTCCAGAACACATTTTGGCTTGCATTAAATGCACTAAACAGGAACTTTGGGAGAGGCCGCTGCTTATCATCAAACACCTCAAGGAGCACGAACTCATAGAATTTGAGTAATTTTTGCACAAGGGGATAAGAAACAACAACAAATTGATGTAATAACGGGTTTCCACTAATTGCAAACCTGGGGTGGTGGAAAAAATATTGATAATTTTGATATGTCCCAACTTTAGGGATAAATTTTTAATACGGTAGAACTAACCCCCTGTAAAGGACACCTATTTGCAAAGCCAAAGTGTCCGTTAGGGAGAGGTGTCCCTGTGTGTGAAATAGTGAAAATGGTAATTTTGCAAATGAAAACTGTCCTTTGTAGAGAGATGTCCGCTAAAGGGAGGTTCTACTGTAGGTTTTTTTTTTTTTTACTCTAAATATTGAATGTGTTATATATATTACTACTAGCCGAATGACCCGGGCAACGCCCGGGGTTTACCCGATTAAATGCTTTTATTAAAATACTATTCGTTACAATTATAAATTGGCGCCGTGGATGTCATTCTTGTATAATATATAAATGAGTTTTAAAAATTGTAAAAAAAAAAATGCATCGGCCGGGAATCGAACCCGGGGCGCCCGCGTGGCAGGCGAGCATTCTACCACTGAACCAAAAGCAAACGGTGACAGAAGTGTCTCGTGCATTGGCGGCGCCATCGTAGCGAACCAATAGGAGAGCGCCATTCCAAAAAAAAGCGAGTGGGGGGGGCATGATGGGGGGACAAAGGTGGCGTGATCGTAGCCAACCAATAGGAGGGCGCCATTCCAAAAAAAAAGCAAACCATGACAGAGATGAGGAATGACGCTCGTAACTGTATATAGAATAAAGAATGGGGTAATGCAATTATAGACTTGGAATTAGAGACACTATCCTCTCTATTACCAAGCCTATGAATGCTATTGACTAGATCCTATGTAAGAGGGGCCACAGTCCAGAAACTGAACAGAGGGAATCTAGATTGCTAAGTCCATTAAATTCTATATGTCAGGTGGTGGCAATACTGACAATTGAATGCCTCTAGAACAGATCTAGAACTACTGTCAATCTCCTCTAAAGCTAAATGTATTGTAAAAAAAATTGCCCAAATATTTAAATTGACATATGTAAAGGGGAAGAAAGAGATTATCCAAATATTATTTTTCACACATAATATTTTACCTATTACACAATTTATATTGATAGAGCTGCCATATACTCCCCTCCCTTCATTATTATTAATACTTTATATTGGGACATTTTAAATAATGCTTCTTTGATTAAAAAGGTGTGAGATTACTTGATGAGAATCAGATCTCATTCAATTTAAATCATATAAAACATATAAACCATGAATAGAAAATATATACATGATGATAATATAATGGATAAATTCAGAGTTATCCTGACAGTTATTTGCTTGTAATTCCAAGGAGGATGGAAATAAACATATGCATATTTGGATTTCTTTCTCCTTTTAAGTTGTGTCAACAATCACCCAAAAAAAATCAACTCCCTGCAGTTTCCGAGTCGAAATCGTTAATAACCCACAGATCATCTCGTATTTATATAGATGATAATTACAATGAAGAAATTTTCGTTCCTTTTCTACGTATTTTATTTAAATTGTCATCCTGGTCATAGACACTGTAATCTCACTTCAAATAACTATTAAATCGAATGTTGTCACATGTTAAAATGGATGATTAAAAACTAAATATATTTTAAATACCTTTTTCAAGATCTTTTAGAGGGGTTCCATAACCCACAAATTCCTTAACGTCAGAACCCATATTGGTACCGTCTAACTAACTAAAATAGGCTTTATCTAAATATTAGGCACATCTTTACTAGCTTATTCCGCAATATATTTACTTTAAAATTAAAAACATTAACCAGATTTAAAAACATCCAAAATTTTAGTCAAATATGATTTTAAAAGTTTTTCTTTGAAAAATAATTATGATTTCACATCGTTTCACAAATCTAAGTAAAATACAGGAAAACCTCAGTTTAAATAAATGCAAATATAATTTGCAATAATGTATACAAAAATATTAGTAAAATACGATTTTATATTTGGCAAAAATTAATGGAAAAGATTCTTTAAATGTTTTTGTGTTAGTATATAATATATATTTTTAGCTATATTTTGATTGATCTACTTTGTATATGGCTATAGTGTCTGTAAAAGACACTTCAATGATACAACGAAGAAACAAAACGTTTTCAATATTTAAGGGCAGCACTTTTAAAAGTCGCCTTATTCTTCATTATTCAAACTGCTATCTTATTCTATCATATCTTGTCAAGTTTTATTATTGTGGATTGTCAATGGTTGTGATGTTAGTTATTAAAAATGTGAATTTTCAAAATAGACCTATTAGACAACTTTTCAATTTTGAATTTTAAATAGGCAATAATATTGCTGAAACAATAAGAAAAATGTATCGTGTTATAGGGAAAAGGTTCTTGAACCACAGCGCTACAACTAGGTGGTTCAAGAAATTTCGCTTATGTAAAAGGATTCTTGAATATAACGACACCCTGTGTCAAGCTCTGTGAAGTAAAACTGACCATTAGCGCTCAGAATCTATTAGGTGAGTTGGGAACATCACAAATTATGTGATGGTGACCTTTATGAAATAGGAAAGGCGAACAGGTGATGTTGCTTTCCACCTCAAGAATTAATACAAGCGAGAGAAGTGTGCAAGAAATTGCTTGTGATGAGAAGCGGGTATATTATCATACTCCTAGCACCCAAAAGCAGTGGTTAACTTGTTAATAAACATGCGCTCTTTGAGCATAAGTCGATTCTGTGCTTCATTTAATTTCTCTTTTCTATTTGAAGCGATTAAGGTGATAATTAAAATATTTGTGTTTTCGTTTATAGTTGTTATTTGTGTGCATCAGTAAATATAAAGACAAACAATTAGCTTAATATCATCATCAATTTTAGCGCCATCTATCACTGAAAATTATAAGTAATTTTTAATGCCACTTTTTCAATACTTATAATTAAAACCTATTTTCTTTCTCTCTACATACCTTGTACTGCAATAGTAAAAAAAGACTGAATAAGGGAGGGCATGGTTTATCAGTCGTGAACCCTCCCAGTGGTTTCACCATTTTAATCTCCAGACTGCCCTACTAATATTGTATTAGACTCATTATGCTCATTATATTCAGTCTAATACAATAGTAGAGCGGTCTGAAGATTAAACTGGTGAAACCGCTGGGAATGTCAACCACTGATAAGCCATGTCCTCCTTATTAAATTTTTATTCATTGCAGTATAAGGTATGCAGAAAATAACTGCAACATCTTTGTACACTTTTATTATCAGAAAATCTTTATTGTCTTTATAATGTCTGATACAGCTTTTGTTGTTTATTTGCGAACCGCCAAAGTGACAAAAACAAATCAAAAAGGGATGATGATAACCTGCGTCTTGCAGATTAACATTTTTTCATAGAAATATATATACATATTTATTGCTAGCTATATATCAATAACTTTCAATTTTATGTATTTAAAAAAGATGCTTTAAATATTAATTTTCAATGTATGTAATATATAAAAATGTAATATAAAGATAGGCCTTAATCTGTTTCTATAGATAGGTGTAGTTTCCTGTGTCCAAGGGAAACTGCTATTTATTATTTTTTTTTTTTTGGTTTCCATCTCAAATCACCTTGAAGTTCAGAACCAAAAATATCAAATTTGATATTAGCTGCAATATGCTTATACTACGAGCAAGACCTTATGGCTGAAAATTTTAAATGGTTGACTTTGTGGTATGATTTTAGGTTTCAGAGTTTTCAAAATTATTCATTATTCTTTCATTTAGTGTTTATGACAGTCATTATATTTCTTCAAGCAGACTATTGTTCTAGTGGAGAATTTATTAAATGGAATTGTATGTCTATTGTCTTTTAACCTCTGTGATTTATTAAAAACAAATCATGTTGTTTTCTCACCCTAATACTAACCTCTGTATACTAACCAATAAGTGTACCCTAAAGTGATGACGTTAAAGTGTATGAAGCACAGAGAAAGGAAGTAGAAGAGGATTTAGGCCGAGGGATAGAAGCCAGAATACACTTGCTGCAAATCAGCAGACTGGAGTAGCATCCTGCCCAGAGAAAATGAAAGACCATTTACATCCATTTAGATAATATAAAATGGTCAGCTTCCATAAATATTGGCAGATATCATTGACTGAGCTATTCTGTCAGACCTCTTTCTGTATCGACCATATCGCCTCAAGTGGTCATCAGCAAGGATTTGATCTCTGCTCTAGAAATGACCAGATCTCTCTCTCTATCTTCTCACAGTAACGCAATTTAACCCGAACTTGCTCCTCCCGCCATTCTGTTTAGCTTCTCACTCTGCACCAACTTCGACTACACCATATATTTTTACCACATATATATATTTAGAGCTTTGTAACAATGGCCCAAATCATTAATTACTAATTAAATTTATTTGATAAAGGAAGCAGCATCAAACTTTAGGTAGTTTTCAAGTTTGTTGATTTCTCTATTTTCAAAAGCAAATTTGATGTAAGTCAGGATGTTAAGTTTCAATTTCATATTGATTGAAGTTGATTTATTTATGATAATTTATAGAAAAAAATAAAAAAAAATTCGATATAAATATTTAAAATGAGAATTCTATCCAATTGATGTATTAATTGTGATAATGAAAGAATTTTCAAAATCTTTCATGTTTTGCCAATAAAATGCTCCATAAATTAATACTATATTTATTAAAAGGAAAAATCCTTATCAAGTCTTTGAGTAAAGAGATATTTAGAGTCAATAATTATTGGGGTCATGAACTTAATTCACAACATATCGCAATTTATTCATAAAAATTAAAATATGCTATAAAATAGGCACATTGTTTTCGATACTTTAATGTTAAAAAATATATATATTGTGGCCTAGTACCTAGCAGAGTTGAATGTTTTTATTATTTGAAAGGTCATTTATAATTTGGGCTATGAGATGAGAGCGTGGGATATCTGGATTGCATATTCACAATTTATTTAAATTAAGAAAAAACTATGAAGGATAAACAAAAGATAAGCAAATGAGGGAAGTTTACAGAGTAGCAAAATATAAACATAATTTGATGCACTAGCGCGCCATCTGTTATCAAAATTCGAAACTATTTTAAAGGCGTAAGATTCTTTTTGAAATTAAACAGTAGAAATTGTTTAATTTCAAAAAGAATCTTACGCCTTTAAAATAGTTTCGAATTTTGATAAAACATAATGTTAATAAAATAATAAATACTTTGCTACAACATATTATTATTTCAACGCTAAAAACAGTGAATACTAAATCTTATGAAATTGCATTTCTAATCGAAATATTATTTATAATGTGCTATGTCTTTCTATCAACGCTTTTCCATTTTTTTTAATCGTAAAAGTTATACACTTAAGAATTAATATAAATCATCAACACGCCATCTATATATAAAAATAAAATCGTTAAAGCACAAATGTTTCTTTTACGCATAAATGTAATTCTACTGCCCTTAAAGCTTATGTCCATAGTTTACTTGAATACAATTTCTGAGATTCCACCCATCAGTGTAAATATATAAATAGAATCGACCAATACAGTATTAGAGCTCTATGAAGCGGTCTGGTAGATTAAATTGGCGAAACCTCTGGGAGGGTTCACCACTGATAAACAAGGCCTTCACAATATTTTTTCGTCGCAGTAAGGAGAGTAGAAGTTTATTTTATGTATAAAAGAAACATTTAGACTTGTTGGAGTAGAGAGTTCAGCATTGCGACAGGCCAAATAAAACCACCGTTTTATTGAGTTATTCACAAAGAATTGAACACCCCGTAGTTTACTATTACGTGCCAAAGTTTCCAAGTCACTGGCTCTTTTATAAAATCGCTATTAAGATCAAATTCTAACGAACCTGTGGGTTACCTTTATGGTTCAAATTCCAATATTATTAATATAATGTCGATTTAAAAAGTTCCAGGTGAAAATTTGTAATCTTTTATTTAAAAATATATATTTATATTTTTTCCAAAATATTCGCCCTTTTTTATTCTATGCACATCTGCCATCGTTGATTCTCCTGTTCGAGGTACTAAAAAAATTCATGAACACCCAGATAATTTCACGCTCCTTAATTTCTTTCGATTCCTCTTTAATGAGGATTCTTTTGTTTCAAATCTCTTTCCTTTTAAGGTCATTTTCAAAATTTGTTTATTATCCCATGTATCCAAGGTCACGGAGCCTATATACATTAGAAGACTCCACGATGAGAACTGCTGACATCGGGTGATTATCCATGGGGGCATCCTGCTTAAGACATTCTAGAATTTAGCCCCCAGGTCTGTCATACTTTATACTAAAACAAAGATTCTGAGAATAAGAAGGTTGAAGAAGAATAGCATTTTCATATTTTACAAGATGTGTTGATGGGCATTGAAATGATGGCGAATTCACTTTTCTGATTCAATTTTAGTTAAATTTTGATTGAATTGCCTTTTTATTCTTAAGATTAATTTACTTTATGTATAATTCCCATTTATATTTCAACCATAGTCCATGTTACTTTTGTAAGCTAAAAACGCTTAATTAGTAAATTATGCATCTTACAGAGGAAATATTTGTGAATATCTTGAAATCAAACCTTCCTTGGGTTGACAAGGATCATAGCCGTAAACTCCAGGCTCCAGATGGACATTCCGAGTGTACTAAAACTAGCGTTGTAGATTTGTCGACGACCTGAGTCTGCTAGATTGTAGAGGTGGTCAATAGATGATGCATAGTGTTTGAATCTATTTTGAGATGGAAGAGATAGATTTCCTTTGTTGAGTAAAAAATAACGGGTTGCTATTATATTTATTTGAGGAATCGTATTCAAGTAATGTAAATCGAGTTTCAAAAATTAGGTTTCTTCATGATACCCCTGAGGTTGACCTTTTTAATAGATATCTCATTTTCAGAAATCATTGTCTTTGTATATTTTCCGAAATTCTATTATTTATAGGTGAATTAAAATTTGACCATTTTATAAGCGAAAATACAAAATGAATGATAAATAATAGGATATTAATTTATCCTTAATTGCATTTTGGTGTTAAAAAGTATATTTATTGTTTTATTAATATATATTATATATATAAAATGAATGTTTCTTTTATACACAATACAAACTTCTACAGTCCTTACTGCGATGAAAAAATATATTGGGAGGGCTTGGCTCATCAGTGGTGAACCCTCCCAGCGGTTTCGCCAATTTAATCCACTTGACCACTTCTCAGAGCTCTAGTACTGTATCGGACGATTTGCTTATATATGCTACACTGAAGGGTGGAATCTCAGAAATGGTTTTCAAGAAAACTATGGACATAAGCTTATAGGACAGTAGAATTACATTCAAATATTTGCATCGAGCAATGGTCTTCCGAAAACAATAAAGACAAGGCCAGTAAGGCATAAATTAACACAAAGCAATAACGCGCCATCTATACATATAAAATGAAAGGATTTAAAAGCACAAATGTTTCTTTTATACATAATACAAACTTCTACTGTCCTTACTGCGATGAAAAAATATATTGGGAGGGCTTCGCTCATCAGTGGTGAACCCTCCCAGCGGTTTCGCCAATTTAATCCCCCAGACCGCTTTGAATGTAATTCTACTGTCCTATAGTTTTCTTGAAAACCATTTCTGAGATTCCATCCTTCAGTGCTGCATATATAAGCAAAATCGTCCAATACAGTACTAGAGCTCTGAAAAGCGGTCTGGTGGATTAAATTGGCGAAACCGCTGGGAGGGTTCACCACTGATGAACCAAGCCCTCCCAATATATTTTTTCATCGCAGTAAGGACAGTATAAGTTTGTATTGTATATAAAAGAAACATTCGTGCTTTTAAATCCTTTCATTTTATATATAGATGGCGCGTTATTGCTTTGTGTTAATATATATTAGTTTGCTATATGTATATATGAAAATTGTGATATACGTATTGTAAAATAGGTAAAACCTTTTTATTTAATAAACGAACATTTAACTTTGAAAATATATAAACTCAAGAATTTCGAACTTAATTAGTAAGTTTTTATGTTTCTCTAACACTTTTTCCGCCGCCTTTATTTAGACTCATAGAAATATAATTGTTCGATATATGGGGCGGTAGCTGAAATATTTACTCTTTCTCCTTTATAGTGAATTTTTTTAGTGAAATCTTTTATAAAAATTATTTTTAGCAATTATTTAATATAGAATATTTCGTTGTTCAATGAGCTAGAGAAAAACTGCACGCTGATTGGTTATTGAACTCAACGATGATCGGTTGATTAATATCACGTGACAATGAAGAGCCAATTAGAGCACGAATAAAATGGGCATATAAATTTACATATATAAACAGTAAGGCTAAAAGGTAATAAGACACCAAATCAAAATAAATTAATAATGTGTGACGTTTAGGTAACAACGCTCTTACTGAAACACAACGTCACCTACTATTAATTTATTTAGATTTGGTCTTATCATCTTTTGTAGTTCTATCTATAAAATTCAAATTGTACCTTATAATAAACATTAAGGGGTATGCTAGAACAGATGATAATTTTAATGTTTTTTTTTTTTGTTGTTTTAGGTTTTAAAGGGAAATATTAGAAGATCTTTTTAATCGTCCGGCAGTCCTACAGCAAGAAATGGCCGTTTTGGACAACAACAACAGGATGATAGTTCCGATGTGCCAAATAGCCGATGTTATCACACCCAACCTGGCTGTAATTAAAGTCAAACTTGGATGGATTTTTACACCCTCAGATTTCTACTGCCTGCCTCAGAATTCCCAAAGTTTCAAAATATTTGAAGACGATTTCAATAGGAAATATACAGAAGGCATCAATATCCCTTTACTGAATCATCCAACAAAAGGAAGTCAATGTTCTGTTTTTTATTTCAAAAACCATATTTGGTATCGAGGTATTGTAATAAATAAAAGCCAATCAGAAGTAATTAACGTTTTGCTGGTAGATTACGGAATTGTGGATGAATTCGAGTACAACTCCGTTTATATTCTGTTAAAAGAATTCGCCCAGTATCCATATCAATCCTTACGTTGTGGTCTCACATCTATAGTCCCAGTGGGTGAAATATGGACCAATGAGGCATCTAACTTCTTGCGTTTACTTTCCAAAAATAAGCTATTCAATTGTCAAATTCTGAAACAAAAGGAAATCAAGAAAATAAAATTGACTACACAAGATGGAATGGATATAAGCACTGCTCTTGTGTTCAGAGGATTTGCTATGTGGAAGGAAAGCAACGACCTTCGATTAGAAATTTCAAATCTCGATCTACAAAATGTTGTAGTATCTTTTTCTGTTGGACAAATCTTTCAAGTAACTGTTTGTTGGATCGTTACTCCAAGAAAAGTTTATTGTCATATGGTAGAAAAAGAAGAATCCTTTGTAAAATATATGGCTACCTTGCAAGAAACGACAGAAAGTAGCACAACAGAACTGGAACCAGGGGACTATTGCATGGCTTTTTATAAAGATAATTATTGGTATAGGGCACAAGTAACTGAAATACGAGGGAAATTAATAACCGTTTATTTCAATGATTATGGGAATAAATCAACATACTCAATTGGAAATAATCTTAAACGAATTCCTCACAACTTTTTTAACTTTGAATTCATGGCCTTCAAGGTTTATCTAAGAGGATTAACTTTACACCCCGGACGACCATGGGAGGAAATCTCGTACACAACTTTGAGCAACTATTTTTCTGGAAAGCATTGGTGTAGAGTAATCGCTATAAGTGGGCCAGTCCCCATTATTGAGTTGATTCAGGAAGGCAAGGATATCATCTCACGTTTAATACAGGATGAAATTGCTGATATTCCATTTGAAAATAATTTACCTCAAGAAATGAAAGAGTATTTATATTTACGCAACAATTCTTTAATTGAGGATTGCGAATTTCAAATGAAAATAGATGATCGTTTTCAAATAATTCCATTTTCGGACCTCAAATATTCTTGGAAACGGACAAAAGTACCATGTATACTGCCTTTTGGTTCTCATATTGTTTCAATAATGGCACATGATGGACCATCGTATTTCATCTGTCTTCTGGAATCGGAATATGAAGAATACGAACGCCTCGCTACCAAAATGACCAACCACTACTCCCAAGCTCAAGAAACCTCAACACCTAATATCTCACTGGGTCTTGAGTGTGCAGCCATTTTCTCAGATGATAGCTGTTGGTACCGTGCTGAAGTCATTGGAATCAGTAAAGACTTCTGCGTCAAAGTATTTTTTCTGGACTACGGGAATTATGAAGATGTTCCTTTAACAGGGGTAAGTTAACCACATCTCCTCTCTTAATTCTCTTCTTAGAATAAAACTAGAGGGATGTCCCCGTTCTACGTACGCATCGAAAACGACAGCCAGTCCTTATCTTATTAAAGTTTTATTTTAATAATAATTATATTATATCGTTATATTAGTATCATGGCACTATCAACATCTATTATTAATATTATTTTTATTTCCATCTCCACGCGCAAGCACAAAGGCCACAAGAGATCAGTATTAAAAGAGAGAGGGGGGCTATGTAGAGTAAATTAAACTAAAAATGCAACTTTTAGTTGCAGGACCAGGAATTGCATTTTTTTCTTAATTTGTATAACTGATCCCAGTACAATTTCAATTTTGTACTATTTTTCAGAGTAAATTGAATTTTACGAGAAATTTGCCACAATATTTACATACACAAGCTATATGCCTGTAGACCAATTACAAATCTATAATAAATAACTATCTTTATTTTTTCTTGATTGTCATAAAAAAGAGCACTACATACAGTGTTAATGTGAATGAATTTTCCGCGTATAAAAAGATCAAGTATGGCAATATCTTAACTCTCATTTCTCTTAACCCAATATTTAATAAATATTAAGGAAAAAAGCTTCCTATTTATATTTGACAATATTTATAGAAATATTGAAGTTCCATATCCATTTCTTGAATAAAAATCATTCACTTAAAGAAAATATTTTAAGGTGAAAACATTAGGCTTCCAGGGATAAGTTTATTTTTCTTTTTATTTTTTTTTTTTCAGGAATGAAAGCTAGAGATTAGAATTAAAAACTTTAAAAATATACTCTTATATCTGAAAGCCTGATGTTTTCACCTTAAAAAATATTGATACAGAGGATTATTTTATTGAAATAGGTTAACTAGAGATTTGAAATTTACCATACAATTTTAAACTGCTCCGTAATGAGTGTTCAATATGTTAACACTAGAGAAAATATCCTCTAAAAATTATCTTTCACACATGATCTAAAAATTTACGTTCGATTGCGTTTTAAATATATCTTATCGCATAATTATATTGAAGTCTTTTTATTATTATAAAAGCTCTTCCACATATATTCTTGTAAATATAAACAAAAAAGATTAATTGAAAGGTGTTTCTTTTTATTGCGCAAAACGACTAAACGCTTTAGCACTTCAACTGGCCTAATGAATCCTGACACTTTTAAAGACATCAACATCGCTAATATCTATTAAAGTTGATGAGCTTATCTTGGATCAAATATTGTGTTAATCTCCTCCGATATTTTACAGCGAGGCTGATTGTTTATCTTACAGACACCTGTGGCTTCAATAAAAGATAGGCAGTCTCCTCGAAATATCGTGTGATATTGTAGCGTATGAAATTAGTCTTGGAATATCTTAAGATGTAAGCGTATTTATTGATGACGTCAGCACGACTAGTCGACAATTATAATTGATAATTATCAACCAAGCTATCTACAGCTAGAAAATATTGAACAAGCAAGCTAAGGGATATTTTTATGATGATTTTACAAATACAAAGTAATATATAAATATATAATTTATTAAATATTTTCATTGAATAATTAAATTAAATAATAAAATATAAATTATTTCTCTTCGCCACAATATTAATAAAATATTTTATCAAGATAATCTCGTAATCCTTAATAAATTGTGCCAAGTTTTGAAGCCGTAAACATTCAGAGTTATGTCGTGTATATATAGATAAAGGTGTTGGAACCCCGATTCACGCTGCTGCCCAGACGTACCCTGCGGTGCCAGCTCTACGGATGTCCTACATACTACCCGAGTGGGCTAAAGGCGAGGTTTGGCCAGATGGTGAAGGACAAGGCAATCATCGCTCATCTCCTGCGTTACAAGGAAGGAATCTACCACGTTACGCTCTACGACTACCAAGATAAATATATCAACTTGGATCTTGGATATGCAATCTTTGGCTATATACCAAAAAATTGTAGGTATTCCCAACACCTATATATATTTTTAATTTTCATAATTATAAGGAAATTATAAGGAAAGATAAACTATTTATTGTTCGACCGTTTCTTTTTAAAGTAAAACAAATAGAACAAGTTTTTCTACTGTGCACTTACTGCAATGGTGAAAATATTGAAATGCCTTACTTTGGTCTTCAATGTTGTTAAATCTTCTCAGAAAGATACGCCATGATAGATTAAAAACCGCATCTAAATTGTCATGTATGAATATCAAGTTTTCAGCGGACAAAAATAATTTGTTTCCATATATATATGCGTGCGCATATATTCCATTGAATCTGATTTTTCAGTATGTTTTAAAGGTTTTCAAAGTACTTTTGAGAAACGCGCTATATAATTTTCAGAATAATCTCATGTCTATTTCCAATGCCTAAAATATCATAGCATGCTTAGTTTTGTGCTAGTGAATTCTGAGAGAATTGGAGAAAAAATCGAACGAGTTTTAAATCATTTTAATCACAAAAATAATAATTTATTTGAGAAGAATGAACGTGGATCATGTTTTAAAGAGTCAACCAAATTGCAATAAAACACTTGTATAAATATTTATACATAAAAAGTTAATAAATTATTAATAAAATGTTTTTAAAAATGTACAACTAAGTTTATAGGAACGAAAAAAGGCCAACAATGGCCACCTAGTTCTCTCCTAGCAATTTCTATAGACCGTCGTGTTTTATTTTTATCATTTAGAGATTTTTCTGCTATTCCATCCTTCTATGTTTCAGGTCCGTACAACAATGATTTAACATTCTTCTTCCACGAATACGACGAGGATAGCGGTGGACTCCGCCACAGGATCAACTCCAGGATAGTGGTAGACGTCAACAGATGGCGTCGGGCCACGCTCAGGATACGTAATAGACTTTCGAATGAAGAAGTCAAAGACTTTGTTACCATCAAGGAGAATGGGTTTATATTCGGCGTTGTAATCTACTCAGCTCCACCTGATCTTTTATCAAACTTAGATTTCACGACAATGGGTAAGTCATATACCGCATTTCTGATATGTACAAAAATTTTGTTGCAAAAGTAATGCTTGCTGCTGCCAATACCTCCCTCTCTTGCAGAGCCAATGTTTCCTTTAGAGAGAGGAATTATTTTACCGGAGTGCAGCTAATTAATAAAAATGGCGTTTTTTTTTTTTTTTTTTTTTTTTTTTGTGATGAAAAATGTACTCTAATGGAGTTTTTTTTTTTCACTGTATACATCTCATTAAATATAATCCTGCCTACAATAACCTTTGTTTCGTAACAATCAAGTTTGGGAAATACGAGGCGTGTAATCATTATTTATTAGATTAACCTAGGTTCTTGTTGCCTACAGAGATCGCTAACTACCCGGAAGGCGTGTAATCAAAGCAGAAACAAGGAATTTTAGCAGAATTGTTAGTGATTGCTGGATGTTTGTTTATCTTCATAAATTTCCCATAAGTTGAAGAATTTCTGCAAGCAGTCTTAATATTAATTGAAATATTAAAAGAGATTGATGGATAATATTCTAATGCGTTGAAGCTTTTAGGCTAGCAAACGATGTAGTGGGAGACCATTTATATTAGTCAATTCATGGCAATGAAGCTACGGTTGATGAGAGACCTTGTGAGAATATATATTATTTATATATATGTGATATCTTGGGACCTCTGGGACCAGTGTTACCTGATGCTAGACGAACCTCGATGTCAACTCTACCGTGCAGTCGTGGTGGAAGGCGACACAGCTGGGCCAAAGGTGAAATAAGCAAACAGAGATTCCACTAAGAAGCGTCTGAACGTCAAGAAGGAATGGGACGAGGAGAATTTTCTGGCAGGAAAGGGTTTACCTTTGATCGGAGTGTCCGGTGCACTGGAACTGGAACGACGACTAACTAAGGACTGACTAACTGAGGATCGGGACCTCCTTTTTATAGCTGAGCGGGTCCGAACAGGTCGCTGCCCTTTTCTGACGTAAACAGGGGGGGAAAGTTTTATTATCCAGGAGGGCCACGACCTCGTAAAAGTTGGACTGGGTTTTGCTAGGCCTTCTTCTATTCTCACCTAAGCCTGATTAGTTTTAACCTTAATTTACTCCTGTTAGTCTCCATTCCTTCTATCTGTACAGTTGCTATACTTTATTAGATTCTTACGCGGTACAGATTGATGTTAGTTGAGGCTTTCTATTTGCAGTAAATAAGAAGTTATATACAGTCACGTGGTGGAACATGTGGTAGTAGATATCTGGACTATTTACAACAATTCCATGGTCTTAAATCATCACATATATATACATTTTGAAGTAAATTATATTTAAGATCAAATGCAATATCAACAATTATTGAACATCTATATTATAGGATAATATGCTCAAAAATGCGTGTTTCAATTTAATGAACTCATTCTAAATATGAACAAAAGTTTCAGCGTCCTATTATGAGCTACCTGATTTCCACGAAGCTCAAAAGGAGGTCTTATTTTCAAATATAGTGACTGGCGATGAAGGCTAATAAAAGTTGTGATTCAGAAACTAATTCCCAATAATTATAATGGTATCTAAGCAGCCTACCTAATAAAAAAACTTCAGATATAAGTAAAAATATTATGTTTAAGAGTCTTTCTGGGCTATGCTAAGATTTTTTAAGAAGACATGAAGAACACGGGGCTCGTTATATTGAAACTTTAAGAAAACTTAGAGAAACTATTTGAAAAACATCAGAAATCCTTATAAAATATTTCAAGATATCCTGCTACAATGATCGCCCTAACACCTCATTCCAGGTAGAACCGATTGGATAAATCTCTGTTTCAACCATCCTCCACGCAGCGAAGATTTTGTACCGTGGGTCTTCTATTTAGTCTTTCCTCTAGAGAAAGGTCTGGAGGGATACAGTTTAACGACCTCTAGAAATATTTGAATAGGTTATAAGCAAATAGGCGAGATGACAATATACATATTCCTGAAGTTTTTTCACGGTGTAGGTTCAAAGTTAGAAGAAATACATTGATTAAGATGTAGATAAGATACGCAATAAGATGTAGATGTGTGGAGAACAATTCGAATGATTCTCTCGATATTAATTCAGTTTTATTATATATTAAAAGCTTTTATTTAACTTGCTTTCCTGTCCGTCTGTCCTTCTGTCTGTCCACAAATCTTGCAATCGATTTTTAATATACTTCTAGAGCACGTAGGAATATGAAATTTATTACACTTTTCAGAACCCGATGATAATGCAAGTTGACAAATTTCCAAATCGCCTCTCAAATTTTGTAAATTAATTTTAATATACTTCCAGATCACATAGAAGTATGAAACTTTCAACACTTACCCAGTCCAATGAACAATGCAAGTGTACAAATTTTCATACTTCTGGGTGGTCAGAATGGTCAAGAATGAATTTTCTATATTTCTTTTTAAGTCTTATGTTACGCCCCTTACAAATAATTGACCAATCCGCTGCGAGCAGGCTTCCATCCCATTCGTTTTTTATATAATTGTATTATAGAGATCTGAGAGAAGCTTTATCTCCTTATTCCGTAATGGTAAATTTTAGCGGCGTAACAACAGGTTGTTTTTATTATATCGATACATGTTCAAGTTTAATTTTTCTTGAATTTTCGGATCCATGTGTTTGCGACTGTGGGCTAAGATTCTAGTGTGCTATATGCATGTATTTACCGATGTGTTGGTTGCAGAATCACCAGAACAGCTGTGGTACGAAGCAAGAAAGGACGGCAAACTTCATGTATTTGAGGAAATTAAGCGCCATGTACCCTACGACATTTGGGTTGCTGGAAGTCAAATCAAAATTTGCTATGTTGACCGAAATGAACATTTGATGCTAAATATCATCCCGCATCCTTATAAAATTTCTGCATCGCCACAAATCTATTGCTCGATAAATCATACAATAGTCCAGATTGGTAAAAAACAAGCAGATGGTGAGTATATGCCGCTCTTGTATTCAATTTTATCTTCATTTTGATAATCATATAGAGCGAAAGAACATTGCTCGATTCAAATATTCATATAAAATTATATTGTCCAAAAATCTTATGTCTGTAGTTTTCTTGAATACCATATCTAAGATTACATCCTTCAGTGTCTCATATACAGGGTGTACCAGGTATAGTGGGAATTTCAACAATGGTATTTTAACTGAAATTTTTTGCAAGTAAAAATTAAAATATCCGAATGAAATTTGACACAGTAGTAGATAAAAGGATATAGTTTTTATTTATTCAATGTAGTTTCCATTATTAGCTACAACAGTCTCGAGGCGAGTGCGGAATGAAGCACAGGCCTTGGCGACGATGACCTTGTCCATTTGGGTCATCACCGTGTGAACTGCTTTCTTGACAGACTGGATGGTGGTATGAGGAGCTTTGTTGACATCTCTCTCAACAACGCCCCATACATAGTAGTCGAGGGGATTGCAATCTGGAGAATTAGGGGGCCAAATACCAGGACCCCAGTGACTAGGGACGTTAAGTGTCAGCCACGATTGTGTCTTTTTTTGCCTTATGGGCTGGAGCTGAGTCCTGTTGGAAGACATACTTCCTTCCTGCGGCCACCATGTCCATCCAAGGCTTCACAACGGTCTCCAGAACATTGATGTAGGTGTCAGCGTTCATCCTAAGGCCCTTCTCAAAGAAATAGTGAGGCATGACATCACCTTCACTGCTGATAACGCCAAGGACCATTACGGAGGCAGGAAATTTCGTGTGCATCACGACAGGTATCTCTGAGGGGTCTTTACAGATCCAGCGATCATTCTTGGGATTTACCTTTTGGTCCACGTCAAAGTTCTTTTCGTCAGAGAAGAACCTTAGCATGCCAAAAGAGTCGTGTTTCAGGTTGTTGAGGAGGGCAGCAGCCTTTCCTTTTCTGTTATTCTTCATATTCTCAGTCAGCAACTGACCTTTCCGAAGGGCATAAGACTTGAGACCAAGGTCCTCATGGATAGTTCTGACAATTGTCATAGAGCCAACGTCCATTTCCTTGGCTATGACCCTCATGCTCTTCCCAGGGTTTCCATCAATCTTCTCCTTGACATTTTTGACAAATTCTTCGCCTCTTACCCTGTCCGATCGACGCGAGTGCTTTTTCCTTGTAGATATCCCCTCTTTGTTACTGTCGGCCTCATCAAACTGCTTCTTGACACGATAAATAGTGGTTTTGGGCAACTTAAGAAAATCCACTATCTCTTTGGGGCTCCTTTCGGCAGCTCGATGGCAGCTCGATTTTCAAATTCTCGGTTACTCTTCATCACTACACTGCGCACACATGTACTGTTGCATTTTACATGAATATGGCTACGTAATGAAAAAAAAACAAGTTTTTAATCTCAAGTAGTTTTTGTTTTATGGACTGTCAAAGTTAGTCCCAATTTACCTGGTACACCCTGTATAGGCAGAAATTTCCACTACAGTATTAGAGCTCTAAGAAGCGATTCTGTAAATTAAATTGGCGAAACCGCTGGGGGTATTCACCATTGATGAACCAAGCTCCATTCCAATATTTTATCATAGCAGTAAGGATATTAGAAGTATGTTTTATTTGAAAAAAAAAAAATGACTGCAGATATTTTCATTCTCATAACTTTCCATGGTGCAAATATTCATTCCTGATGGAATCAGTTGCGGCCAAGACGCTCCATTCGCTACCCAAATGCTAACTCAGCCGCGTCGAAATGTTTGGTATAAGAATTTCCTTTCTTAATAATAAGTCCTTAGAAGTTGAGACTAAAACATCTCTAACACCGCATATTTCTTCGTTTATCACACTGATCTTCTTTATTGATTTAGGCGGGATGACAAAGTCGTTGGAAGCAAACAATATCTGGTTTTCCTCCTCTCGAGATTCCAGGACAGAGGTTTCCCCGAAATGGAGTTCATTTCTGCCACAATCAATTACGGCCTCGGTGTCCTTGAAGAAGTCCCATCCGAATATGATGTCATGGCTGCATTCCACCATATACTCGTATAACAACGAATTCAAAGGATATCTTCAGACCATCAACTTCTATGTTCAGGACACATTTTCCTAGGGTCTCTATTAAGTTTTTGTTTGCGGCTTTAAGAATGGGACCTAGTTCTTTGAAGAGAAGTGTCTTTAGTTCGCATCGAAATTTGTCCAAAATAACAGAAAAGTCGGCTCCTGAATCCACCAATGCTTTAATTTTGCGTCCATTTATTTCGACCCTAACAAAATTTTATTTTAATTTAGCGGCGATATACCCTGGAGGATTTTCCTCAATGGCGACCTCACACCGGTTAGAAGCCGCTCCACTTAGTTTTTCACATTCTGAGGCTTGGGAGAACGGCTGAAACGACGGGCTGGCGACCTTGCGCGGCTTGGATGTGGGGAAGAGCTCCGGTAGAAGTACGTCGAGGTTTGGGGCGTTACATAGTCGTCGTCGGCGTCATATCTCGGGGGTCGACTCGAAAACCCAACATTTCTTCCTTCTCCGCCATTCCTTGACTTGGCTTCAGCGAAGACCTGCCGTCGTTCTCTACAATAACGAACATGTCCGGGTCGTCCGCAGTGGAAGCAGATAGGTTTGTCGTCGTAGGTTCTCCAATGTTCCGTCTTCCTGGGTTGGGTTGGTCGGTCGATATTATAATATGGCATACGTGGTTGTTGTTGTACCACGTTGACTTGTGGTCTGGTAGGTTGTAGAGCACGGCTGACCTCTTCCCTCACAGTCTGTTCCAGGGCGTTCACCTCTCGGAGAGGATTGACCACTTCAGGTGCTGAGAAGACCTTTTGTATTTCTTCTCTAACGATGCGACGAATTAACGCGGCCAAGTCGTCTGAGTCGTCAACACTTGAAATGGGCATTACGTTTGACAACCTGGCGAATTTCGTACGGCCGATCCTGCGCTGCTTGACGGTTGCCAGATGACGGCAAAACTTCAGGATCTCATCTACCGTCTGTATGTCTTTTGCCACCAATACCTGGTATGTGTCCTCCGAAAGTCCCTTTATAATGTGAGCAACTATCTCACCTTCTTCCATGCGAGGTTCACCTGGTGGCAGAGACTAAGAATCTCCTGGATATATGACTCGCTGGATTCCTCAGCCTTCTGTGCTCTTGACTTCAGAACTTCTTCGGTGCGTCGAGCAGAATCCTCCTGCAGTCCGAACACACCGCGGAATGCGTCTTCAAAGCTTCTCCACGAGTTGAGCGATTCTTCGTTATTATCAAACCACCTTCCAGCAGTTCCGTTCAAGTAAAATACGACGTTGGTAAGCTTCATGGTCTCGTCCCATCTGTTGTACTTCGACACTCTCTCGTACTCCTTCAACCACTGCCCAGGGTTTTTATATCAATCTCCAGAGAAGGTAGAAGGTTCTCGTTGGCGATGACAAGGGAGGTAGGATCCGCTAACAGTAGGTCTGTGGTCATCTTCCATTTTTATTCGTTGTGGCAAAGGTTCAAGAATTGGTTCACGTCCCTGTAGACGTCGACTTCTTCGAAGTTCCGTCACGTTACCCAGCGTCTCTGCCAAAATATTTCGCGGAGATAAATAAAGCAAGGGCAAGTTTGGGAATAAATAATTTATTATAAGGGGTATTTATAGGGGGAGAGAGAGAGTCAGATAATATACAACTTACCCCAAGTTGAGATAATCCTAATGAGCGTCCTCAGCCACCCCGCCGATCAGTTTCCGAGAACCCCTTCACACCCGTGGCCCCCACCCCGGAGTCCAGGGATGATTGACAGACGTCCCATGGGGCCTCTCGTGATTGGAGCCGCAAAGCCCCTTGACAATTTTATTTTAAAATTTGCTGAAATTTTCATGGAATTAATTGTAGAAAAGGATTAAACAGGTTTTAAATAGTCGTTTTTCTGACCTGATGGGCTATAATGCTCTAGACTATAATTTCATTTTCGTCCTACATTTTACATATGAGAATAAAATCGCTTCTTGGCTAAAAAAACTGATAACGTTTCTTCTATTGAAGATTATATACCATTATATATTATATGAACATATAAACTATATACCCTCAACAAAATTGAAAATAAAATAGAAATCAAACAAAATTAATGGAAGATAAATATAAATGAAAGTAATGAGATATTACAAATTTGTAGATAAAATGGAATATTTTCTATTTTACACGTGTACTTTTATTATGTATTTGGTTAACCCAAGTTTCTGAAGAGTACAGAAGTCATCAACAATCCGAGATGTCCTTCAGACACAAGAAATAAATAAATAAACACATTATAAAAATAAAATGTGTGTTTGTTATCAATTTAGAAAACATTGATGAAAATGTTTCCAACTTTAACGTTTGTTTGTTTGTTTCTTCAGAAAAGTATGCCATCTTCAGAGCCAGTAAGGATCTAGTTGGGACCACCTTCAACGCCCTAATCTCAATATACCCCTGGCAAATAGATAAATATTATTTCAAGCCAGTAGAAAATGTTCCTAAGTTACAACGTTTTTCAGAAAACCTCAAGGAATTTTATGAAAAAGATGCTAATCACATAGTTCCGCCAATTCTCAAAGTTGGCAGCCTTTGTGCAGTCTTTTTGCGTGACAAGGACTGTTGGTATCGTGCCCAGATCTGTTCCATTGGTAAATTCTAGTAACTTTCATTCTCATTTCAGTTATTTGTTTATACTCGTATTTACAGTCATATGCAACTCTACTAAAATACTAAATGTGCATAACCCGTAATCTTGGAACATACTACTCTGATCAAAAAGTTTCGACACTTTGCTCATAAGTTTTAAAAAACTTTATTATTCTACCAAATTCAAATTGTCCCCTTCAAAGTAGTCCCCGTTGGCCGCGATGCACTTCAGCCACCTTTTTTCCAGTCGGCAAAACACCTCTGGTAGTCTATTTTCGGGATCGCCTTCATTGCCTTCTTCGATTCCACTTTGATCTCTTCTATGCTCTGAAATTTCCGACCTTTTACCTTTTTTTGAGCTTTCCAAAAAGGAAGAAGTCGCAGGGGGCCAATTCGGGACTGTAGGGGGGTTGGGGGAACACAGAGGTTGAGTGGTCCTGCAGGAACTTCGAAATTTTTAGGGCTGTGTGCGCCGGCGCGTTATCGTGGTGGAGTATCCACGACTTGCTCCTCCACAGCTCCGGCCGTTTCTGCCTGATCGCTTCGCTCAATCGCCTCAAAACTCCCAAGTAGGAGTCAGCAGTTATTGTAGAGCCTTGTTGTTGATATTCATGATGAACGATGCCCTGGTAGTTGAAGAACACCGTCAACATGACCTTGACTTTGCTGGGAGCCTTCCTCGCTTTCTTTGGTCTCGGCTCATTTTTGAAGCGCTACTCCGATGCCTGTTGGGTAGTTTCCGAATCAAAGCCGTAAATTCATGTTTCGTCTCCAGTAATGACCCTCTTCAGCAATTCGGGGTCGTCGGTTGTCGCTTCGAGATTGAGACTGGCCGTTTCTTTCCAGGCGTTCTTTTGATCAAAAGTCAAATCTTTGGGAACGAGAACGGCGTTGAGTCTTCTCACTCCCAAAATGTCCTTCACTATCGATTGAGTCGACCCGAATGATATCCCTGCTTCTTCGGCGACCTCCCTGACAGTTATTCGTCGGTCTTCACGCACCAGTTCCAACACCTTGTCCACCTTTTCAGGCATGGTTGATGTGGACGGTCTCCCGGAACGCTCGTTGTCGGCGGTCTCTTCCCGACCCTCCTTGAAGCGCTTGTACCACTCGAAAACTCGTCTTCGGCTCATGAAGGCATCCCCGTAGGCTTTTTTCAACATTAAAAAAATTCGGCACGCTTGAATCCGTTTTTCACACAGAACTTGATGCAAATTCGTTGATCCTCCATTTCAGTGACTAACGAAATCGAAGCACGGGAAAAATGGCTTCACTTCGAACAGCCGCTGCTCGCGCTGTTGTGGCGCGTGGTTTTTGAAAATTGGCAGGTGTTCAAGCCAAGTGCGACGCTTGCGTTTGCCACAAACCGGGAGAAAATATATTGAGTTTTCAGGATTTTATGAGCAAAGTGTCGAAACTTTTTGATCCGAGTAGTACATATGCAAATCTATTTATGCGGCTACCATTGTTAGATTTTCCATTTCCTAGTACAGTAGTCTTTCGATACCTGTGAGTTTATTATCAGGAGTTTCAATTAACTAAGGTCGACAAATTTTGAGCAAGATAACGAAATCTGAAGCCCCAGGGGCGCTTAATAATTCTATCTCTAAATTAGGTTTTGTTCACAGGTAAACTTTTTATTATATACTTGTGTATTCTGTAAGATAATGAATTATAGAGCAGCTAAAACATATAACACTATATATAGATGTGAATTTGAATTAATGTTTTTTTCACAACTTTTAAATTTACAAACGTAATAATAGTTTCTTGGTATTTCAAATATTCTTAGTGATTGAAGATGATGTCTGGCGATTCCTTCTCTTGTAATAATAGTTTTATATTTAAAAGTACTATGTATGGAAAACTTAGACATATTTAGATGTACTAACAAAACAACTAGTGGATAGTATCAATACAGGTTCAACTATTTTCGTGGAATTCATGGGAAGAGGTGTTTGGAACGGATCCTCCTTAGTCTCTTACTGTTTATGCCACTATATAAATAAATATTAAAAATAAAGAAGGTATATCCTGACCAGAATCTCATGTGCTTTTTAGATGGCAGAGAGAGCGCCATCTAATGGAACAGAAATCAACTAAACATTGATTTAGCCTGTTCCCTGATATTTGGCCAAGCCATTTTCTTGATAAAACAAGAAAAGTCATCCACGAACACCTTTCGCGCTGTTGGCGCTCGTCAGTGTGTAGCAGGCTTTACGTATTTACGCAAGTTTGGCCTTAAATAGCCAATTCTTGGTTTATCAAGAAGCCTCTTGGACTAAAAATATTTTTGGTCTTAGTGGTACAGCCTGCTCTACGCTGACGAGCGCCAACAGCGCGAAACGCGTTCGTGGATGGCTTTTTTGATTTATCAAAAAAATGGGTTGGCCAAATATCAGGGACCAGGCTAAATCAATGTTTAGTTGATTTCTGTTCCACCAGATGGCGCTCTGCCATCTAAAAAGCACATGTGCTCTTTCTCAGGATATGCTTTCTTTATTTTTAATATCAACACCTGACCATTTTATTTATTTTTTTTCTATTATTTTTTCTCACATAAATAAATATATATATTAGAAGTTTTTTTTTTATTAAATACGGCGAAATTAGTGAAAAATAAGGTATTATTATTTTTTAAATATTTAATTAGTGTACACATTTTTAAATTATCTATTAACATAGATGAGAAGAAAATATAATTATATTTAGAAAAATTGCCTATTAGCTTTTCCATTTCAGTACAAACATGATTTATACGTAATTTACAATTCGTGCGGAGCTCCTATGTTAAAGTGTTGTGCACGGGTGTGATTGTGCAGATATTTCAACGGCCATTGTCCATCTCTTTGATACTGGCAGGAAGAAACTTGTCGACCGTTTCAGCATGAGGCTCTTGGAGGAATCCTTTCTACATGAACATCCCCTGGCGTTCCCATTCAGGTTTGAAGAGAGCACTCGCCTATATTCCACGAAGGATATAAGGAACCTTCTAAAATCACCCCAAGTAATAACCTGCACTTCCTACAAAGATGGCGAGTTTGGAATTGCAACATTGCAAGCACCCCATTCAAGTGATAGTGAAGGACGAATGTAGAATCTGTACGTCTTCTGGTTCTGCCTGGAATAAGTTTTTTCTTCGAAAAATAATTTTTCAAAAAGAAATAAAATTCTAAAAACTACACTTGTCTCGTCTATGAAATAGAAAACTCAATTTTTGAGATATTAATTGATTTAGTAATTAATGCGCGCGCAATTTATTTTGTATCCATTGGAAGGAATGTCAAAAATTGAAACAATATCGTTATTCCTAAACTTTTCAAATGTTTATTATTTTTTTAATTTTTGAATATCTATGCATTCTTTAAAGAATGGATAAAGCTATTCACAAAGAGAGGAGCAAATTAAAAAAAGGCTTTGTTTTCTAAAATCCAAATGCATCGAGAAATGAATTTTTTTTATCACCACCTGTGCGTTTGGGGTGATGAGCAAAATACTTTGCTTTAATATATCTTTAAAGGGATATGTTCTGTTTAGGTAAACATATCACTTTTATAAAAAAAAAATGTGTGGGGCTTTTTGGATTTATATGGAACTAAACAAATGTTTGAGCGCGTGAGATATACACATCTTCCTTAATTTCTAATTTAAAAATAAAATCACCCTTAGCCAACTGAATTTAGTCGAGTTTCTTCGTCACCTGACCTTTGGCATATATTTGAAATTTTGGAAATTGCGAAATAAACTATTCAATAAACTAATCCCTTGAACCAATACCAAAACAAGAACATTCCAGGGAAAGTTTCTTTTAATATAAATAAACTATTTTAGATGAACTATGGACATAAGCTTTGAGGACAGCAGAATTACATACAATTATAAATATATAATATGCTTCGAGCAATCGCTCGAAAAAAAAAAATCATACGCGTCTATAATAGTTTCGAATTTTGATAACAGATGGCGCGCTAGAGCATCATAATATAATTGTTCTAATAAATAAACTATGTTTTGACATAAAAATTAAATATATTTACCGCAATTTTTCTTTACAAAAGAATATCGGTAAGTCATTTTAAAATTTTGTGTCAACTTTGACATATAGTTTAAGCAAAGTTGATCACCGATACACATGTGCTGAATCTAAAATATGCAACTGTGGAATATATCTAAGATTCATCATATGGCGTGATATTGAGTATCTCTGAGAAAGCAGAAGTGCTACATAAATGAAGGGTTTGTAAAGACCGAGACCAATTTGCACAATGTCGATGAGCGAGGTCGGAGCAATGTCAGGTGAGGTTGGAGATACCACGCAACACCATTTATCTATATCATATAAGCCAACTTGATAACTTTGCGCAGAGGCGATATCGTAGCCAGTGAGGAACATACGAGGCGCGATTATTGCTAGTTGAAACTTTCTCTCTCTCTCTCCTGTGATCTAACTAGGGGAAAATAGAAAATCTTATCCTTAATAAAAGTTATTCATTCCGCATATTATATAAAGTTCATGAACTCTTGAAGATTTTGAAACTTCTTCACCACAAATATTTGATTCGATTGCAAAATTACAAAAAAAATCATTCAAAGAAAATACACAAAGTAAGTATTATTTTACGATTTATATGAACTTTTAAAGTTGTTTTGTCAGACACACACAGATGTGTTTAACATTCATTATATATATTTTTCTAAATTTAAATTTCTCAAGGTTGCCATGAATATAATTTGCAACAAAGGAACTATTCTATTGTTTGCCAACAGAAGATATGACCAATGTGGAGTAGCGGCTGAGGCCATTTAGCAAGAACCGGAACTAATTGGGAATCCAATACCGCATCAAATGTGAACCAATTATTAAACCAACAAAAATCAAATGTGTTATCATTCGATTGGTCAATCCCAAACGAGTTAATATGAAGCAATTGATTGGTTCATTGCGAACCGAACGTGGAACATAAAGAATTGGTTCATTGAGAACCGAACGTGGAACCAAAGGATTGGTTCATTGAGAACCGAACGTGGAACCAAAGGATTGGTTCATTGAGAACCGAACGTGGAACCAAAGGATTGGTTCATTGAGAACCGAACGTGGAACCAAAGTATTGGTTCATTGAGAACCGAACGTGGAACCAAAGGATTGGTTCATTGTGAACCGAGCGTGGAGCCAATGGATTGGTTCATCCCGAACCGAGCGTGGAGCCGATGGATTGGTTCATTGTGAACCGAGCGTGGAGCCAATGGATTGGTTCATCCCGAACCGAGCGTGGAGCCGATGGATTGGTTCATTGTGAACCGAGCGTGGAGCCAATGGATTGGTTCATCCCGAACCGAGCGTGGAGCCGATGGATTGGTTCATTGCTAACCGAGCGTGGAGCCGATGGATTGGTTCATCCCGAACCGATCGTGGAATTAATGGATTGGTTCATTGTGAACCGAGCGTGGAACTATTGGATTGGTTGATTACGAACCGATCGTGTACAATGGGTAGGTCAAATATTCATCAAATAACCGAATGGAATGTAGAACAATCGCAAACCGAATATAAGATTAATTGATATTTTAATTGCCAACTTATAATCTAACCAACAGATTAATCAAGCATTAAGGATTATGGAAAGAATTTATTAATTAACTACAAAACAAAAAGAGTACAAATTTATTAGTCAATCAGGAACAATTGTATAACTAATCGCAAATATTTAAAAAATCAATTGATTAATCAAATAATAATTAATATTGAGCTCTCACGACCAATTGATTAAAAAATCAAAACCAATTGGTTAATTGATTACGAACTGAATTTAGAACCAATCGCAAACCAAATTGATTTCTCCACCAATTACAATATGCACACTGATAGATAAAATTAAATTAACAAACGTCATTTTCACTTTATCTACTGGAATAACAATATTAATATATTCGCATTTTGTACATCAATGCACGCATTAAAACATAATTAATAAACAATTTTAAGTAATTAAAGGATGATGAAATGTGCACCTTCGAAAATTATGTCTTTTTTTTTTAACCTGAAAGGGATTAGTGACAAATGTCATAATCCAGAAAGCAAATCTAGATTGGAAAGCAATTGTAGATTCTGAACGCGACCCCATGTTATTGCTAATTGGGATCTTGAAAAGGGGCTGGGTTAACAAATTCCATCGTTTCAAAAGGACAAAGTTTTTAGTTCCTTTAGAGTTCTAGAAGGTGGCTATGTCTCACAATTCATCTCCCTAAAGTATCAAGCAGGCTCAATAGGATATCGAACTGGAAATTTTGCAGGCTATTCCATTAAAAAGAGGGAAATCGTCAATCTGAACAGCCCTGTGTGGCATGGCATTGTCGTTCCACAGTGGCCTTTTTCTTGATATTGGCCTTTTAATTTTATGCTCCCGTTATCTCCAGACTGGGGTTCAAAGAATGAAACGTGGCTCAAAGTAAAAAGAACAGGAGTCCATTGATAATTAATTCACATGAAATGTTTGCAATACCAGTTCAAATGTTTCCTATGATGAGGCCTGTGTGGAATGAATGTTTTGTTTTCTTTCATAAATCTCTCTCTTCTTTAGCTGTGAAACATTTTCCCCTAAAATATGGGTTCCTCGTGCAGAGGCAAGCAATATACAGATGTACCCATGGTGATTGAATGGAAGTGTTGTGAAGCATCTTCTTGGGCCTTGGCGCTCTTTTCAGCCTTGACTAGATCTTTGAGAAACTGTATCTGCCTCTTGAACTGCTTGCAAAGGTTTTCAACAATCTATCTTGACACCTTAGGCCATTTAGTCACTGTGTTTAAGATTGCCCAGTCACCAATCTTCCAATTAATCTCCATATTAAGGAATCATCTAAATGACTGGCTGCCATTTCAAAATTCTGATGACGATAAAATTACAAATCTGGCGATAAAGTAAAATTTCTAATCAAATAGTGATATAGGCTTAGCAAAAATACGATGTTTCTTTCTAAGGATTTCAAGTTGTTTTGTACTCACGTAATTTGTAGTTACGAGGACATCCCTTTAGATATAAACAAATACATATTTATTTAAGGAACGACTTGTTCCAATACAATTGTTGTAAACAAGCGAGCAAAGAATCAAACAGAAAAGTCATGAAGCGTAGAAGTGAGTGGTGTGTCGTCAGCATCGATGATGATAAAAGTCAAAGTTTGCGTAACAATTCCCTCCTTACTTTGTCTTTATTCCCACGATGCTGAGGTTCTCCAGGTGTTTCTTCATCTGGTCTCGGGATAGGTCCTTTGTGAAGATATCCGCCTCCAGGTCCTGAGATGGCTTGTACAGAGAAGGCAGATGTCTCTGGATTCATAACAGTCTCTCAAGAAGTGGTACTTTCTGTTGATATGTCTACAGCGACTGCTTTGTTTAGGGCTGGAGATCCAGTTGATCAATGACTGACTGTCTGTATAGATCGCAGTTGGTTTTTCCATGAAATTCCATTCTTCCAGCTCTCGTAACAGGTTTATTATCCACTTGATTTGACAGCAGCTTTCACAAGCAGCTATCATTTCCGCTTCCATTGTGGAGAGGGCGAGGAGTGGTTGTTTACTACTTTTCCAGTCTATAGTTGCTTCGCCGAGCTTCAATACATATCCGCCGTAGGATTTTCCGTCATGGGTGGTCGACCAGCTGGCATCGGTGTAGGACTTCAGGATTCCAGTCTTCCCTCTTTCAAATTTCACTCCTAGGTCAATTGTTCCTTGTAGGTATCTCGTCACTCTTTTGATTGCTGTCCAGTGCATCTGTTTTGGTTGTCTGGAGTACTGAGAAAGTTTGCTAGTGATGTAAGCGATGTCGGGTCTGGTGTTAACAGCTAGAAACATTATCATTCCAAGTGCTTCTTGGTAAGTGTGCTGATCACAATTGTCATCTTCAATATGATTGTCCAAATTGATTTCTTTGGAACCTGGTGTTGGAACTTCCTTACAAGTTTCCATTCCATATTTCTGCAATATTTGTTGTACATAGTGGCTTTGATGTAGCGAAATTCCCTCCTTGTCTTGTATGATCTTGATTCCCAAAAACATGCCTTTACATGTTACATCCTTTATTTCCAGGTGATGTCTCAATTTATTAATGAATCTGTTTGAGGCATCTTCAGAATCTGAGACAGTGATAAAGTCATCAACATATATCCCTACATAGAAGTATTTGTCTTCATTCTTCCATTTAAATAGGCAAGGATCAGATTTAAGTTTTTCCAGTCCACAGTCATGAAGTACTTGACTGAATTTCTCATACCACGATCTTCCGGATTGAGGTAGACCGTAAATAATTTTGTTGATTTTGCAAACTTTGTTTCTGTCTTGGACAAATCCAGCAGGTTGTTCCATGAATATATTGTGTTTTCAATGTTTCCATTTAGATAGGCTGCTTTCACATCAAATAGTTTAATGACTGAATCTTTTGTTGCTGCCATTGACAAAATAGTCCTGAGGGTGGCATTTTTAATTACAGGGCTGAAACTTTCGTTGTAATCTCTTCCTGGGATTTGGTTGTATCCCATTGCAACAATTCTAGCTTTGAAAGTTTTGTTTTTGTTTTCTTGGTCTTTAGATATTTTGAACACCCATTTACATTTGACAACTTTAGCGTTTACAGGTCTAGGTACCAGTTTCCATACTTGATGCGAGTACATGTTCTGTATTTCCTCTCAAGCATTGCGTTCTCCCAATGTTTCTTGTCTTCGCATGCGAAGGCTTTTTCATAGTCTTTCGGAATGGTTTCATTCGTAGTGGCCAGAACGTAGTCATCGAATCTTTTAGGTATTGTTCGAGTTCTTTGTGGTTTGTCTGATCCACTTGACTCTGTCTGTCTGTTGATCATGGTATCTGGTGCTGGCTCTTCAATATCAACATCTGATAGAACATGATTGTCCAGTTGTTCATCCTCCTGAATGAAGAAATATGTGTCAGTGTCCGTATTATTATCACTTTGTTTTTCTTCCGAGATGACATTATTGTTCTCTCTGAAGTGAATGTCTGCGGTTTCAAGAATGACTCTCGCTGTGATATCAAATACTCGATAAGCTCTTCTGCATCTTGAATAGCCCACAAATATTCCTCTCTTAGATTTAGCTTCTAGTTTGTGTCTTTGATGATTCTCGAGTTTATAGAAGACTTCACAACCAAATCTCATGATGTGAGAGACGGATGGCTTTTTACCTTTCCATTTTTCCATAGGGGTAGTGTCTGGGTCATTGGTTGTGGGAGTTAGATTGTATAGATATGCAGCTGTATTCACAGCTTCTGCCCAGAAGTGTAGGGGTAATTGGGAGTCTGCCAGAAGTGTTCGGCCTTTGTCTAATAGTGTTCTGTTAGCTCTTTCAACTCTCCCATTGCTTCTTGGGGTGTAGGGTGTAGTTAGTTCATGTTTAATTCCTTTGGATTCTATGAAGGTTTCAAGGTTTTTATTGATAAATTCTGTTCCGTTATCTGTTCTAAGTCGTTTTAGTTTTGAGTTTAGCTCGTTTTCTCTCTTTACAATAAACTTCTTCAAAACTTCTGCTGCTGAGAGTTTATCTTTGAGAAATTCTACAAATATTCTCCTAGAAAATCCATCTACAATGGTCAAGAAATATTTATTTCCGCCCAAGGAGTTTATTCTCATTGGACCACAGAGATCGACATAAATGGCTTCAAAGGGATAACTTTCCTGATTGCTATCTGTGTGAACATAGGGTACTTTGGTCATTTTTCCCAAGGAGCAAGCATCATATTGATCAAGGGTACCATTTATAGAGTCCAAGCCTTTTAGAAGATTGTTCTTCAAAATCAGGTCTAATTTGTTGTCACTAGGATGTCCTAACCTTCTGTGCCATGCAGTCCTAGAATTGTCCTTTGAAATCAAGCAATGTTCGTTTGGAACATGAGTTGTTTCAGATAAACGTGATTGGTTCAATGTGTACATGTTACCATCGAAGTTTCCTGTTCCTATTAGCTTGTCATCAGAAGAGTATATGTATGCTCCTTCAGAATTCAAAAGAACAGAGTTCCCTCTTCTTACCACGATTGGAATGGACATTAGATTTACTTTCAGATGTGGTACATGGAGGACATTATGCAGGGTTACAGCGTTGTTAAGTTTGTCCTTACCTTGTACAGTAGCTTGTATTGATCCTGATGAGGCAGATTCGATGTGTCTCCCTTCTTCCGCCACTTGTATGCTTCTTCTCTCCTCCGTCTTGTGCTCGATCCATTCACCATGGGAAGTCATGTGGCTTGTGCACGCAGAATCAATTATCCACACGTCCTGAGTCGTCGGGCGTTCCTCCCTTGAGATTACATGTAGTGCGTATTCTGAAGTGGAGTTTCTTCGTTGGGATGGTTCCTCCTTTCGTTCTTGGATTGCTGATCTGGCCATGTCTTTGTTTTGTTTTGGTCCTTTATGGTAGTTCCTTGTACTGGCCATCTTATTTTTGTTTGTTGTATTCTTTTGATTTCCTTTGTTGTTAGGGTTGAACCAACAGTCTTTCTTGAAATGTCCTTTTCTTTTGCAAATGAAGCATGA
The DNA here is from genome assembly GCA_030710605.1 of Cordylochernes scorpioides. NCBI lineage: Eukaryota > Metazoa > Arthropoda > Arachnida > Pseudoscorpiones > Chernetidae > Cordylochernes > Cordylochernes scorpioides. The sequence goes on from CP092863.1 coordinate 25,544,914, forward strand.
CTTTTCTTTGAATTGGTTGCCTGATGATATCTGAAAGCATTTTCATGATTTTTGCTTCGTCCTGTCTTTTCTTCTCGAAATCAAAAAGAGTTTGTCTCAAGTCTGGTAAGGAGATTTCTCTGTTTATTGACAGTGCTGCTGTGATCGGGTCAAAGTTAGGTGTGAGTCCTTCAACAATGTATCGTACAAGTTCTCTTTCTGTTACAGTCTTTCCTACCTGGGTGATCTCTTGTGCCAGTTTCTGTGCTCCTACAATATACATGTTAACATTTTCATTTGGGTTCAATTTTAGTCTGGCTAGATCCAACATTAGGTCTATCCTTTTATTTTCTAGAGATCCTTCAAACCTTTTCTTTATGTCGTACCAAATTCTTTTGGACCTTTTATCGCCTCGAAAGATGATTGTTAAGTCATCCGAAAGTGACAATATTATTAGGTTGTATGCTTCCCGATTCTTTTTCTTCCGAATATCATATTCTAGTTTATTTTTTTGTTAAGTCTGGCTCGTCATTAACAATTACGTCCTCGAAGAGATCTTTTGAATCTAGAATTGCTTCCATTTTCATGGACCACGTTGTATAGTTGTTTTCTGTTAACTGTTCGATTTTTGCTAAGTTATTGATATAGACTTAGCAAAATACGATTATGCTTTATGAAGATTTCTAGTTGTTATGGTACTCACGTATGTTGTAGTTACGAGGACATCCCTTTAGATATAAACAAATATATATTTATTTAGGGAACGACTTGTTCCATTACATATATTTGTTAAAACAAGTTAGCGGTAAACATCAGCAAGGTTGAAGGTAGTAGTTGGAAGTTGCGTCATCGTAGTGACGTCAGCATCTAGGATGATTAAAGTCAAAGTTTGCGTAACAATTCCCTCCTTACTTTGGCTTTATTCCCACGATGCTGAGGCTCTCCAGGTGTTTCTTCATCTGGTCTCGGGATAGGTCCTTTGTGAAGATATCCGCCTCCAGGTCCTGAGATGGCTTGTACAGAAGGCAGATGTCTCTGGATTCATAACAGTCTCTCAAGAAGTGGTACTTTCTGTTGATATGTCTACAGCGACTGCTTTGTTTAGGGCTGGAGATCCAGTTGATCAATGACTGACTGTCTGTATAGATCGCAGTTGGGTTTTCCATGAAATTCCATTCTTCCAGCTCTCGTAACAGGTTTATTATCCACTTGATTTGACAGCAGCTTTCACAAGCAGCTATCATTTCCGCTTCCATTGTGGAGAGGGCGACGAGTGGTTGTTTACTACTTTTCCAGTCTATAGTTGCTTCGCCGAGCTTCAATACATATCCGCCGTAGGATTTTCCGTCATGAGTGGTCGACCAGCTGGCATCGGCGTAGGACATCAGGATTCCAGTCTTCCCTCTTTCAAATTTCACTCCTAGGTCAATTGTTCCTCGTAGGTATCTCATAACTCTTTTGATTGCTGTCCAGTGCATCTGTTTTGGTTGTCTGGAGTACTGAGAAAGTTTGCTAGTGATGTAAGCGATGTCGGGTCTGGTGTTAACAGCTAGAAACATTATCATTCCAAGTGCTTCTTGGTAAGTGTGCTGATCACAATTGTCATCTTCAATATGATTGTCCAAATTGATTTCTTTGGAACCTGGTGTTGGAACTTCCTTACAAGTTTCCATTCCATATTTCTGCAATATTTGTTGTACATAGTGGCTTTGCTGTAGCGAAATTCCCTCCTTGTCTTGTATGATCTTGATTCCCAAAAACATGCCTTTACATGTTACATCCTTTATTTCCAGGTGATGTCTCAATTTATTGATGAATCTGTTTGAGGTATCTTCAGAATCTGAGACAGTGATAAAGTCATCAACATATATCCCTACATAGAAGTATTTGTCTTCATTCTTCCATTTAAATAGGCAAGGATCAGATTTAAGTTTTTCCAGTCCACAGTCATGAAGTACTTGACTGAATTTCTCATACCACGATCTTCCGGATTGAGGTAGACCGTAAATACTTTTGTTGAGTTTGCAAACTTTGTTTCTGTCTTGGACAAATCCAGCAGGTTGTTCCATGAATATTGTATTTTCAATGTTTCCATTTAGATAGGCTGCTTTCACATCAAATAGTTTAATGACTGAATCTTTTGTTGCTGCCATTGACAAAATAGTCCTGAGGGTGGCATTTTTAATTACAGGGCTGAAACTTTCGTTGTAATCTCTTCCTGGGATTTGGTTGTATCCCATTGCAACAAGTCTAGCTTTGTAAGTTTTGTTTTCTTGGTCTTTAGATATTTTGAACACCCATTTACTTTTGACAACTTTAGCGTTTACAGGTCTAGGTACCAGTTCCCATACTTGATGCGGGTACATGTTCTGTATTTCCTCAAGCATTGCGTTCTCCCAATGTTTCTTGTCTTCACTTGCGATGGCTTCTTCATAGTCTTTCGGAATGGTTTCATTCGTAGTAGCCAGAACGTAGTCATCGAATCTTTTAGGTATTGTTCGAGTTCTTTGTGGTCTGTCTGATTCACTTGACTCTGTCTGTCTGTTGACCATGGTATCTGGTGCTGGCTCTTCAGTATCAACATCTGATAGAACATGATTGTTCAGTTGTTCATCTTCCTGAATGAAGAAATATGTGTCAGTGTCCGTATTATTATCATTTTGTTTTTCTTCCGAGATGACATTATTGTTCTCTCTGAAGTGAATGTGTGCGGTTTCAAGAATGACTCTCGCTGTGATATCAAATACTCGATAAGCTCTTCTGCATCTTGAATAGCCTACAAATATTCCTCTCTTAGATTTAGCTTCTAGTTTGTGTCTTTGATGATTCTCGAGTTTATAGAAGACTTCACAACCAAATCTCATGATGTGAGAGACGGATGGCTTTTTACCTTTCCATTTTTCCATAGGGGTAGTGTCTGGGTCATTAGTTGTGGGAGTTAGATTGTACAGATATGCAGCTGTATTCACAGCTTCTGCCCAGAAGTGTAGGGGTAATTGGGAGTCTGCCAGAAGTGTTCGGCCTTTGTCTAATAGTGTTCTGTTAGCTCTTTCAACTCTCCCATTGCTTCTTGGGGTGTACGGTGTAGTTAGTTCATGTTTAATTCCTCTGGATTCTATGAAGGTTTCAAGGTTTTTATTGATAAATTCTGTTCCGTTATCTGTTCTAAGTCGTTTTAGTTTTGAGTTTAGCTCGTTTTCTCTCTTTACAATAAACTTCTTCAAAATTTCTGCTGCTGAGAGTTTATCTTTGAGAAATTCTACAAATATTCTCCTAGAAAATCCATCTACGATGGTCAAGAAATATTTACTTCCGCCCAAGGAGTTTATTCTCATTGGACCACAGAGATCGACATAAATGGCTTCAAATGGGTAGCTTTCCTGATTGCCATCTGTGTGAACATAGGGTACTTTGGTCATTTTTCCTAATGAGCAAGCATCACATTGATCAAGGGTACCATTTATAGAGTCCAAGCCTTTTAGAAGATTGTTCTTCAAAATCAGGTCTAGTTTGTTGTCACTAGGATGTCCTAACCTTCTGTGCCATGCAGTCCTAGAATTGTCCTTTGAAATCAAGCAATGTTCGTTTGGAACATGAGTTGCTTCAGATAAACGTGATAGGTTCAATGTGTACATGTTACCATCAAAGTTGCCTGTTCCTATTAGCTTGTCATCAGAAGAGTATATGTATGCTCCTTCAGAGTTCAAAAGAACAGAGTTCCCTCTTCTTACTACGCTTGGAATGGACATTAGATTTCCTTTCAGGTGTGGTACATGGAGGACATTATGCAGGGTTACAGCGTTGTTAAGTTTGTCCTTACCTTGTACAGTAGCTTGGATTAATCCCGATGAGGTAGATTCGATGTGCCTCCCTTCTTCTGCCACTTGTATGCTTCTTCTCTCTTCCGTCTTGTGCTCGATCCAATCACCATGGGAAGTCATGTGGCTTGTGCACGCAGAATCAATTATCCACACGTCCTGAGTTGTCGGGCGTTCCTCCCTTGTGCTTGCATGTAGTGCGTATTCTGAAGTGGAGTCTCTTCGTTGGGATGGTTCCTCCGTTCGTTCTTGGATTGCTGACCTGGCTGTGTCTTTGTTTTGTTTTGGTCCTTTATGGTAGTTCCTTGTACTGGCCATGTTATTTTTGTTTGTTGTATTCTTTTGATTTCCTTTGTTGTCAGGGTTGAACCAACAGTCTTTCTTGAAATGTCCTTTTCTTTTGCAAATGAAGCATGATTTTTCTTTGAATTGGTTGCCTGATGATCTGAAAGCATTTTCAGGAATTTTGCTTCTGTCCTGTCTTTTCTTCTCGAAATCCAGTAGAGTTTGTCTCAAGTCTGGTAAGGAGATTTCTCTGTTTATTGACAGTGCTGCTGTGATCGTGTCAAAGTTAGGTGTGAGTCCTTCAACAATGTATCGTACAAGTTCTCTTTCTGTTACAGTCTTTCCTAGCTGGGTGATCTTGTTGGGGCACGTTTTTGTAACCATACCCCAACAGAAGGCGTATGTATAATCAAATCAAATGGATACATGGCTTCCCTCCCACATAGACTTACAGACCATTTTTTTTTGCCCAGAAACTTAGACACTTGGTGACACCAGACTTCCATGCCGAAAGCTGATGCCTGGTAAAGAAGAAGACATCCAGAGACATCCGAGCTGGAAACTGTTGTTTCATATGTACATATATTCCCCTCACCAAAAATTTAGGTAAAGGTGACCAGAAAAAAAAAAAAAAAGAGAAAAATGGAGAAGGAAGATCTCTAAAGACTGAAACTTATAAAATATCCTTCCAGAGAAAGGAAAGCATCACATTACAGTCCAGGTAAAAAGGGCCTGGGTCAATTTTAGCCAAGACGGGGGGGCGATATATATACCATCCCGAGAAAAAGGGAGGATTGTATTTCAACCCATGTGGAAAGGGGGGGGGGGGCCTGGGGTCTGAAATTTTACACTATCGCCGCAGTTGTTGCTCTCTTTAGATTTTTTTGTTTTGGTAATACTATATGTTCTATTTTGATGAGGCCTGGGGCGTCTATGAAATTGATACTGGAGCGTTGGCCATTTTGATTGGTGTTTTTTTTCGGCGAATGAAAATGGAGAGAGAGATGAATAAAAGAAGGTTCTTTGCCAAAAGGCAAGATTCGATCGGAGTCGCTCAGTGAGAAGGACGATTTTCAGTCGGGCCTGAGACGTAGAGGAGATCAGACCTTGCCGCCGCTTTCGAGAGAAGGTAAGCCCCTCGCCATTATGGCTTAGCCCCCCCCTTTTTTTTTTTTTTTTCGAACAGAAGCTAATCTATTTAGATTCTGAATGGGCCCTAAAGGGCTTTAAGTGACTCAAAAGGAGTGTTAGGGTTCGTATATTTTGTCCCGCTAGAATAGATGGAGATCTAGGTTTCCCCCCCTTTTTGTGTAGTAGCCAACCTAGATTTCGCATGGGCCTTAAAGGGCTATAAAGTAACTTCAGGTCACCTCTATCTAAATTTTACTATGTAAATAGCATATCTCGTCAGGATAGACATGTTCCCAAATTTTAAGATATTTTAAATAAATATCTAGAGAAATTTTCTTGTTTCCTCTGTTACCTATTTCATACATAATTTGCCTTATGGTGCTATTCCCACTGTTTGAATGAAATGTTGTATGTTTCTTACCTATTTGAAGGGAATGTTACTAATAATCAAGTCTCCCATAAATTACCGGCCACATACATTGCCGCGAGTGTCTGTGTTTCAGTGTTTTATAGATTGCCCAATTTAATAACGATTTCATGGGTTGTCTGATGAAATTGTATAATAGTGTCGCGGCTGTTTCCATCTTTAGACCATTGTTCTGACAATATTATATGCTCGATCCTTGCTTTAGCTCAACTCTTAATCAATTACAGAGTTTTTCCCCCCCTTTTTTTCTATTTATTTTATTTATCCTGTTTGCACGAATTGCATTACATGTGATGATGTAAAGACATATGCCGATAGTGCATCACTGACAGCTGTGCTGCTATTATACAACATTAAGGTCTTGCTGCGGGTTATATACATGGGGTTGTTGGCCTAAATTCCTATATATATATATACTTAAGTAAGGAAACTTTAATAAGTCACATCGTGTATTCTCCCTTTTCAATCATCCAAACCGGGGAACCCATCAATGTCGCCCGCCGCGGGGCTCGAATTTAGTATATGTTTCTTCCCCTATACTTTAGAAATATATACCTAATGAAAAGCCATACTATTTTTAAGTATTGGTGAAGTAGTCCACGCATCCTGAGATTAACAGTCTATTATAAATCGTGAATTTTAATTTATGCTTTCCGTTTCACTGGCATTTTATCAGGCAATGAAAGTTATGTTGAGGCGGTGTATACCGCATCTCTCGCCGCTGTCTTTTACGATTCACATTGTTTGTGGCAAAACCTTAATATTATCATTGATTTCTGATATCAAAGTAAAACGTCTATGGGGCTATTTTCTATTAATGCTATTGTGTTTTCTGAATAATAGAAAATCAATTATAAGCCTTTGATATTTGCTGTTTATGTTATTGTAATGTATTCTAGGTTCTCCTAATGCGAAAGTGTGACATGTTCCTTTGCAGTATTGGAAAATTAGAGACCTATTGTCTTGATTAATAACGTTGCGTCTATGTTCATATATTCTATTGCTGACTCTCCTTCCTGTCTCCCCTGCGTATTTGGCTTGGCAGCTGTATACACTCTGACAAGGGAAGGTTATCTTAAATTGATAAATGTGCAATTTTTTTTTTGCCTTAAGTAGAGATTTCCAAGATTCTATTTCTGAAACATTTTTTTTGGATGAGGACAAATAAAACCATCTTGATAGTATTAAATCTGCAGTATACATTTGCCAGCAGAAGGCATGATGAGATTACATGAAATTTAAACCAGTTATATGTTCAGTATGTTCCTTCAGTTGTAATTTGACACCGTCTTGAAATAAAGAAATTGGACGGTGCGCTATATCTTGATGCTGGATATTTCTGTGTCAGAAAGGTGTAGTTATTCTGTTTAATGAGAATTCCAATAATTATCGAAATTTAGCAGATTATCATTGGGGATTTGAACAACTGTCTTGAAAATTTTTGAACAGCCTGAGTAGATAAAGGAATCCTGGAGTTAGAGTGGAGAATTAGTAGTACAGACTGACCACTCGACGCAGATAACTCTAGAGAACAATTATTGTGTTAATCCGCCGTAGACAAGAAGAACATTGATCCTCAGGATATTCGATAGGCAGAATTTTGAGAATTGATAAGGTCATGGTTAAAGTTAACACAGGCATATGGGAGTAAAGACAGTGATTTAAACAAGATAAGAGGCAGCCTTGTGTCTTAAAAACTTTCAGTGGAAGCAGATGCCACTGCAAATATTCAGGTCTAATAATTTCCAAATTTGAAGTCATGCATGACGGGTTAGCACGGGATTGACGCCTGGACGGGCTTTTCACTGGGATTAATCGAGCTTGCGAAAGAACTAGAAGAAGTGTGACATGTCACGCCACTGTACTAAGATAATAATTGAGAAGATTTATGTTGAGCCAACTGAAATTAGTAAAGAATTAAGAGATTAAGGTCTTATTCTTTGAGTTTTACACTAATTTCAATTACGCGATATGGACGGCGTTATAAGTTGGGTGGAAATGGTTCGGCCGCAATGGGATGGTCTCCTGGAGATGGTACGATCAAATAATACTTATTGAATGCCGGGCGGGATCGCATAAAGCATTAAACGATATCAAGAAATGCTTAAAGAAACACCCTAGAAGATTGGGGATCGACAAAATGACGACATGGAAAATGCTCAACATTGTACATTGGCAGCAAAATGATATCTTGCTATTGTATGGACGACCACTCCTTCCTGAAATGTGCAGCGGATGTTAGTCCCAGAATTAGGTCCTTTGAGGCGACACTTTCCTTTGCAGATGACATAAAGACGCATGACAAAACAGCACATGAGCATTTAAACTAGCTTCAATTCCTGCCATTTATTAATTTAGTTGACCAATAGCTATAGAACCACTGGAGACCTCCATACCTGTGTGAATATTTTAGTGAGAAATGAGCGATTCAATTCTATGAGCCATGAGGTATCCTGTAAGATCGGAGTTGTACCCCATTCAATTTTTTTTAATAGTAGCCAGTGCGAGATATTTCCAGGATTTTTTTTTTCTAACTGTCATATAATTCGAAAACTAGAAAACTACACCATTTTAATACAGTTTACGTTTAGCACCCATGTGGACTCAATATGACCATTGAATGAAAAAAATCGAAGACTAATGAGCGAGCCAACCTAAAGAGAACGAGTTTAATAGGCTTACAATCAATAGTTGAAGCAAACTATTCGCACAAATTTGTTATGTTCTCTCTCTAAATGATCTATGACATTATAGGTTTTCTTAACAAGGTAACTACCCCGCCGAGTGTATATGGAGTTATAAAGCTTAAGGGTCATAGGCTGTTGGAATAGAGTAGTTCAAAATTAAGAGTGATAATAGATCGGGATCCAGATCCCGATGACGGGTTTCGAAGAGACTTCAGAGGGATGAAAGAGGTGTTGAAAGTGATGGAAGGGCGATGAAATATGATGAAAAAGGCGTTGAACTGTGTTATAAGGTGATGAATAAGAGATGAAATGTGTTGAAGGCGTTGAAGAGAGATGCGATGGAAGCAAGTTGAAAGGCGTTGAGGATGATGAAGGATGATGAAAGAGTGAGAAAGCGTTGAATGTTGATGAGGAAGAGATAGAAAGATGCAGAAAGATGTTGAAAGAGAAAGAATTGAAAAAAAAAATTGGATAAAGGGTTTTGTAAATAGTAGATAAAGATTGATGGAAGAAAGTACATTTAATGTATAAAGCGTAGCTGTCGACCGCGTGAACAGTTTAACTTTACGCAGGTCTACAAGGGTGAAAAAGCCCACACAGTGTAAATTCTGCTCAGACCATCGCCACTAACTAGGATTTTGGAGTGTGTACGGAGAATCAGCTCGATAGAATGAGAAGTTTAGAGATTTCAACCTTTTTTTTTTTCATTTAAAAACCTTTTTTTTTTTTTAAAGTAGAACTTCATTAGGATTCCTTTTTTTTTTTTAATACAAACTATTTCTTGTTAAAACCCGAGTTTCAAAGACCAATGAGAATAATGTATACCATTGTGAATTAACTATTTAGTGTAAATCTGAAATTTTAGTTATTATCAGGAGTAATAGGTGAAGGAAGGTGTAGGAAATCACAACTTAGAGGGGGGCTATGTCTAAAACAACAAACCTAATAGGCATCCTATGGCTTGTGTTGGGTAATTCAGAAACCCTATAATCCCTGGCCTTCAGGTAGTAGCTTTGAAATAGGTTTCTAATGAGGACATGAAAGGTCAATCTTTCAGAGTAAAGTTGTGAAGTGTAGGGACCCTAAGCCAGGGGTAGAAGTTAAGTAGGCCCAGACCGTAGTCGATCCTTGGAAAGCACTTGAGAATGTTAGTGTTGGGTAGTGAATCATAAACCCTATAAATCCATCTTTCAATAGAGTGTTGAGGTCGGACTACTGCAAAGGGGGCAGACGCACGAGGAAGTAAGAAGAAAGTGACTTCACCCACGGTGGCTAGGGGAATGACTCAATCCGCTTTTATGAGGTGTCACGTTTAATGGTTCTTTATTCGCCCTTATATTTGTGTATGTCTTTATAGAATTGTCGTAAAAAGTCGCTTAGTGTCGAGGCAAGGGCAGTTTTTGAAGTTACAATGATTTTTTTGGTAGGTTAGCTTCCAGATTATTTAGAATTGTTAACCATTTTATTAACAATCATTTATCAAGTATAAAGTATTAGTATATATAGAGTTTGTATGAGGCATTAATTTAAGTTAATAGGGCATTAGTCCCCACTTTGTTTTAATTAGAAACTTTATTTGATTTCACATTTGTCCTGAAAATTTTGTTATTATTAGGATCTATCAATGATGATAATTATAGTACTTTGGCTTGTGTAGCAGCTTTTAACTTTAGTTTGTATGCAAACCATGAATGATGGGGGGGGGGGGGGGGTGTATGAATGGATTGGTTTAATGAATGTGTAAGAAGGTTAAAAACAATTATACTGTAAAGACCAAAGGTACTTTAGCATAGAATAGGGAACCAATAGGTTCAATTTTAAATTTGATTTCTTTATTTGTTAGGAACGATAGCCTCACAGGGCTGTACAACTCTATTGTTAGGAAAGGTATTCGCTCCATTTTGTTAGGTCTCCCCTTTCGGGAGTATAAAATTTTAATTTCTATTACTAGGGTAATCAAGTACTCTTTGTTATTTATATCAACTTGAATTTTAAGAGTCGTAGATAATGATCATATCTCGATTCTCAGACTGGAAGGTTGTGGGAGGTTATGATCAGACCAGAAACCCCACCAAACTTCCCCTCATTAGAGGGAACGAAGAGGTATAGATTGAATTTTATGCAGGATGGGGGATTTGTTTTTAGCCATGCCGTATAGCCTGGGGTATAACGGCGCGACCTTGGGTAACCGATCTGACACCGTAGTTTCGACGCTTTTAGCGTGGCTGGAGCGAGGGTGTTCTAGACGGGAGGTCCTGTAAGATTGGCATGTAGGCAGAGATTGCCCAGTTATTCTAGACGAAGTGTTTCCGTCTATTGAATTTTTTTTGGTACCAGTTTGATCCCCCATAGCTAGCGGAAGTTTCTTCTAATAAAGGATTCGCCCTGCCATACGTTTTGTTGGAATGAATTCGAGCATAAGACCGATTCGAGAGACAGAATAAGTAATTATCAGGACCTTAACGAGTTTAGACTCGTTCCATGTTAGGATAAGATTTTAAAGTATTAGTTAACTATAATGACCGCGAACGAGACACCAGAACGAGCCAATGAGTCAAAGTTTTAGAAGTGTTGTATGGAGGACAGTAGAATTAAGAGCAGTTATACAGGGAGTAGAATCCTGAAGGAATTTGTAAAAGGAACCAAAATTTAAGATTGATAAAATTCAAACTTATAAGATGTAGATTTATAGGATTCAGGTCAATGAATAGAGAGTATATTAGTAGATGAAAGTAATATGAATTTCTTGGAAGGGGGAGGTAGCTGAACTGTACACACCCCAGAGGCAAGGTAAACGGAGCCACAAACAAAATAGTAGAAATTGATTAGTCGCTCTGCCAAAACAGAAAAATTCTCTTCATACGGTTGGCACCCTAGATTTAAATGGACTGTGTAGTTTAATAGAGGTCTGGGCTATGTTCCATTTGACCAAGATTCTAAATGACGTACCCATCTGGGTTGAGAGAGTATTGTAATTTGAGGAATCTAACACACAAGAGAGAACCCACCCTCCAGTAGGATCGGGATAGACGAATATTACCCAGTGACCAACTCGTGATTCCAGACTGAATAAGATTGAAAAACTTAACTGAGATACTAAACCTTGAACCTTCAGCGCACAAATATATATAGTGTGTTTTCATTTTCTTATTGAATATGTTATTATTTTATATCATATATATTATATTATAATCATATGCTATTCATTTCAACAATTTTATTTCCTTTGATATTCATGATATTAGTAATATTTACCGGCCATGTTGCGATTTTTTTTTTTAACATGTTGTCATGGCTTATTCTTCCCTCAAGGCATGATCTATTTTATCCTTATTGTCTTTTATCAGTCTTACTTGTATAAGTATATATATTTTGTCATCATATATAATTTTGTAGTAGTTTTCTTTATCATCTATCATGGGATGATTTTTATCATATTTAATCACTATCTGCATGATACGTGTTTTCTTCAATATATATATTATACCCATCATATAACATGGAAGGATTCATTTTATCATTACATATTTCGTGCCTTATATAATAATTACTTTCACAATTTGTTTTCTGTAAACTTTTTTTTATTTAGCAAAAGTCATCATGTCATAGGCTAATCATTATGTATCAAGATATTTCTTTCAGCTAACTATAATTATCCTTTCCTTTGATTGTATATGTATAACTATACCACACGAATGTCTTGATTGGTACTTAAATAAAGATGCTGGCATGTTTTAGGAGTTGGACTAGTCAGTTATTTCTAAACGACTTCTTGGCGCCCAAAATTTTATATATAATATGTAATAGGGAAATGCTCTAACTGTATTGTTAGCAGAAAGAAGGTAGCAATGAATCCAGCACCACAAGAGGCAAGGATGGGGTTGAGAGGACTTACCACAAGGAGGGCCTACTCCTCAAGGCCAAAGAAGAAAGTGGAAGGGTGGTATATATACCCATGAATGGTAAGACAGATGACCTTGCTTACTTCCATACATATGATATGACTGTCCCCCATAACCTATGTTGATAACAGTGTGCTGACAGAATAATAACACATAAAAAACCCCTTTGCCAGGATGCACAATGCCCACTAATGTTCGGAATAATAAACATCTAGAATAGCATACCATCATTTTGATTAGCCTTATCTTCCCTATAGGTTTCGGTACACCTGACTTCACCTAGTAATGGAAAATGCATTTTGCTAGAAATGGGCCTGCTTTCATAGTAACTGATGAAAGGCAGATGAATAATGAATAGCACAAACGCATTTGTCCATTACTTGGCAGGGGGAGGATTGTTGGGGCACGTTTTTGTAACCATACCCCAACAGAAGGCGTATGTATAATCAAATCAAATGGATACATGGCTTCCCTCCCACATAGACTTACAGACCATTTTTTTTGCCCAGAAACTTAGACACTTGGTGACACCAGACTTCCATGCCGAAAGCTGATGCCTGGTAAAGAAGAAGACATCCAGAGACATCCGAGCTGGAAACTGTTGTTTCATATGTACATATATTCCCCTCACCAAAAATTTAGGTAAAGGTGACCAGAAAAAAAAAAAAGAGAAAAATGGAGAAGGAAGATCTCTAAAGACTGAAACTTATAAAATATCCTTCCAGAGAAAGGAAAGCATCACATTACAGTCCAGGTAAAAAGGGCCTGGGTCAATTTTAGCCAAGACGGGGGGGGGCGATATATATACCATCCCGAGAAAAAGGGAGGATTGTATTTCAACCCATGTGGAAAGGGGGGGGGGGGGGGGCCTGGGGTCTGAAATTTTACACTATCGCCGCAGTTGTTGCTCTCTTTAGATTTTTTTGTTTTGGTAATACTATATGTTCTATTTTGATGAGGCCTGGGGCGTCTATGAAATTGATACTGGAGCGTTGGCCATTTTGATTGGTGTTTTTTTTTCGGCGAATGAAAATGGAGAGAGAGATGAATAAAAGAAGGTTCTTTGCCAAAAGGCAAGATTCGATCGGAGTCGCTCAGTGAGAAGGACGATTTTCAGTCGGGCCTGAGACGTAGAGGAGATCAGACCTTGCCGCCGCTTTCGAGAGAAGGTAAGCCCCTCGCCATTATGGCTTAGCCCCCCCCCCCCTTTTTTTTTTTTCGAACAGAAGCTAATCTATTTAGATTCTGAATGGGCCCTAAAGGGCTTTAAGTGACTTAAAAGGAGTGTTAGGGTTCGTATATTTTGTCCCGCTAGAATAGATGGAGATCTAGGTTTCCCCCCCTTTTTGTGTAGTAGCCAACCTAGATTTCGCATGGGCCTTAAAGGGCTATAAAGTAACTTCAGGTCACCTCTATCTAAATTTTACTATGTAAATAGCATATCTCGTCAGTATAGACATGTTCCCAAATTTTAAGATATTTTAAATAAATATCTAGAGAAATTTTCTTGTTTCCTCTGTTACCTATTTCATACATAATTTGCCTTATGGTGCTATTCCCACTGTTTAAATGAAATGTTGTATGTTTCTTACCTATTTGAAGGGAATGTTACTAATAATCAAGTCTCCCATAAATTACCGGCCACATACATTGCCGCGAGTGTCTGTGTTTCAGTGTTTTATAGATTGCCCAATTTAATAACGATTTCATGGGTTGTCTGATGAAATTGTATAATAGTGTCGCGGCTGTTTCCATCTTTAGACCATTGTTCTGACAATATTATATGCTCGATCCTTGCTTTAGCTCAACTCTTAATCAATTACAGAGTTTTCCCCCCCTTTTTTTTCTATTTATTTTATTTATCCTGTTTGCACGAATTGCATTACATGTGATGATGTAAAGACATATGCCGATAGTGCATCACTGACAGCTGTGCTGCTATTATACAACATTAAGGTCTTGCTGCGGGTTATATACATGGGGTTGTTGGCCTAAATTGCTATATATATATATACTTAAGTAAGGAAACTTTAATAAGTCACATCGTGTATTCTCCCTTTTCAATCATCCAAACCGGGGAACCCATCAATCTCTTGTGCCAGTTTCTGTGCTCGTACAATATACATGTTGACATTTTCATTTGGGTTCAATTTTAGTCTGGCTAGATCCAACATTAGGTCTATCCTTTTATTTCTAGAGATCCTTCAAACCTTTTCTTTATGTTGTACCAAATTCTTTTGGCTCTTTTATCGCCTCAAAGATGATTGTTAAGTCATCCGAAAGTGACAATATTATTAGGCTGTATGCTTCCCGATTCTTTTTCTTCCAAATATCATATTCTAGTTTATTTTTTGTAAAGTCTGGCTCGTCATTAACAATTACGTCCTCGAAGAGATCTTTTGAATCTAGAATTGCTTCCATTTTCATGGACCACGTGGTATAGTTGTTTTCTGTTAACTGTTCGATTTTTGCTAAGTTATGTGTATCCATTTTTATTCAATATTTATTTTCTAAATTGGCGGTTAATCCAAATATTTATTTTCTTTATGATTTAAATGGATCAATTGGCGGTTAGTCCAATTCGCGCGCCCAAACAACGCACTGCTACCAAATTGATATAGGCTTAGCAAAATACGATTATGCTTTATGAAGATTTCTAGTTGTTATGGTACTCACGTATGTTGTAGTTACGAGGACATCCCTTTAGATATAAACAAATATATATTTATTTAGGGAACGACTTGTTCCATTACATATATTTGTTAAAACAAGTTAGCGGTAAACATCAGCAAGGTTGAAGGTAGTAGTTGGAAGTTGCGTCATCGTAGTGACGTCAGCATCTATGATGATTAAAGTCAAAGTTTGCGTAACAGTTATATATATCCATTTTTATTCAATTTTTCTTTCTAAATTGGCGGTTAGTCCAATTATTTAATTTATTTTTTATTTAAATGGATCAATTGGCGGTTAGTTCAATTCACGCGCCCAAACCACGCTCTGCTACCAAATTGATATAGGCTTAGCAAAAATGATGTTTCTTTTAAGGATTTCAAGTTTTTTTGTACTCACGTAATTTGTAGTTACGAGGATATCCCTTTAGATATAAACAAATATACATTTATTTAAGGAACGACTTGTTGTTCCAATACAATTGTTGTAAACAAGCGAGCAAAGAATCAAACAGAAAAGTCATGAAGCGTAGAAGTGGTCAGGAGATGCCTTCTTTATTTTTAATATATATATATATATATATATGAGTAAAATATATTAAGAGAAAAAGTGTAAAATTATATTTTGTGTGTGTCTCTCTCTCTCCCCCCCTCCAAGTGCAAATATATATATATATATTATACAGAGAAGAATCTCTTCCACGAGAAACAATAGCCTAAAAATAGATAAACCAGACTTTCCTAAAGGTACTTTCTCATTTGAGACTCTTTTTGCCAAAGAATCCTCATAAGTAGGACTGACATATATCACGGAGTATCAAATGAGAGCGCCTTCTTTAAGCTTTGTCTTTGGAGTTCCTCAAGGTATACACAATGAATAACATTTTATATAATTTCATTATAAATTGGAACAATAAAAGTACATACTTATAACTAATTGTATATATAAATTAAATGAAAACATTTTTTGTTTCAAATGTTCATTTAAATATCTGTTCAATATTTTTTCAAGGTATCTACTGATATCACAGTTCGTAATATCTTAACGAACTATATAGGTATTATTAAAGATATATTTGATGAAATAAAAAATATAGAAAAGCGCAGCTATAAATAATACACGTGTAGATGGATAATTTTGAAAAATTATAAACCATAACTGTTAAAATAAAAAGGAATTTATTTTCCTTTGAAATTTATCATCATTACATAGATCGTTGAATGTTGTTTTGGTTGCTGTAAATAATGGACGAAATTTGATCATAAACTTCTTTTAAGGTAAATATTTTTTATTCATTTACTTTTGAAATCGATTTGAATATACTGACATATATTTGCATTCATGGTTTTGCATTTATTAATGTATATATTTTTTGTGCAATATCATACTTCATGCCTTCGCAAATATGCTTGTTTGTTAAAGCTTACAAGAATTATTAACTGCGTGGCTCAGTACAAATTAAATTTACTAATAACCAATTCAACTGTTTATTTTTAATAAAAAATACTGGACTCATACTTAATTTAAAAATATAAAGAATTGAACATAAAAAGAATATTCTAGGCTCTTTTTGCAAATGAAGTTCAATTGACAGAAATCACCTTTAATGACATGTCAATAAAAAGGAGGCGATTTTAAATACAAAATATATTTTGAAGAGGTAATTATTAATGATGCATATTAATTAGACATTTTTAATGAAGAAAGTCAAAAGCATGAAGGTAAGAATAAATAGAACAAGGAAGTTTGATGACACTTCATATGAATTAACAAATCAGGTCAAAAAACAAAAGGACAAAAAAAAAAAATATGGGAATGATATAAATAAATAAATTGAGTGATTACTATAAAAATAAAAAATATGAATTTAATATTTATTTTAGGTAAAAATGACATGGGCTGAATATCAATATTATATTTTTGTACACAAAAAAACTTGACAGAAATTACTCATTAGTAATCATCATGGGGGAAGCGTTCCCAGTAAGCAACAACTTTGGTAGGCTGCGCTGTACGTTGCCACCGCCGTACCTTCAAGGCATTTTACACAAGTTAAAAATACAATTTCAGTGAAATTCTTTGATTTTTTAACCATTTAAATTTATTTAAAAGTAAAAAAAAAAACATTTGTAAAAATAAAATATTAAACTAATGCTTCTAAAAACGAACATTATTTTTTTAATATTCTGAAACTAACCTAATTCAACTTATCTGAAACTAACCTTATATATCGATTAAACTAACTTTATTTAACTTATCTGAAACTAACCTAATTTATAACCTATCAGAAACTAACCTAATTTATAACCTATCAGAAACTAACCTAATTTATAACCTATCTGAAACTAACCTTATATAGCGATTATTAAACTAACTTTATTTAACTTATCTGAATCTAAACTATTTTAATTAATGAAACTAACCTTTTTATAACACACCTTAAACTAACCTAATTTTTAACCTATCAGAAACTAACCTAATTTATAACCTATCTGAAACTAACCTATTTTACCTATTTGAATATAACATAGCACATCATGTTATTAAAAATGTATTAAGAATTTTTTTACAAAGTTTATTAATCACATCTTATACAATATTTGTAAAATAAATTAAAAAACTTGTGTATAAATATATGACTTGAAAATATGCCACTATTTTAATCTAAACTATACCGAGATTTTTTTAATAGAGAGAAATAAAAGAATACATAATTGACTAGACACAAAAGTGTGAACCAGAAAGTCAATTTTTAAAAATGTTATTATTTAATATAAACGTATTTTAATTTAATTTTGTAATGAAAAGGTGTTTTAAAAGTGTATATGAAGACCGTTAACATTTGCCCAAATATTATTTAGACGTAAAAACTCATTTTTATATACAAACGGTAAATATAGATTGAAAAATATTAATAAACAAAAATAGAGAGTAGGAAATTCTATATTTATATAAATTATTTAAGCACACACACACACACAAAATATATCGCTCGTAATCAAACTTGTGTAAAACCCCTCGAAGGTACAGTGGTGGCAATGTACAGCGCCGCCTACCAAAGTTGTTGCTTACTGGGAACGCTCCCATCATGGGTATTTGGCCAATTCTGGAATAATTAAAAATCAACGAATAGTTGATATTTGTTCCAATAGATGCAATCAGCAGTTGCACGATAAAGAGATTTTCTTAATTTATGAACCCCAGTACAATGTCACATTTGTTCTATTTTTACACATTGTTTCGCAGTCTCAACACAATTCTGGCCTTAACTACCTGTTTCATGATTTTTCAGGATGCTTGAATGACCAGTTTTTTGGTCGTTGAGGTACAGCTTGCACCACGCTGATGAGGGCCAACAGCCCGAAACGCGTACATGGTTAGATTTTCTTGATTACTGAAGAATGGGTATTTGGTCAATTCTGATATAATTAAAAATCAATGAATAGTTGATATTTATTCCGATAGATGGTGCAAGCCATCAGCAAATTTCAATTGCACGATAAGGAGATGCCTTTTTCTTAAGAAATTACTCAGTTGGAAAAATTGATGGAAATAATAGAGAGATAGAGTAGAAGGATTTAATGTTGACCTTTAATGCTGCATCCCTATTACCAAATATATATTTCTGACACTGACATGCTTTGGTGGATTTTGGAAAGGAATTCCATATTAGATTTCATTTTGTGGTACAAGACTCAATACAGTAAAACCTCCCTTTAGCGGACACCTCTCCACAAAGGACAGTTTGCAAAATTACCATTTTTACAATTTAGCAACTCTCCGGTAAGAGGACACCTCTCCCTAAAGAACACTGGCTCTGCAATTAGGTATCCTTTACATGGAGGTTCAACTGTATATGAATTTATACTGCCTCTCACACAAGTTACAGATCCCATTTTTTGTTTGTATTTTAAATGGCACTCTTTGATGACCATCTCCATATTGGAAATTGGACTATGAAATTATATCATTGTTGACAGAAAGTTTAGTCAGATTTTACTTATACACTTATACAGTAAAACCTCTCTGTAAAGGACACCTAGTTGCAGAGAAAAGTGTCCTTTATGAAGAGGTGTCCTCTTACTGGAGAGTTATTAAATAGCGAAAATGGTAATTTTGACAATGAAAACTGTCCTTTGTAGAGAGGTGTCCTCTTGCCTGAGTGTCCTCACATGGAGGTTTTTCTGTCTATAATCTAATGGAACCCTTTTATAAGATCTTTGGTTAGAATATCCTAATTCTAAAGTCCCAAGTTTCAAGTTCCAATTGTTTTAACCGTGCTTAGAACAACACCAAATCTTGGTACCAAGTGATGTTATTACTTTGTCATTTATATTTGCCATTCACATATTTATATTGTATTGATTTTTATATATAGTAGAATTTCCGGACACCTCAACAAAATACAGTTTTCATATTTGAAAATACCACTTTTAACTAATTCAGAACTCTCTGGTAAGAACATTCTTCCTAAAAAACACTTTTTGCTCTAAAACTAGGTGTCCTTTACAGAGGTTCTACTGTATTTATATATATGTATAAAGCAACTGTATGTAAAAATAGAAACAATTTAGCGCCCCACATTTTAAAAATTAAAAAAAAAAAAATTCTTATTGTCTCTTCTTTGATGGAAAAATAATGGGAGAGCCTGGCTCATCAGTGACAAACCCCCCCCATTACTAGAGGATTCATGTGCAAAAAGGCACCTCTTTCTTTTAACACTTGGAGGATGGATGATTGCATGGTCATGTATGAAAATCAAGTTGTTTATAAACACATTTTTGATAAATAAAAAATCATTTAAAAAATGCAATTTTCATTTCAATATAATCTATAGTTTTAAATCTATCTATATATATATATATAAATGAATGTATGTGTGTGTGTCCTTTATGCCTGACCAAACCACTCATTGGAACGCCATGAAACTTGGGGAAGTTATTTAGTATAGTAGTGGGAAGGTTTCTGAAAAATAATTTCTTGAATATCTTGAATATCCTTAGAGTTATTTGCAGATTTGTAGATTTAACTCGCAAGCAGCGCCACCATTGCGACGATGATAGCAAGTTTTTTTTATCTATAAGTTTTTTTATCACTAAGTTTATTATCTTAAAGATTATTTATCAAAAGTAAGATTATCTCAGGATGACACTGTAATTTATTTGAGACAAGAATAATGATACAATTCCAAGGCAATGATTCTATTCCTTTAACTTCCAATTACCGAGGGAACCAATTAATATTGATTTTATTCAACTTATCGAGTATTTTTCAAGGGACCGGGAAAAAATGTTCACCAGATAAAACGATGATTTTGTAATGTAGAAAATTAGGAAAGACAAAATTCAGGATGTCACAGCAATTTATTTGAGACAAGAATAATGATACAATTCCAAGGCAAAGATACTATTCCTTTAACTTCCAATTACCGAGGGAACCAATTAATATTGATTTATTCAACTTATCGAGTATTTTTCAAGGGACCGGGAAAAAATGTTCACTAGATAAAACGATGATTTTGTAATGTAGAAAATTAGGAAAGACAAAATTCAGGATGACATGGCACACAGGGACCGGGAAAAAATGTTCACTTTATCGAGAGATTCAAATTTACGAGTTTCAAATTATCAAAATATATCTTTTTTTTTAATAATTTGATAGAGAATTGTTTTAACAAATGTTCGTTAGACAAACCTTTACTCGGGTAAAACCCGGGCGAAGCCGGGTACGTCTGCTAGTAATAAATAAAAATTTAAAAATCATATAAAAAATAGTATGTTTTATTTTTTTAAAGTTTGCTTAATTTTTTATTGAGATCGTACAAAATACAAATTCACTCCAAGTACTATATAGACAGTGAGTAGAGAGTAAAGGTGAATATTGCCACGTGGAAAATTAGGGAAAACCAACTTCAGGATGAGACAGCAATTTATTTCAGGCAAGAACAAACTATGAGTGATAAGCAAAGAGGGGAGTGTACAGAGTATAGCAAAATATTAAAAGAAAATGATACTCTGCTAATAAAATAATAAATACTTTGTTACAATATTATCAGATAAGCTATTTACACTATCTATGATATTTTAAAAAAGATAAAAAGATAAAAGTTACTTCCAATAGCTTATCATAGTATGATAAACTATGAAGCAGGTTTCACACAAAGAGACACTTGACATCAATTATTTACTCAATATCATCTAACAAACTTCCATATTTTAAGTAATATTGGGTGGTAAATGTACTAGATACAGGTTTCATCTAAAAAAAGCGATAGGAAAGCGATAAAAAAGTGCACAAACAAACAGGGGAGAAAGATAGGCAGGCAATTGGAGCTGCTGTGGTCTCACCTGACATTTTACATTAGGTCAACTGACATCCCCCCAACCCACTGATAGATAGACAAGAAGGTATGAGACAAGATCCTGGTGGATGCGAATTCGTGTTGACTGCCGGGGATTTGATATTTCATTTTGAAAATCGAGGATGCGAATCCGCATCCTTCGGGCTTAATGCAAAATCAGATAGGATGCGAATTCATGTCCCTTAAGTCGAAAATGTTAAATGAATGCGTTAAAATTGATTTATAAAATATGGTACTCTGTTACAATGTACTCTGGTCTGCCACTTGGCCAGCTAAAACATCTCTGTGACACATTTCTTGGCTCTTCTTGTAAAGATGTTAGGTAGCCCTGATATAGCCTGAAACCAAGGGGGACCCTTTTTTCAGAGAATCTGGATAACTTGAATGGCTGTATTTTTTATTTATTTATTACAAAGCAGGCTCTATATATCCTATTAAAAATAAAAAAGGTATCTCCTGACCACGAGCACATGTGCTTTTTAGATGGCAGACCGCCATCTAGTGGAGCAAAAATAAACTAAACGTTTATTTAGCTTGCTCTGTGATATTTGGCCAACCCAACTTCTTGATAAATCAAGAAAAGCCATCCACGAACGCGTTTTGCGCTGTTGGCGCTCGTCAGCGTGGAGTAGGCTGTAACCACTGCAACCAAAAAGATTTTTGGTGCCAGAGGCTTCTCGAGAAATCAAGAAATGGGTATTTAAGGCCAAATTTGCGTAAAGACGCTTTACACATGAAAAAACAATATATCCTATAAAATTTTACACAAATAAATTTACTGGCAATGCGTTTCTTTTTTTTTTTAATTATCATCAAATATTATCTCTACAGACCTTACTGCAATGATATGGGTTATTGAATGAGAGGGCTTGGCTCATCATTAGTGAACCCTCTCAGCGGTTTCGCCAAATTAATCTCTAGACCGCTCTACTATTGTATTGGACTGGTTTTGTTATATACCCTGCATTTTCTATGGAAGGCAGCTTAGGAGTGTTTAGTGAACTATGGACATAAGCTTATAGGTCTGTAGAGGTACGTACATATAATTTCAAGGTATTGCATCGAGCAAAGCTCTTCCGCAAAATGTGCTTTCATAACCAATCTATATTAGTAAATTAAATTTTATTGCCATCTATCGTTAATATCGTTAATTGCAGTAAGGTCTGTAGAGATAATATTTGATGATAATAAAAAAAAAAAGAAACGCATTTCCAGTAAATTTATTTGTGTAAAATTTTAACGATAGATGGCAATAAAATTTAATTTACTAATATATCCTATGTAGATATTTGCACGTAAATGCAAGAACTCTATTTCATATACATGTTTTCAAAATATATATAGAGAGAGAGTGAAAAAAGAATATATAAATTTAATTGTAATATAGAATGGCTTTATAAGGTTTATATTGTTGTGGAGCACAAAAAGCCTTTGGAGTGACAGAGACAAGGTCTTCCTCATCTTATTGAATAACTGTTTCAGGACATCTTTGTAGAAGTAACAATAGGGCCTTCAGGAATCAACTGATAGTTGAATTAACCTTTTTTTTTTATCCCTAGTACACGTAGTACAGGCCATGATAATCATGGTGGGTAGTTAGCGACTGCTTTTACTGTAAGCGCACCACATGTCTACACATGTGAAAAGCAGTTCGACTTTGCACTTACAAATGTGCCAGAGCCTCATTTGGTTACTTGCACTCGCTGATGGGGTTGGACTTTTGCAAGAATCGGGGGCCATTGGAGAATTTTTTTTTTTTTAGCAGAAAAAAGTGTCCAATGCGGGAATCGAACCCGGGTCATAGTGGTCGAAAACCAAACGGTTTAACCAGCCTTCTACCGACCCCCATTAACCTTTTTGATTTGAAAAAGTAATCAGGATTGTCTTCATCAGTGAAATCTTGGTTACAGAAAATCCAGGACTACATCCCTCCATGCTCAATTTTTGGTTGTTTAAGAGAGTATGTAAAACAGAAAAGCAAATAAAGTTGTTCCCAATATGCAAAATACCACCGTCTACGTTGACTCTGCCTCCAGCACGTGCCTGAGTCTTTCTCAAAGCGTCCTAATTTTACGCTCCACTAGATTTTTATTGAACCTTTTTGTTTTTTAAAGTTTCCATGGCTTATAGGCAACATTTATCACAAGAAAAAAATAGCAAGCTATTGGAAGGATGGAAGCAGGCCAATCACAGGCAGAAGTAGCAAGATGGCTTTGAGTGACAAGAAACGTTGTCTCAAGGCTTTGGAAAAAATTTCAAACGGCAGCTAATGTTGCCAGAACACCCGGACAAGGACAGCCAAGGGTCAAAACGTTAAATCAAGACCGTTATTTGAGTCTCCTTGTGCGTCGCAATAGAAGAATGACAGCATCGCAACTACGAAGTGACCTCAATGCAGCTACAGGAGTCTCAGTATCAACTGATACAATACGCAGAAGACTTCACAAGAAGGGCCTCTATGCTCGACGACCCATAATTTATGTGCCATTGACACCACCTCAAAAGAGAGCAAGGAAACTTTTGTGCAGACAACATGTCGCCTGGAATCCAGATGAATGGAGGCGTGTAATGTTCACTGATGAGTCCAGATTCTCTCTAAACAGCGATTCTCATCGTGTCTTTGTCTGGAGAGATGTAGGAACCAGAAATAACCCCCGGAATATGGTTGAAAGAGATCCCTACAGAAGCCAAGGTTTTATGGTCTGGGCTGGAATCTTCTTGGGCGGTCGCACAGCACTCCATATTTTTCGGCAAGGAACCCTGACTGGACAGAGGTATCGGGACGAGATCTTGGCAGCATATGTGATGGCTCAAGCATTGGAAATGGGAGAAAACTTTCTTCTAATGGATGATAATGCCCGTCCACATAGGGCAGGTGTGGTCGACACTTTTCTCCAAAACCATGCAATTGCTCGGATGAATTGGCCAGCTCGATCCCCAGACCTAAATCCCATTGAGCATGTATGGGACAACCTAGGACGGCGGATCTCATCCCTCCAACCCCCTCCTAGAAACACTCATGAGCTAGAAACAGCCTTAACACAAGAGTGGGCGTTGATTCCACAGGAGCTGATAAACTCCCTAATTCTTAGTAGGGGTCACCGATGTAGACCCTGTCTATCAGTTAAAGGCGATCACACCCCATATTAACAACAATATCCAAGATATTTATGCACTGACTGCAAGAAGATCATTGCTTGACCGGCTAATTTGCATAAAATATGTGTTAGAATTCTTTGATTTCGGATATTCTAATCAATAATGGAATAATAAATTTGTGTATAAAATTTCATTGATAAATTTTCAATAAAATTTGAGATAAATGAAAAAAATATGTTGTTCCTTTAATTTTGCGGACCAGTGTATATTGTGTCAAAATGTAACATACAGTCTCTATTCTTTTTTTGCATTCATTCTTACACTCCTTTTTCTATACAGAAATGATTGTATCCTTAGTTTGGACATTTTATGGTCTTTTCAACCTAGGCACACCCTCTACGGCTTTTCTCCCACCCTGAAAATGCAGAAGGCAATCTAAAAATGGTTGTTTTAGGAAGACAATTGTCCTGGTACACTTTCTGCATCATTTGGTAGGTTTCACTTGAGGATTTACTCAGAAATAAACAAAACCTTGCTCCTCTGCAGAACTATTCAACTATCTTGGTACTTTCTTTTTAATCTATTAAAACACATATTACAATACAAAGCAATAACGCGCCATCTATATATAACGAATGAAGACATTGAGACGCGAATGTTTCTTTTCACAAATAAATCAAACTTCTACTGTCCTTACTGCGAATAAAAAACCACTGATGAGCCAAGCACTCCCAATATTTTTTATTCGCAGTAAGGACAGTAGAAGTTTGATTTATTTGTGAAAAGAAACATTCGCGTCTCAATGTCTTCATTCGTGACATATTACAATGGCCATAAAAAATAAATATATATATGATACATTTTGAATGATAGAATGTAAATTTTATTTTGTTTTTTTACTGAAGATTTAACTAAATGGTGTATGTAAATTTTTGTTTTGTTTAAAAAGATTTGAAAAAAAATAAAGAAATGATTATTGAGGTGGAGACGGCCACAAACGACTGCTAATTCTTTTTCACACATAGAATTACATCATATATATTTTTTATTTATTGCTGGATAAGTAACATCTATTTTAGGGGGTTATCAGTGCTAATTCTAAATCTACAAATTTTTATTTCTAGCAACTACTGTTTTCAAGCTTCAGTGTTGCTAACTTAATATTGATGAGACAAAGGCAGGGATGTAAGGCTCAGTTGGTTCATTTGGTGCAGTGCTGGGCTTGTGGTCTGGGTCTTATCAGGCTGGTTGTAGGAGGTGTTGGTGCTGGGGCAAGACATTTTGCAATCGCCGGTCAAGATCTAAACAGGACGAAGATTAATTGATCACTGGCATGTTGTATTTAACACATTGCCACGAAACGGTGGTCAATAGTCAAATACAATTTATACCCTTTATCTCTGTGATGCTGTTTCTCTATGATAAACCAAAAATTAAAAAAAAGCAAAAATTAAAATTATTTTTATTGGTCACGTGTAGCATCGGTCAGCTACTTATTGAAACTCAACAATATTTTGAAAATGTTCAGCCATGCTTCTATTCCAGTGGTGGAGTTCAACTCTATTTTAAAATATAAGATGCTTTGGTGCCAGTTTGCTAGGTAGAGTATGTATCTCTAAAATAAGCACTGATAGAGCAAAGCGGACAACACTTCTGGATTCTGCTCATTAAAATCACAAAGAAACAGGTCTAAAATCCCTGGCAACAAAATTTGTATCAATTAAAAGATAAAACTTTTATTTTTACGATAAAAAAAGCATTTGATTTATGATATACATTCATTTAATTTCACAGAGGTATTGCCAGAACTTTTTAGAAGTAGAACTCCAACTTTTCCTGTAAGTGCGCTACATGTCTATACATGTAGAAATCAGTTTGACCTTTGGTCTTACAAGGTGTGCCAGTGCCTCGTTTGATTGCTTCCATTCACAGGAACCATGGGTCTTTGGTTGTAAAAATTTGACAGCCCCAATGCAACCATGTCACCAACCCCCATATGATGTAATGAACCTAAATGAAAGAATCTTCAGAATCTGTATGTAGGTTCAGATTGGCACCTTTCATTCCTAAAAAGTAATGGTTGTCTATCCTCCCCCCCCCCCCCCCCCCCCACTTGAATTATCCTGACCATCATATCTGGGACATGCTCTAAAAGTTGTGTTTCCCTGTGCTTCAGATATGTCCATCCAGAAGCCAAGATGATAGTCCAGGAGCCTATCCATGCAGTTATATGGCATGCCTTGAATCACTATGCCTATGGTGATGCTGTCTTCCTGGCTGAGAGATTGTATGCGGAGGTTGGCACAGATGAGGCCTTGTACCTCCTGGCCACAGCGTACTATCGCGCGGGTAAGACCACCTCGGCGTACTCCCTGCTAAACACCAAGGGCAGCATGTTACCCCAGTGCCGATACTTGTTGGCCAAGTGCTGCCTAGATCTGAAGAAGTTCACTGAGGCCGAGCTAGTTCTACTAGACAGCTCCATCCCTCAACAGAAGGGCTTAGAGGAACTTTCGGGAGAGTTTGGAGAATTTGCCTCCTTCGCCCTTCAGATCCTGGGAGAAGTCTATAAGCGGAGTGAAAGGCAGGCCAAGAGTGTAGAAGCCTACAAAAGAAGTCTCAAAGCCAATCCTTTCTTATGGACATCATATGAGAATGTAGTTAACCTAGGGGAGAAACTGGATCCCTCCAAAGTGTTTGTTATCCCAGACTTGCCTGACTCTAACCTCAGCCATGGCTGTAACTCTGTGCTAGCCATGCTGAACAATGAGAACCCCTGCAAGTGCAACCTGGAAAATGTTGAAGTCTCCAACCAGCTGATCAAGTCCACTCCCCAGGAGAGCATTCACCCAGATAGATTGCCGGCCAACCCCAAGCTGAGCACGTCTCACAGCACAGACTCCCAGAGCTTCAGCATTGGCAGTCCGACCACCTTCAGCCCGAGCTTTGGGGTGTTTCCCTTGAACACCAGCACCCCAGCCCACATCCAGTCCACTCCAGTTAATAGGGACTTGGATGCTTCCTCTGGACAGAGGATCATCATACGCAAGCCTGGCAACAAGTTACAAATCCTAGGGATGTCCAGCTCCAACTACATGACATCTTCCACCTCAACTGTCTCCAACTCTACTCCAGACATGCTGGAAAGCCTGGGCAGCTGGCATGTTAGAAGGAGCTCAAGGCTCTTCAGCTTGGTTAGCGGCAAGTCTGTGAAGGAAAACAACAAGGGCATCCCTCACCGAGGTGCCTCTAACAAGTGTGCTGCCAAGATCTCAAAAACCCACAGGCCCTCTAAGCATACTTTACAAGATACCTCAGAGATCAGTGAGTTGAGTTCTCCTGTCTACCAATCCACTCCCTCTTCTTCCACCCAGGCCCAGGTGGCCAGCATACAGAAGGCCTCAGCTGAGGGCCTGATGCAATTGCTGCAAGAGCTGGGATGCGTGCAATACTACATGTCCATCTACCAAACCTCTAAGGCCATTGAGATCATCAACAGGCTGCCTCCACACCACTACCACACAGGATGGGTGCTCTCACTACTGGGCAGGGCATACTTTGAGGTGGCAGACTACCCTCGGGCCAAGGAGGTGTTTGAACAGGCTCGGAACTTGGAGCCGTACCGCCTGGAAGGCTTAGAGTACTACAGCACCACCTTGTGGCACCTACAACAGGAGGTGGCCCTCTCAACCCTTGCCTCGGAGTTCATAGATACCAACAAGGAGTCTCCACAGACTTGGTGTTTTACTGGGAACTGCTTTAGCCTTCAGAAGGACCATGAGACATCTGTAAAGTTTCTACAAAGGGCAACCCAAGTAGACCCTGAGTTTGCCTATGCTTTCACCCTCTTGGGGCATGAATTAGTGTTCCTGGAGGAAAATGAGAGAGCCATGACTGCCTTCCGTACTGCAATCAGGATTGATAGCCGGCACTACTATGCCTGGTACGGCATTGGGATGATCTACTACAAGCAGGAGAAGTACCAGCTGGCAGAGTACCACTTCAAGAAAGCCCACCTCATCAATCCCAACAATGCCATCCTTCTCTGCCACATTGGAATCGTGCAGCAGGCCCTCAAGAGGACTGACCAAGCCCTCATCACACTGAACCGGGCTCTGAAGATAAACCCACGCAACCCCATGTGCAAGTTCCATCGCGCCTCTGTGTACTTTCAAATGGAGTGTTACCAGGAGACCTTGAAGGAGCTGGAAGAGCTGAAGGAGATTGTGCCCAAGGAGAGCCTGGTGTACTTCCTCATTGGCAAGGTGCACATCAACCTGAACAACACCCACCTGGCCCTCATGAACTTCTCCTGGGCCATGGACCTGGACCCAGACAACTCCAACAGCCAGATCAAGGAGCTTATTGACAAGCAGTACCTAGTGGAGGAGGAGGAGAAGCCGCCCTTGCATTCCCTCCGCAACTCAGAGGTCAGCTCCCCACCAATACCTCCGCCGCCATCGCCACCAGAACAGCCAGGGCCCAGCAGAGCAATCCCCAGAGAATATATAGGGTTGGAAGAACCGTTGTTGCAGCCAGTAGAAAGTGATGAAAGCTTCTAATTGTATATATTATATATATTATGAAAGTAATACATACTGTATATACAGGCGTTTCAAGATAAATTGAACATTATTTTGGGGATTTTGATCAATTTACAAAAAAAAAAAAAAACTATTTTAAATGACCTATTTGGAAGACTTGGTGGTTCAGCTATAAATTTATACTAGATTTCATTCATATAATAAGAGCTGTTAATTTGTTCCATTCTTTTAGAATTTTTGGCCCAGAGAAGACTTGAAAGAGCTCATCAATATTCTCTCCCTCAAAATAAAAGAACTTATTACAGAGGAATTATGGTAATATTTATCTTCCTGTAAGCAATGTTTTCAACCACAGTAACATTTGGGATTAGAAATGTAGCCATTTATTAATACTTGTTCCATGACGTCCGATTGAGCAAGGGTGAAACTTTTGAGTTTTATTTAAACCTCTAAAATTGCTGCTCGTCATTCTATTCCCTATTTTAATCTAGTTCAATTTTCTTAAATACAGTAGAACCTCCCTTTAGCGGACACCTCTCTACAAAAGACAATTTTAATTTGCAAAATTACAATTTAGAAACTCTCTGGTAAAAGGACACCTTTCTCTAAAGGACACTTTGGCTTTGCAATTAGGTGTCCTTTACTGGGAGGTTCTACAGTAATACAGTAGATCATCCATGCGAGGACACTCTTACTAGAGGACACCTCTATACAAATCACTGAATTTTTTTTTTTAATTACCAATTAGTTGCTTTCTGGTAAGAAGATACCTCTTTCTAAAGGATACTTTGGGGTTCTCCAGCTAGGTGTTCTTTATAGAGAAGTTCTATTCTTATAAAAATTGATATTTCTCGTTAAAAAAATCTTAATCCTTAATTCAAAATTGATTTTTTAGAACATAATTACTAAGTTGCTGAAGGAAGTTTAGATATTTTAATAGAGAGAGATAGACAACCCAGGTTCTGGAATGTCAGCTACCTGGGAATAAATAAAACACACTGGTTTATCTAATGGTTTGTGGTTTCACACAATTAGAGGAATGTTCAATTTATTCATGGAACAGCCTGTGTACCTAAACCAGGTATCACATGTGTTTTCATGCCAACATTATTATTATTATTATTTAAAAAAAAAAATTATAAATGCATTTTTTTTTTCTATAATGAACAAAAAAAAAATTTTTAAATATATGTAAATATTCCAATAATTATAAATTTGAATTTAAAAAAAAACTTTGTTCATTTTATCAAGTATATAATTAAATTCTTTATTAAGAATCAGAGTGAAAATATATTCTCATACTTACAATCAACTAATATTTTGTATTTGTAAAATAAATTATGTAAGTAGTTTTTTTTTAAGGCATCTCCTGATTGTGCAAGTTGTTGATGGCTGCTGAGGGCTTGCACCATCAAGTTTTAATTTGCACGATCAGGAAATTTCTTAATTTATCAACCTGACACCAGTACAATTTGACTCACTTTTGTACAATTTTTTTCCCTATGTAAACAGAGTTAAAATCAATGGGTTTGGCAGACAAGATGTGATGGCCAAACCCTGAACTAATATTTTTATTTTAATACAGTAAAACCTGTCTTGGGAGTTTTGGTTCCAAGCAAGAATGCACACTCTAGATAAGGTTGGATATAAAATTGGTTACAAAAAATTACTTTCTTGAAATTATACAGTAGAACCTCCATGAGAGGACACTCACGCTAAAGGACACCTCTCTATAAAGGACAGTTTTCATCACCAAAAATACATTTTTATTATTTAGCAACTCTCCAGTAAAAGGAAACCTCTCCCTAAAGGATACTTTGGCTATGCAACTAAGTGTCCTTTACAGGAATGTTCTACTGTATTGTTTCTTGAAATTATACAGTAGAACCTCCATGAGAGGACACTCACGCTAAAGGACACCTCTCTATAAAGGACAGTTTCCATCACCAAAAATACAATTTATTACTATTTAGCAACTCTCCGGTAAGAGAAAACCTCTTCCTAAAGGACACTTTGGCTCTGCAACTAGGTGTCTATTACAGGGAGGTTCTACTGTATTGTTTCTTATGCAAATTCAATAATGTTTTTAATACAAGATATTCAATACATTTAGTCCTTAGAAGCCAAACAAATTTAGACTTGAATGTGTTAGACAATGTTAGATACCTAAGAAAACTAATGGAATAACAACTGGTTGCCAATAAAAATCCACACCTAAAACAGGTTTTACTGTATTAATTTTGATATCTATTTTTTTAAATTAATTTTGTATAAAATTTTCAACATTTTTTTTTACTATTGTATTTTTTTTTTTTATCTCTATAGCTATATTTTGGCAAGTTAATTAGGTTTGTGGCAGGGCTATCAAAGCATGCCTTTATAGAAAAAAGCTTCAACTACTATGCAAATATTATTGCATGTTGTGCCTGTATATTGAAATTGGGTGTAAAATATTTTTATTCCTTAAAGATATTTGTTAATAAATGTAAATCCATCTTGACTGCTATTGATTTATCTATATTTTTCAAGATTTCACTACCCCTCTCTCAATGTTTTTTCTTTCCTATTTCATTCACCTCCAAAAGCATAAATAGAAAAATTAAGGAGAAATATGTACATATGATGTATAAATTTACAAAATACAAATATCTATTTATAAATAAACATTTATAATGAAGCTTTGCCTATATAATTAAATACATTTTTTTTTTGCTTATCCCTAGTATAAATGGTACAGGCCATGATAATCTTGGTGGGTAGAAGTAGGCAACTGCTTCTTACTGTAAGTGCACCCCTTGTTGACACATGTGTAAAGCAGTTCAACTTTGCACTTACAAATGTGCCAGAGCCCCGTTTGGTTACTTGCACTCGCTGGTGGGGTTCGACTTTTGCAAGAATCGGGGACCATTGGAGCATTTTTTTTTTTTTTTTAAAAGGTGCCCAATGCGGGAATCGAACCTGGGTTGTAGCGGTCGAAAACCAACGGTTTATACCAGCCTTCCACTGACTCCCTCAATTATTATATCAATTAAATACATAGTTCCTATTTGTGCCAAATTTCATTTATTCCTGCAAAATCAAAAAAAGATAAGTTTTTAGAGAATCTATGAGATCTACTGTATTGGATGTATATCAAGGGAATTCTCTGAATAGATTATTTTTTGCAGGAATAAAAGTCTAAATGTCTTTATTTATAAAATGTATGTATAAGTGAACAAAAGAATACCACAGAACTAAGTGAATCAATTATTCTTCTAGAGGCCTCTATTAGTGACTATATTATTCCATCTGTTGGTAGTTTCTTTGGTGGCAATTTAAAGGGAGATTGCTGATGTTATGTCAGAAATTGTTTTCTAGTTCATTATCTCATTTCAGCTGGGTTGTAAAAGATACATTTCAATTGCATACAATTTGTGAGAAGTTCAAGATTTGAACCCATTAGTTAGATTTGATAACTAAGTACCTTTAAGCTAAAAGACTGATAGGTTCAGTACCAAATGGATGGGTCAACAAATTAGGTTATATAATGGAAAAATTAATAATCAGCTTCTAAGACAGGAAAACTCTCAAAACAGCTGATTTATAAGACAGGTCTTACTATATAAGAAAATAAGTCTTAATTCAAATAATTTATAAGTGTGTGATGTTTCAGCAACAGCATTGTCATCATCATCAGACAAAAGAATAAAAAATTTGTAACAATGCTGTTGCCGAAATGTCGCACACTAATAAATTATTTGGATTAGGTCTTATTTTCTTGTATTATAATCTGTAATTCAAATTGTGCTTTATCATTTTAGACAGGTCTTACTGTATGTGTAAATTTTAATACATTTTAGAGAAGGATATTAAAATAATTGCTTCTATAGTTTCTCATTATATTAGATAAAATCAATTTTTCACTAACAGTTTCTTTTTTCTAATATGTCCACCATATGTCAACCATTTGATTCTTCTACTGTGTTCCTCACTTTTAAAGCCTCTTTAATGACAAAGGCAGACGCATTCTACTTCACCCAGTCATGATGGTTGTCAAACAGACACCATCAAAGGTCACAACTTGATACCCTAATATGATTGAGTGGAGATAAGAAAGAAGAAGAAAGCCATCTTTTAGGAAGTGGTTCTTTTCTAATGTGTTGCCTCATTTGTATAAACATTTTTTTATTAATCTTTTCCAGTCCAATGATAACTTACCAGATATGCAATGGCAAGTTACCACTACTCAGCCAAGGTTATTATTTTCAATTAATTTATAGTACTTGTCGATTACATTACAGTATATGGGTTGATTTCCACACATTTTTTCATACTTATCTTAACCATAATA
This sequence comes from Cordylochernes scorpioides, assembly GCA_030710605.1. Classification (NCBI taxonomy): domain Eukaryota; kingdom Metazoa; phylum Arthropoda; class Arachnida; order Pseudoscorpiones; family Chernetidae; genus Cordylochernes; species Cordylochernes scorpioides. The sequence goes on from CP092863.1 coordinate 25,578,147, forward strand.
TCATCCGCTTCTCACGCTACTGGCTCGTTATTATTTGGGGCTGTTGCTATAATGAGACTTTATCTTTTTCTTATCTCCACTCAACAATCATATTATGGTATCAAGCCTGAAGAATGTGACAACCATCATGACTGGGTGAAGTAGAATACTTCTGCCTTTGTCATGGGAGCACTACTCAGTAGCAGGCCGACTTAGCTCCAATATGAAATGGCCGCCTCTGACATGAGGAACAGATGCCATGTGCAGCCTCTCCTAACATGGAGAACAGACAATACTCATCCTGTATCCCTGGATACAGGGATCCCTAACAGGGTCATCAGCCGGGTCAGTTTTTTAACAAGCTTGTTACTGCTCCTCCTTTTACATCCGGGCTTGAGACCAACAAAGGTGGAGTTATGAGACTCTATGATGGTATAAACTATGTTATTGTATTTACTCTCTCTACTGGAAGTTTACTTGAAAATAAAATTTGAATGAATGGAACTTTCACCCACTGGATTGATTCAGAGAGAGATAGTTTGTGACCATTTATCAATAAACAAACTTGATGGCAAATTATGCCATATAAAGTAGAAATCTCCATGAGAGGACACCTCTCTACCCAAAGATCAATTTACATTATCAAAATAACTGATTTTAGCAACTCTGGTAAGAGAACACCTCTTCCTAAAAGATACTTTTTCTTTGCAACTAGGTATCCTTCACAGAAAGGTTCTACTGTATTGGAATAAATGTTAACATTGATCTAGGTTTATTCCAGACTATTTATTGATCATCATTTTTTTTTTATCAAGATAGCCAACCACCTAGACATTTTGAGATAGTTTGCCATTTGTTTAGTCAATTTCTTATCTTTTCTTTAGTATATTTGCCTTTTCCTACTTTCTATGTTTATTCCAATTATTCTTTACCATTTTTATTTGATAAGACAATTTTGGATTATAGATTATAAACACAAGGTAATAAGACCAAATAAATAAATAGTGTGAGACTTTTGGTAACAGTGTTGTTACCATCTTCAGACAAAAGTATTGAATAAGACATTTGGAAATATTTTTATTTACTATATTTATTTATTATTTACTGCTAACCAGAATAGATGATTTTTGAGCCCAATGGCCCCATAAAGCGGAATATACACAAAGCACTATGACCAGGCTGGAGAGGCTAGGGACAGGATCTCCATCAGGGAAGAGGCAGGTTAGGCCGGATTGGGTCCGCGGAGGTCAGGAGGAGGGCCAGAGGATGTGGGCCGCAGATTTCTCTCCATTGAGTGTGCCTTTGGCAACGACAGGCTTGGGGGCGCGGGAAGATGCAGGCTTGGCTAGAACCAGTGATTTGGTCCTCTTAGCGGGCGGGTTTGACGCCTCTGGCTGCTTCCTCTTGGTTAGAGCAGGATCTGGCTTCTTGGGAGCAGGTGCTGCCACAGGGACAGCAGCTGGAGTGGGGGTGGCAGGCTTGATGGGCTGCTCGGTCTGAGCGCTAAAGTCCTTGCAGGTGGGAGCAGGGCCAGTTTGAGTGGAAAACCTTTTCTTGGGCATTTAGGCATCCATGATTTCATCCAGCTCCAGGAAGTCATTCACGGTGCCCGCGAGGTTCTTCACATCCCTAACTAGGCATTTAATTATTTCCATCCGTTGCTCAATGAAGCGGACAATGTCCAGGTGAAGAGCTGCGAGAGAGGGCTGGCCGAGGGAACGGAGGATTTGGTAGTGGCGGGAGATGACCATGTTGTCTTCTTCAACAAGAGCTGCGATGTCCACCGAGGGTTGAGAGGGCTTGTTGGCCTTCTTCTTCTTCTTGCAGGAATCCATGGCGGGAGAGCATCGGTTCCTGGAGCGCGGAATAGGGAAACAACAACGGGGGCGAAAATAAAATGAGAAATTTGGAAATATCTTTATTTAAGGGGTTGTTAACCAAAATAAAATGATTTTTGAGCCCCAATGGCCGCTTAAAGCGGAATATATGCAAAGCACTATGACCAGGCTGGGGAGGCTAGGGACAGGATAGGCCGGATTGGGTCCGCGGAGGTCAGGAGGAGGGCCGGAGGACTAGAACTTTGCAGCTCTAGCTCTGGTAGTTGGGCAAGACATTGATCTTGCCTCGTGGTCGGCAGAGAGGCCCTTGGCTGAGCAGTTAGCGCACTTGGTCGTGCACGGGTTGGACAGCTTCGGCCTTGGTGGTCACCAGAAGCGCAGTGGTAGCAGGCGACTGTAGCCTTGGTGCACCTATCGGCGTTGTGGCCGTAGCCATAGCAGCGGTAGCAGACGCGGACAGACTCCTCGTAGTTCAGGATCACATGGTTCACAATGTTCCTGCCGCATCTTCCAATTGCCTTGTAGGAAGCCAAGTCCAGCTCGATGAAAGCCGTACAGGTGCCATTTCTGGTCGGAGATCTGTGTGCCACTTGTCTCCAGGAAGCTGGCTGAGGGCATCGGTGGAAAGGAAGGCTGCCTCCAAAATGAGAAATTTTACCACAACAACATCATCCGCCCCAAAATGTGGACGGGTTACACTTACATCGCCCGCTCAAGTCCATCTGGGGACTTTTTCGGGCTCATCTTAAGAAGGTTCAGTGAAAAGGTGGGTCTGGTAAGAAGAGCAAGTCAAGAGGTGAGTCCCGGATATGTACAGGTTATAGATACTAGAGTGAGCATATAGTTGTTGTTGTTGTCGTGTCCAAAGAAGAGTCTCAGATGTCTCCATGCATCTCCATCACAGCAGCAGCAATATCCACTATCTTGGGTGTGTAAAGCTGCTGCTCTGGGTCTAAATCAATTTTCTGCAAGGCTGCGGCCATTGCTGGACATGAGAATATGTGAGTAGGTGTTAGTTCCTCACCAGGACAGTTATTGCATGCTTTATAAGTTCTTGTGCCATCTGGATGTATTGCCATTCCTTTATAGTGTTTTGCTCTAAGTCTTGTTATAGTTTTTGTCAGTTTTCTCTCTGAGTTTATTTCACATATTTGATCTTTTCTTATTTTTTTGTTTGATTATCTTGTATTTTGCCAAAGCATCAGCGTCAAATACTGACATTTGTTCTTTCCTTTGGCTCAGCTTTCTGGCTTCCTTTGCCAATTCATCTGCCATTTCATTACCCTCGATCCCAACATGGGCAGGAATCCATTGTAGAATGCAGTTCTTCTCCAATGTTTCCAGTTGGGTAAGTAATGAGTGTATTTTCTGCGCGATTCTAGTATTGCCCTTTTGAATTGCTTCTAGAGCGGATCTGGAGTCGCTGTATATTACGATTCCTCCTGCTTGATGCAGGGATGGTTGGTTCAGGCATACATTAAGGGCTTTCCAGATAGCTGTCAGTTCACAAGTGAAGTTTGACAAAATATTTCCTGCTCCTTCTTTGATTTTGATGTGTGTTCCATCTTGGAGTATTATGTTAATTCCGGCCCCTCCATTACTCAGGGTAAGGTCTGATGATCCATCTGTGTATGCTAATAAATAATTTCTCTGATCATATAAATCAATTGTGTCAAGTCCTTTCTTTTTAAGTATGATTTTGTTCTCTTTTTTATTGCAGGGTTCGTTCAGGTTGAGATTGATGATTATATATGATGGTAATGGGATAGGAAATGTTGGTTCTTCTTGAATTTGAAAGTCACTGTGCTTCATGTTTATGCCTTTTCTAATATTGTTGTCGTACTGAAGTGTTGAAGATCTTTTAAGTCTTTCTTTTTGTGTCCAGTTTAAATAGGTTCTATGGGATATGTGTTCGGTTTTTTTACTTTTTAAGCTATTTGTGAATTTTATTGTTTTTAATTGTCTTCGGCTTTTGAGTAGGTCTAGGCCACATTCTCTTTGAATTTTCTCATTGTTGGTGGAAGAAACAGCACCAGTGATTATTTTGGCCGCTTTTGCTTGAACACTGTCTAGTCTTCCTTTTAGTGATGAGCTTGAGGGAGCCCAGGCAGGTGTTGCATATTCCATTATTGGCCTTATTAAGGTGGTATATGTTGTTCTGAGGGTTTTGGGTTTTGCTCCCCAATTTGTTCCACATAACCTTCTCAGAATATTTAGTTTTCTGGTAGCTCTATTTGAGGTGCTAATTATGTGTTCTGTAAATCGCAATTCCTCATCAAGTATCACACCTAGGTATTTTGGATTTCTAATTTTATCAATTATTTGGTTGTTTATGCTTATTTTGGGATTATATTTATGCCTGTTTTTCCTGTCAGTGGAGAAGACTCATAGGTTTGTTTTTATTGGGTTTATGGTCATTTAAAATCACCAAGTATGATTGTGATATCCGAAGATGCTTCACTTAATGTCTCTATCAGGCCTGTATTGATGCTAGAGTTATCGGGTTGATAAACATTTATGATTGTTATTGTTTTTTCTGGGAGGTAGATTTCTATTGCCTGAGCTTCTGTGGCTTACTCTGATTATAGGCGATTTCCTTAAATTTGATTTCTGGTGTTTTAATCAAAACGGCAAGTAATCCTCCAAATTCAGATAGTTAAGGAAAGGTTATGAAAGTATAAATTGGTACATTAGTGTTTTAATACAGTTACAAGTTCATGGGCAGCCAGGGGAATGATGTGGAGATTTTATTATTTAATTTATTTACTTATTTATTTTTATTTATTTATCATTGTTCTGGTTTTTTTTTTCGTTTTTATAATATCTTTATGGTTAAAATTATGACCATATTGCCTCTAGAGTTTTTTTCAATTTATTTTATTTCAGGATTAAAAAAAAATATATATTTATATTTTATTTATTTTTTCCTTTATTTTATTTTTTATTTTCCCAAGGGCTGAAAATGGAGGGGATAGCAAAGGAGACTATATACAGTTAGGGAAGACATCATTATGTTAAAAGGAAGAAAGTGATTTGATGGAGGAACATATGCAGTTGCAGTGGACAAAGCAAAATGATCTAAGTTAGGTTGAGGTCGAAGCTGTTATATTAGAAGGGACAAATCTACCGCTGACATGTGCAAATCTTAGAATTAATTTCCAAAGTTTGTCCTTCCACAAAAGGTCCTTCAAGGTTAGGGGTATGTACCCAATGGTCCCGAGTCAGGCTGTATACAGTTGTGATCGTTCAGGATCAAGATTGGGACACTCAAAGAAAATATGTGGAATTGTTTCTGGGGAGGAGAGACAGTGGTTGCATGTTGGGGCACGTATATGTTTGGTTTTGTCAAAGGACCCTATCCATGTGTGTCCAGTAACGAGACCTGTGGTTATTGCACAATCAGGTATGATGTGTTTGTGGGATGAAGATAAAGAACGAGGAGAGGTACCCAGGTTCTTGTAGATTGTAGGGTTGGCGGTGATGAATTCCTCCTCCCATGTGTCCCAGAAGGATTTGCTAATGTTGGGCCATTTTTTCACAAAACGAACCCAACAATGATGTAAACATATTACATCATATATGTACAGTGTCTTGTCGAAGTATTTGCTGTCCAGATGGAGGACCTGGATGAGCTCTGATCTTCTAGTATTCCGAGGCCCGCTGCAGTAAGATGGAGGACCTGGACAAGCTCTGGGCTTCTTGTATTCCGAGGCCCGCTGCAGTAAGGTGCACAATGTACATATGTAATTATATGTATTATAACCAATCCCTTCCTTTAATACATGGTAAAAGGTCTAAATTTCTTTTTATTACCACATTGAAATTTAAATACATAGAGTAAATAAATTAAATATATGCTCTGGATAGATTAGGTATTTTAAAGATAACAATAAAATTTTCAAGAAGAAACACTAAATTAAAATTTCAGGGAATAGACCTGATATATTTTATTATTTTTATTATTAATTTAGAATTATTTATTCCAAAGAATAATTTTTTTATTTTCCAAATATATTCTGAGAAATAAATACCTTTTTTTTTTACTCTGTAAAAAGAAGATAAAAATTTTTGAGGCACACGGAAATTTAGAAATTTTAGACAGTTGGGCTCGAGTAACGAAAGACGAGGGTTGGAAAGGATCGGCTGAGTGATGGAACAAGAATAGACAAAAATGGTAAGTTTACTATACCCTATAAAATTTCCTTTGTGGGCCAAAAGGCTCGTTTATAGAATAGAAACCACATATAGTATTTAATAGGTTATATATTTTTTTTGGCTGCAATCTCTACTATATAGTATATATATATATCAAATAGAAGATTTTCTTTTTATATTCCAATGGAATTAGAAGTAAAGAAACATTTACTAAGAAAGTACCTTTCATCTTGCATACAATCCCCTCTTTGTCCCATATTATAGATAGTTTTAGTCATAATAAAATTTCATATGTATTTCATTTATCAATTTGTATTTTTTTTTGTGTTTTATACCAGTCTAGACATACAATGGTATCTTCCATGGTTGTTAAAAACAATGTCCTGAATATACACATCCCATTGGGAATCAAATCTATGTATGTATCATGTTTGATGTGTTTTTCACTTTGGTCAAGTACCTAAAGGTCCAACATATTTGTAAATTCCCATAAAGTGTATTGGAATGAAGTGTGTTTGTTATCCAAAATCGTAAAGGTGATGATTATATACTTTATTATCATAGAAATTAACCCAATAAAATTGTTGCATTAAGAATTTTTTTTTTGTTAACCCACTTTGAGGTTTACCCTTGGTACCATGTTATAATATGGAGGTTGAACTTTACATAGAAGGACTTGATATACTAAAATAAATTTCTAAACTTGAAAGTGTGTTAACATTTAGGTGTTTATATCAATCGTATATTGTATTTTTTTTTATTTTTGTGTGTTTGCCGTGGCAAGTTTTGGTGAGTTTAGTTTATCAATTAGTTATCAATACAACATATTTCGACATGTACGAAATCCGACTTAACATACGTTAGAATGGGATATCTGTTAGTCAAAAGTACAACGTATTTCGACACGTCTTAAATCCGACTTAACATTGGATGCCTAACGCGGGGCCGAAACTACCGAAAATTACTAATAAAAATTTGTAAGAAATAGGCCCACGACCCTAAGATTAAGAATTATGTCTCTACCTGAAAATCTAACGATTATCTGAATTTGAAAAATATATAATGCTTTCGTGTGTGTGCTATTTGAAATTTTAGTCCCTACCTGAAAATCTAACGATTATCTGAATTTGAAAAAATATATAATGCTTTCGTGTGTGTGCTATTTGAAATTTTGGTCTCTACCTGAAAATCTAACGATTATCTGAATTTGAAAAATATATAATGCTTTCGTGTGTGTGCTATTTGAAATTTTAGTCTTTACCTGAAAATCTAACGATTATCTGAATTTGAAAAATATATAATGCTTTCGTGTGTATGCTATTTGAAATGTTAGTCTCTACCTGAAAATCTAACGATTATCTGAATTTGAAAAATATATAATACTTTTGTGTGTATGTTATTTGAAATTTTAAATTTCACGTGTTAATAGATTTTTTCTTCCGTTTATATGGAATCTTGAAATTTTAGGATATATACAACTGAACGAGAGAAAACGAATTTAGGCCTAAAACAGTGTTTTCCCACACTTCAGAGCTTCCCACAAAATTCCAAATTTAGAGCCCCTAGGGACAGGGGGGGGGGGGGGACCACATCTGTAGAGGGATGAAAATAGACGAATGTGAAAAACAATAGATGTGGACACGCTAGGCGGGAATTTCTGAGAGCCATTAGAACCAGTCATACCTGGTCTCCAAACCGAAAAAGTGGGTTTTTAGCAAGCTCCCCTTTGCCTCTCGCGTTTGCGAGAGGGTTTCACTCTAAAATATTTCATCCTCTTTTAAACTTTCATAGTTAACCCTCTTTTAAGAACCTCTTTATTTTTTAATCAGTATTAATGTTTATGTCAATTTATATATTCAAGCGCCTATTAATTTTTATTATTTTTATTTTTTTTCTTGGCAATCCAATTGTTTATTTTGATATCTTATGTTATCACGAGGGTATTTGGCTTACTAGGATAAGCATGATTTCAGAGCTTTTCTGCTATTTCTTTTAAGATGTATAGGCCATATGATTTTCTAATTCAGATTATACCAAAGTATAGTAATTTTTATATATTTTTAAAATCTTTATTCGTCCGAGTGATTTCGCTTGTCATTTTTTTTTTCGAGACACTATTTACCTCAAAATATTTGCGTAATTTCGTAGTTATATGAATATAAGGTTCAGACATTATGTTCGCTTTGATTCATAATAGTATTTATTTAGCCTTACTTATACACGGGCCTTTTAGCTTTGTTTATTTGATTTTGTAATCCGCTTATTTCTTTTATATATTGCATTATCGCGAAGTTTTTGCCTTTCTAGAATAGGTTAGATTTTTTTTTTGGAATGCATTATATTTAGTCAAATATATTCCATAGTTGTTGGGCCAGATTTTCACAAAACAGACCCAACAATGATGTAAACATTACATCATATATGTACAGTGTCTCGCCAAAGTGCTTGTTGTCCAGATGGAGAATTCCCCACCGAGGAAAAGCCGAGAAGATGTGTTGGGTCACATTTCACCAAACAGACCCAACAAAGATGTAAACATTCCTTTACATCCTATGTACATACACGCAGTGTCTCGCCGAAAGTGTTTGGTGTACAGATGGATGTCCCACGGCAATGGCCGACGGTGGTTCAAAGACCAAGCCAGGAGGGAGACGCAGCGCTGGACGTGGATACCCGTGGATACTAAGATATATCAAGGGAGGCACAGCCCTGGACGCGATGCCAAGATCTACTGGAGGAGGATGATATCGGTCCCTGATTAAATAGTCAGAAGCCCAACGAAAACAGAAGCAGGAGTCCAACCACAACATAAGCAGAAAGCTGACGGGCAGTGGAGAAGCCACCTCAACAAGAAGAAACGGACATCCAGCATGCGACTTTGTAAAACCTCCCTTTTAATTCTTGTATATATATGACCTGTGACATGACATTTTGATAGATGGGGACCATTTATTAATATTCTTGGGATTTCTTAAAGAAGAAATTAGCATATAGGTCTCTCAGAGGGGTAGCATCCTAGATTGGATTTTAATTCCATTGATTAATTTAAATTTATCTCTCAATAAGACAGATAAATTCCGAATTTTGGTTAATATTTAGTTTAAATTGATCTTTCATGAGCCGTGTAAGAATATTTCTAATTCATAATTTCCTTAAAAATAAAAATTTAATAAAATAATATTTTCTCTCAATAAGACAGATAAATTCTGAATTTTGGTTAATATTTATGTTAAATTGATTTTTCATAAGCTGAGTTAGAATATTTCTAATTCACAATATTTTTAAATATTATTCTTATTCCTTAATTTTTAACTTTAATAATATTATTTTTCTATTTTATATTTCGAGAATTTAGTATATTCAAGATTTATTATTCTGTGGGAGTTTGGGATTGAGGGCGCTGGAAAAAAGGGATAGGGGGCTAGAATTTTGGGGGGGCTGGACCAAGGACCAGGCAGTATGGACGAGGCTTTCGAGAGGGGCAGACGAGATTTCTCATCGGGCGAGAAGTAGGTAGCCGAGGTGTTTAGGTAAGTTTCAATCTAAATTTTTATTATAAAGATATATATAGAAACATGACGAAGTCATGGTAGGTATAAAGGATTTTTTTTGATAAAGACGTCTTGCCATTTATGGCGAATTCATATTGAGAGAGGGACTTATTCATGCATTAATAGATAGATTATCTTACCCAAGCAAGATCACCTTTGAATGTGGTGTTATAGATTTACATTTTTACCTAATTATGTCATGTCATAGTAAATACAATTTATTTTATATTTTATTTTTTTAAAATCCCTTTCTTTGTCGAATAAAAGTTGATGTGGTAAATTATAATGTGTACTAATGTCTATATAAAACCACTGATCACACATAAACCTTGGTGCGTATGTTATAGATATTGAGTGTATTATAAGAGGTTCATTGCCTTATCATAAACGGTGAATATGTATACACCTGAATTTCTTTATAAGCTAAAGGAGATCAAGATATAAATGTCTTTACAATCGATGCTCAATTACAAGACAAATGTTAATCCGAGTGTATACAATATTTACCGTGTATGATGTAATGTAAGAGCGTATCTTACGTCCCAAAAATTTCATCTTGGAACAAACTACATATTTTGATTATTTATATGGGTCCCAGTGTTCGTCGTACAATATCGAGTGTATATCTGAGTGTAAATTTGGTTATTGTACATGTTGATGTAAGTATTTGGCGAGTGTTACATTTGTATGTCTAAGTCAAAGGATGGAATTTAGTCATCTAGATGTAGGAGGTCCTGGCTTTGGGACTCTACAGATGGACGAAGATGCTCCAAAGACCAAAGCCGGGGAAGACGCCCAGTTGGAGATGACACAGGCCCTTTCCAAACTGACCAACCCTCCACAGAAGGGCAACGACGAGGAGGACTAAGAAATGGAGAACTTGAATTAGATCTGGGCTTGTATCCCAAAGCCCGCTGCAGAAAGGCCCAGAGGAGAATGTATAAAATATACATATGTACATATGTGTATAACCAATCCCCTTTTATATGCAAGATGAAAGGTCCAAAAAATTTTATTACCAGCTCGAGAAATTCTAAATTTATTTTATTCTAAAGAATAAAATTAATTATATGTATAATCTTAGATAGATTAGATATTTTTTAAAGACAACATTATAAATTTTTTTAAAGAAGAAATTACTAAATAAAATTTTCAAGGAATAAACCTGTTATATTTTATTATTTTATTATTAATTCAAATTTTCTTCACTAAAAAGAATAATATTTTACTTTTTATTTTCGAATATATTCTGCGAAATTAAATTAATTTTTCTTCTTACTCTGTAAGAAGATGATAAATTTTTGGAGGGACGCCACTTTTCAAATTTATTCAGTTAGAAAGAAACAAGCGGACAGTCGAATCGGGGCTGACGAGGTGGGCCGGGGACGGTGCGTAGAGAAACACAATGGTAAGTTTAAAATGACTTAAAATTTTATGGTGTGGGCCTAAAAAGGCTCGTTTATATGTCAGAAGACATATATATAGTTTTTAATAGGTAAATTTTATTTTTTTGGCGGTAAACTCTACTATATAGTATATATAGTGAATAGAATTTTTCTTTTCATAATTCAATAGTATTAAAAATGAAGAAACGTTCTTTAATGGAATATATTTTGTCTTGCATATAAATTCTACCTTTGTTTCATATTACATGCAGTATTTAGTCTTAATAAATTTCATATGCATTTCAATTTTATCATTTTTGTATTTTTTTTTTACTTTACACCAAACTAAACAGTCAAAAACTTATTATTATTTTTTGGTTGGTAAATAATGGTTGGTAAAATTTCTTGGTTAAAAAAAAAAAACACAGTCTATGGCCTTTAACTCACGTTCTAACACATCATACTATGATCAAAATTTAACTAAACTCTAGTACACATTCTATAGGTTTAATCATTGGCAACCTGGACACGATCTGCACTCAGTGGGCCTCTTGACCCTGGTCGAACGGCGTATTTCAGGGCCGTCAATATTGCCACCAATTGCCCTATTTACTACCTCTAGCGGGTTTCCTAAGATTGCCGTCTCTCGTGGTTCCTCTGGTTCTACAGTTAGACGAAATTGTAGCATAAAAATGAAAAAAAATAATAACTAAAATTTTCCTAAATCATATCCTGACAAGGTCGCGAAAGCTCTTCAAAATGATGTGTTATATTAAAACAAGGTTGTGAGACAACTCTTAAACTATGTACTACACTAAAACGAGGTTGTGGCAATTCTACACTAGGAGAAGACGAAAACCCAAGATATCGTCCATGTAGTGAGCATGAAGCCCTATCACGACCCCGAAGTACAAGAACAGATTGCCCAAGGTCATGTGACCGACTAGTAAACAGCGGGATGCTGTTTCTCGTGTTGAGGGAGCGATGTCAGGAGGACAGAGTTTCCTGGTATTCCCTCTTATCTGGAACGACCGGTCGGGGTAAACAGTGGCGTCACGTGAAAGGAGGAAATATCTGAGTTCCCCCTCTTGCTCTTACTGCTGGGTCGACTTGGCTCATGTAAATAGTAACTCTTATTTTATATCTAAAATCTCTCATATAACTCATTAAATAAAACGGTGTAAAAACGGTGTACTTTACAAGGATGAGGTTGTGACAATTTTCTCTAAATGACACACTAACATTAAAACAAATTGTGAAGATCTTTAAAGATGGCAACAAACACTACAGCAAGGTTGTGAGACGATATACTGCACAAAGTCAAGGTTGAGACAAATAACACACTAACACTGAAACAGGGTGTTAAAGCTCCTTTCAACGGTCACTTAACACTAGAACACACGTTATGGTTTAAAATAAAAAGAAGAACTGCAAACTATTTAAAGCTCTCAATAACACTAAGACAAAATTGTTAACCTAAAATAAAGTAGGAAAAACTGGGAGTTTAGAACACACGTTATAGTTTAAAATAAAAAGAAAAACTGCAAACTCTTCAAAGTTCACCATAACATTAAGACAAAATTGTTAGCTTAAATAAAAAGATTGAAAACTCTTTAAAGTTCATCATCACACTAGGACAAGATGTAGCTTAAAATAAAAAAGAAAAACCGAAATTTTAAGATTCATTACAACGCTAAAACAAACTCGTAGCTAGAAAAATAAAAGAAAGCTGGAACTCTTTAAATCACAGCCTATCACTAAGAACAAAGCGTTGTTAAAAAAAAGACTGAGTAACTCTTAAATATCATATACCAACATTAAAACCAAGATTGCAGCCAATAAAAAAAAATTGCTTCTTAAAAAAGGAGAATACATATTTGTTATTTAATATATAACCTAGTGTTGTAACTAATAAAGACCTATGTATATAAATTAGTGTATACAGTTGCTGAAACTTAGCTAAATCAGCTTACACAAACTCTCAATGCATAATATGTATTATTTACAGATATTGGCCTCTAGTCTTGATGAATAGTTAAAAAAAAATAGTTCTATCGAGGCGATATTGCGGTCGACAGCTACGCTTTACACATTAAATGTACTTTCTTCTATCATCTTCCCGCCGTCCTTCTATATATCTTCTATTTACAAACTCTTTATCAATCCTCAATTCTTTCTCCTTCAACATCTTTCTGCATCTTTCTATCCCTTTCTCATCTATTTTTAACACACTTCAACGCCTATTCATCACTCTTTCATCGTCCTTTCAACACTTTCTCACTCTTTTTTATCTCTTTCAACACCTCTTTCATCTTACTTCCATCGCATCTCTCTTCAACGCTTCCAACACATCTCAACTCTTCTTCATCGCCTTTTAACACACTTCAACGCTATTTCATCGCCTTTTTAACACACTTCAACGCTCTTTCATCGCCCTTTTAACACACTTCAACTCTATTTCATCCCTCTGTTATTTCCCTGGAACCCGTCATCGGGAATTGGATCCCGATCTATTATCATTCTTCATTTTGAACTACTCTAGTATACTATCCCTCCCCTGCCAGTTCTATGTTAAAGTCTGACATTCGTTCGGGGCGAGAGCTATCGCAAAATTTCGAGGAAAATTCCAGAAAGCCAGTTTTCACCCCCCCCCCCCCCCAATCTCCCCTTCGAGGAGATAAGCTCTTCCTGGGTGTATTGAACTAGCTAGCTAAGGTAGCCCATTGATGAAGGCGCTGTCCTCTCTGTCTTTACTGTATATCAGAATGAACTATTAATCAATACTAGCGTAATAGCATCCTGACAGTCTATGATTTTAATCCTTTATACCTCCATATACACTCGGCGGGGTAGTCACCTTGTTAAAAAAATCTATAATGCCATAGATCAGTTAGAGAGAGAACATAACAAAATTGTGCGAATAGTTTGCCTCAACTACTACTTGTAAGCCTATTAAACTCGTTCTCTTTGGGTTGGCTCGCTCATTAGCCTTCGATTTTCGTTCAACAGTCATATTGAGTTCACATGGATGCTAGACGTAAACTGTATCAAAATAGTGTAGTTTTCTAGTTTTTCGAATTATATGACAGTTAAAAAGAGAAAAAGAAGAAAAAAAAAAATTCTGGAAATATCTCGCACCGGCTACTATTGAAAAAAAAATTGAATGGGGTACAGCTCCGATCTTACAGGATACCTCATGGCTCATAGAATTGAAGCGCTCATTTCTCTCTAAAATATTCACACAGGGTATGGAGGTTTCCAGTGGTTCTATAGCTATTGGTCTACTAAATTAATGACAGGAATTGAAGTTAGTTTAAAGCTTATGTACTGTTTTGTCATGCGTCTTTATGTCATCTGCAAAGGGAAGTGTCGCCTCAAAGGGCTTAACTCTGGGACCAACACCCGCTGCACATTTCAGGAAGAAGTGGCTGTCCATACAATAGCAAGATATTATTTTGCTGCCAATGTACTATGTTGAGCATTTCTCATGTCGTCATTTTGTCGATCCCCAATCCTCTAGGGTGTTTCTTTAATCATTTCTTGATGTCATTTAATGCTTCATGCGATCCCGCCCGGCATTCAATAAGTAGTATTTGATCGTACCACCTCCAGGAGACCATCCCATTGCGGCCGAATCATTTTCACCCAACTTATAACGCCGTCCATATCGCGTAATTGAAATTAGTGTAAAACTCAAAGAATAAGATCTTAATTTCTTAATTCTTTACTAATTTCAGTTGGCTCAACTTAAACCTTCTCAAATATATCTTGGTACACTGGTGTGACATGTTACACTCCTCCTAGTTCTATGCAAACCCGTTTAATCCCAATGAAAGCCAGTTCAGGCGTCAATCCCGTGCTAAACTCGTCATGCATGATTTCTAATTTGAAAATTATTTAGACTGAATATTTGCAGTGGCATCTGCTTCCACTGAAAGTACTTAAAACATAAGACTGCCTCTTATCTTGTTTAAATAGCTGCCTTTACCCCCCATATGCCTGTGTAAACTTTAACCATGACCTTATCAATTCTTGAAATTCTGCCTATCGAATATCCTGAGAATCAAAGTTCTTCTTGTCTACAGCGAACTAACACAATAATTGATCACTAGAGTTTTCTGCGTCGAGTGGTCAGCCTGTACTACTAGTCGTCCACTCTAACTCCAGGATTTTTTATCTACTCAAGCAGCTCAAAAATTTTTTATTTCAAGACAGTTGTCCAATTCCCCAAAGATAATTTGCTAAATTTCGATAATTATTGGAATTCTCATTAAACAGAATAACTACACCTTCCTGACATAGAAAATATCCAGCATCAAGATATAGCGTACTGTCCATTTCTTTATTTTATGACGGTGTCAAATTACAACTAAAGAAACAGACTAAACATATGACTGGTTTAAATTTCATGTAATCTCATCATGCCTTCTGCTGGCAAATATTTACTGTAATTTAATACTATCAAGATGCTTATATTTATCTCCATCCAAGAAAATGTTTCAGAAATAGAATCTTGGAAATTTCTACCTAAGACATTTTGAAAAAAAAAATTGCACATTTATCAATTCAAGATGACTTTCCCATGTCAGTGTGTATACAGGATATTTAGGATTACAGTGGACCCTCGGTTTGCGAGCACAATCCGTTCCAGTTCCAGAGCCATGCTCGTACTCCAAAACGCTCGTAGTGCGAAACTAATTTCTTATTTTTAATAATTGAAACTCGGGCAATTCTTCTTGCTAGAACAATTTTGCAGCAAAATTTTGCTCGTAGAGAAAAGCTCGTACTCCAAGGTGCTCGTAAACCGAGGGTCCACTGTATATATATTTGAAGGCAATATGGAATGAAAGTCGGTTGCCTGGCGCGTCCTTTTAGCCGCCATTTTGGAATTTCGCTGTGATTGTATTTCGACATGTAATCATCTATAGTAAATTATGCCATATCAAAAAAATATGATCCTATTCATCGTTTCGAAGAAGCAAGCTAATCTATACGCTTGCCTAAGATATCGGGGTTAAGTTTTAAACGAAAATGCACATTCATATAAGGTTAACAAAATAAAAAAATCAAAAATACTGTTTTTATTTAGTATGCGTTACCAGGAATCTATATCGATTGTTACTTAAAAAAAACTGATCATTACATGAAATAAAAGCTAAGGAAGAAATTTGCGGGAAGGTATGACTAAACTTGTTTACGATCGATATTCGAAGCGAACACTTAGATCTGGACATTCCGTTCATATATGGACATAAAAATTAAAATAAGCAATCATATTATCGAATAAAAGAAAAGAAATACTAGCATGCTTTTAAACCTGTAGGATGAGATCACTAGCAAATACAGAAAAATATAATTGAAAACGTTTATAAATTAAATAAATCGCATGACTTATATACATTAGATAAGAGGATAAAAGCTTTAGATTATCATATTGAAGACGTTAAATACCATATAAATAAGAGAGGACAAAGGGCACAATCTGGCAAACCAAAAAAAAAAAAAATTTCCTTCAGATCTATCGAGCGGAAATTTTTGTTAGATAAAGTATTTGAAATAAATCGTTAAGCCTTGGTTCACAAATTACAAGTCATATTGAACTTACAGTGAGAAAAAATAATGGTGGAGAGTTAAGAGGAGATGGAATATTTCAAGCGTGAAGCCTTAAATACAGAAAATATAACTAAAGACCTTAATAAAATTAAACAAATCCATAGGCACCTATGTGTATATATATAGACATAGAAATAAATAAACAATCACTCTATAGAGTAAATACGCACGCGTCCATCGACCGCCATTTTGAAAATTTTATCGTGATCCGATCGTCACGCAAATATCGTGAATTAAATCATATCGAGAATAAATTGACAATTCAACGATTTAAAGAAGCGAGCTAAGCTATACGCTTGTCTTCAATATCGGGGTTAAATTAAAAAAAAAAAAAGAAAATTCATATTCATATAAAGTTAAAAATAAAATAAAAAATCTAAATACTGTGCATGGTAATGTACATTGAATGCTTTAAACTATTATATTGAAGACGTTAAATACCATAAGATATGTACACAAATAATTGTGAGATCTATGTTGTCGAATCTATATAAGGCGTGGATTATTATTAAATAATACGATAAATTAAATGCACAAATGATTATATTTATTAACTTACAAAACAAAGGGAGAGGTATTTAACACATATCTTATTTTATATATGTTTAAATTTAAAGAAATATAATAAACAAAGCAAACAGTTCTATATAAAAAGGCTTCAAGACAAATCTAATAACAACAACCAACTATGGTCAAAAATTGATAATTATATAAATATATCAAATTTATATAATCTAAATATCTATATATATTTTTAATTATAGTCCATCAAACCCCCCTTTAATTAAAAATTCAGTCCTGTGTAAAGTCCATGTCCATTCCCAGCATCTTGGTCTGGTTCTTTAGGCGGGGACCGGAGAGGTTCTTGGTTAACAGGTCAGCCTCCTGTTGTTCTGTCCTCACAAAGATTGGTTGGATTGTTTTCTTCACATATTCATCTTTAATAAAATGGTATTTTCTATTAAAGTGTCGCGTTCGGGTATTCTGCTTTTGGTTCTTTATCCAGTCAATAGTGATTTGCTATCAGTCTTAATTGGTGTGGGCTCTTTAATCAGCTGCTTCATATTGAGTTCTTCCAATAGGCTGGTGTAGAACTTGATGTCACAAACTCCGTCACAGAATGACAGCAGTTCTGCCTCCATTGTAGACAAAGCGACAATCTTCTGTTTTCCACTCTTCCAGTTCAGCAAATTGTCTCCAATCTTTATGATGTGTCCTCCAAAGGATTTGGAATCTGCGGTGTTGTTCCAGCTAGCATCTGTAAATGCAGTTAAGTGTCCCATCTGTGATGTTAATTTCAGACACAAATTTCTAGTTCCTTTGACATATCTTAGAACTTTCTTCAGTGCTTTCCAGTGTATTTCATAAGGCTCCTTGCAGTATTGTGAAAGGTTGCTTATAGCATAGGCTAAATCTGGTCTTGTACCTGTAGACAGATACATCAATGAGCCAATAGCTTCCTGATATATTTGTGGAGAAAATTTCTTGCTATCCTTGAAGTCATCAAGGTTTTCTCCAATTGTTTCGGGTACAAATGAAGCGTTGCAATCACTCATCTTGAATTTGTCTAATATCTTATCAATGTAGATGTATTGAGACAATGTAATATCTTCATCTTTAACTAGAATCTAGATTCCTAGAAAAGTATTAGAAGTCACTTTTCTTACGGTAAGGAATTTTGAGATTTGAGTTTGAAAGTCATCAATCAATTGTTCTGAGGAAGCAATAACAATAATGTCATCCACATATATTCCTATGCATAAATATGCATCCCTTTCTTCCTTGAAATATACACATGGATCACTTATTGATCTCTTCAAATTGATATTTTTCAGGATTTAATCAAATTTTTGATTCCAGCATCGACCTGATTGTGGAAGTCCATATATGCTTTTATTTACCAAAAGTACTTTGTCCTTCTCAGTAAATCCTGGTGGCATTTCCATGTAAATTGGTCTTTCCAGAGTTCCGTTTAAGTAAGCTGTTTTGATGTCGAAGATTCTTATCTTGTATTTGTTAATAGTGGCCAATGACAAGAGTGTTCTAAATGTGCCCATTTTCATTACAGGACTAAAGCTTTCATCGTAGTCAAGTCCTTGCTTTTGATTGTAGCCAGCAGCAACAAGTCTTGCTTTATAAGTTGGTTCTACATTATCTGGTGTGTCCTTTATGGAGTATACCCAGTTACTCTTAATTTTTTTCTGATATTTTGGTCTATCCACTATTTCCCAAACATTATGTACTCTCATTGAGCTTAGTTCATCAAGCATGGCTTGATACCAAAGATCTTTGTTGTTTGAATTAAGAGTTTCTTCATAATTATTTGGTATTTCCTCCTCATGTGCTTGATATACAATGTGGTCATTATACTTAATTGGCATTTTTCTTTCTCTAACTGGTCTTCTATTATCTGGTGGTGTTTCTTCTGGTAATGAACCTGTTTCTTCTCCTTGATTAATCATTAGGTTTTCTTCATTAGGGTAGTCTGAATTATCTCCTTCAAAATGTTGTGGTGCAAATGTCATTTCTGGAGAATCAGTGATTTCAAAATCTAATGGTAGGTAGTCCAAATTGTCTGTCAAAGGTTCTATACATCCATGTGATTCTTCTATACCCTTTTTGGATTCATCAAACTTTACATCTCTTGTCTCATGTAGTTGACACTGATTTGCATCATATATCCTATATGCCTTCCTTTCTCTTGAGTATCCAATGAAAATTCCTTTTGCTGCCTTGGGTTGTAACTTATGTCTTTGGTTGGCATTAACTTTATAAAAGGCTAAGCATCCAAATACTTTCAAGTGTTTTACAGTTGGTTTCTGGCCATTCCAAAGTTCCATTGGTGTTTCTTGCTTTTGAGTCTTGTTAGGAGTAATATTGTGAAGATATTCGGCTGTTGAAATTGCTTCTGCCCAAAATTGGACGGGCAAGCCTCCATCAGATAAGAGGGTTCTGGCTTTATCGAGCAATGTTCTGTTCGCTCTTTCTGCGATGCCATTACTTCTTGGTGAGTAATTACAAGTTTTCTCATGTTTTATTCCTTTAGTTTTAAAATATTATTCTAATGATCTGTTGATAAATTCAAATCCATTATCTGTTCTAATTCTTTTGACCTTTTTATCTAACTCATTTTCCATGCTATTGATCAGATCTTTCAATTTGTTAGATGCTTCATCCTTGAAACTCAAAAAGTTCACAAAATATTTTCTAGAATATTGATCAACAGCAACCATTATATATTTGTTTCCACTTAAGGATTCTTCTTTCATGGGGCCACATAGATCAACATGTAGGCATTCTAAAGTACCCTTTGCAGTTTCATCATAAGTTGCCTGAAAAGGTGTGCGAGGCATTTTCCCTGTTATGCATGCTTGGCATATTCCGACTTCGCCTCTCAAGTCAGGGAGTCCTCGGACCATGCCATCCCTTTTCATTCTTGACATGTAATCATCATTAATATGTCCTAATCTTTTATGCCATAGTAAAGACAAAGCTTTTACCAAAAATCATGAAAATACACAAAAAAATGTAAAAGGCGTCGTGATATGCAAAAAGGCGTCGTGAATAAATAAAGAAATTTTTCGATTCAAAACGGCTATTCATTACTACAATGTAATTTTAAAAGTGAACAAAATGGAAAATTAGCTAAAAAAATTGTGCATTCTTACTATGTATTTCTATACATTTAAGTAAAGCTTTTACCAAAATCATGAAAAAAAAATGTAAACAGGCGTCGTGATATGTAAAGGCGTCGTAAAGACAAAGCTTTTACCAAAAATCATGAAAATATACAAAAAAAATGTAAAGGCGTCGTGATATGCAAAAAGGCGTCGTGAATAAATAAAGAAATTTTTCGATTCAAAACGGCTATTCATTACTACAATATAATTTAAAAGTGGGCAAAATGGAAAATTTGTCCCAAAAAAATTGTAATGTGCATTCTTACTATGTATTTCTATACATTTAAGTAAATCTTTTACCAAAATCATGAAAAAAAATGTAAAAGGCGTCGTGAATAACGTATTTTTAAATAAAGCTTTTATCAAAACCATGAAAATATACAAAGATGCGTATTTGAACGTTAAATATTTCTTTGAAATTATAGGAAAGTTGGACAAAGGTATAAATAGGAATTGTTAATCATTATTCTGCATTTTTGTTTTAGGCTTAATGTAAATCGTGGTAAAGCATGAGATTTTTTATTTCAGGTCATGGGGTTTACTTCATGTAAAGTTGTTTTACACTTTTCAACAGTAAATCGCCTCGCGTGGGCGCCAATTGTAATGTTGTTTTTAATGTTTAATGGTTGTATCCAATGTTGAATGTTAGACAATGTCCTAAACTTATAAAAAGAAATTTTCCTTTTATAAAATTTCGCCACGGCTACTGCTTAAACACTAATCTAAACAAATTTCAACCTTATTATTACATAGTACCAAAATGTTTGTTTGTTTGATTGTTTTGGTGAAATAAATAAAAAAATGCAAATATTAAATTTAAAATATATAGGAAATTTATTACGATTAAAATACTGCATGTAATAAAGAAATTGGAGATAGATATTATATGCAAGGCGGGTTTCCTTTCTTATTATTAAAGACATTTCTTCAATATCCTATATTGTCGAAATAATAAAAAAATTGAAAATTTCTATTCACTATATGTACAATATAGTGATCTTTACCACAAAAAAAAATTAATTTCTACCTATTAAGAACTATGCATATACATGATATAGCCACGTTTGGAATGTAGAAAGAGAGATTAAGAGGAACGTGGTGAGTTTCTTTATTGAGCAGTATACAAGCTTTCGGACGTCAGCCGTCCTTCTTCAGGTATTGACATGAATGAGAAGGAGATGCTATATTTATAAGCGACAGTTTAGCATAAGAGATATTAAACAAGGAATAAAAGATTAAAATGTGAAATTTGCATGCCAGTAGTAAAAACATTTGAAAAGTGTACAATATATAGATTTAAGAGAATCTGCATACCTAGGATGAAGGGAAAAAGGCGGAAAACTAGAGGCGAAGACAAAAGCAAGAGTAAAAATAAAAATAAGAAACAGCGGAATAAAGATAAAGTTAAAAGTTACGAAGGAGGTGTATCTGTTGGTATAGAATAAAAAGCAGAATATTGGGGCGGGAGGTCAATCTTTCTGTTAAGGCTGGGGGTAGTATTGGAAACAAGGGCTTCAAGAACTAAGCGTTGGTATTTGTTTACTATATCGCTATAAACGGGGGTTGCATTGTCGAGATTGAAGGAATGTCCGGACTCGGCGATATGTTGGTATATGAGCGATTTTTTGTCTTTCAAGCGGATGTTGCGGGCGTGTTCACTGGCTCTGATGGCGATTGGTCGGCCTGTTTCTCCAATATAGCATAAATCACAATCATTACAAGGAATTTTGTAAACGGCGTTGGAAAGGGATTGGGGGTTACGTTTGGCGGAGCTTTTTGTGATTGGATGTCGTAAGAAGGTGTAAAGGGAAGGTGTGCACTTGTAAAAAGTGCGAATGCCGAATTTACGTAAAAAGGAACCAATACCGGAATTCGTGGTGGAGTATGGGAGGACGCAGGTGCTTTTGAATAAGGGAGGTGTGGTTCTTTTTTAATTGGGTGTGAAAAAATGTCGGTCGATAAAGCTGCGTGGATATCCCGCGGACAGGAGATGCGAGTAGACCGTGCGCCTCTCGATATTGTTGCACCAGGTTGCGGCTTGGCAGACTCTTCAGGCATGATTCTCTCCTGTGCTGGGTCTTGCATCTTACCAGAGCGTGTTTCAACCATCCTACAAATTTATATAAGGGAATAATGAGATAAGTCTACTTTAAGTAGCCTCCAGAATCCTTTATTTATTTCCTCACATCAAAGAGAGCAGTGAAGTCACACGTGTACCTAAATACAAATGATGATAATCTAAAAAATAATCTGTTTTAAATAAATATCATAGAATATAAAAATAAATAAATATATAATTTAAATTTCAAATATATTAAAAATTATATAAGAAATACGCCATTAATCATGATGTAACACTTCCCCCTCTCCAGAGGTCGTCACGTCCTCGTGAGTTACCTCATCAATTCTCTCAAAATAGGGTTTGAGTCTTGAGACATGGACAATCAATGGGTCTTGGCCAGGATTATCTTTCGGCTCAATTAAGTAATTTACGTTAGACAGCTTCTTTAATATTCGATATGGGCCAAAATATTTTCTCAATAGTTTTTCACATTTTCCGATTTTCCTGACTGGTGTCCAAACTGCCAC
Source organism: Cordylochernes scorpioides (assembly GCA_030710605.1). NCBI lineage: Eukaryota > Metazoa > Arthropoda > Arachnida > Pseudoscorpiones > Chernetidae > Cordylochernes > Cordylochernes scorpioides. The sequence goes on from CP092863.1 coordinate 25,600,937, forward strand.
TAAATGTCCTGGTTCATAGATTCTCTCGTTGTGTTTTTTGTCATAGTTTCTCTTCATTCTTTCCTGAGTCTTCTCTGTGTTGTTAATGACTACCTGTCTCGTCCTTGCTATTTTATCTAAGTAATTTTCTATATATTCGTCATAATTGTTCATGTTACTGTCAATTGGGATATTATCGTCGTCTAAGAGGGACATGGGTTCCCTCCCAAATAACAGGAAAAATGGAGAGTAGCCTGTGGTTTCTTGAATCGTGGTATTGTACGCGTGGGTGACGAAAGGGAGGATTTCGTCCCAGTTTTTCTGGTCTGTATTTACATACATGCTTATCATGTTGATTAGAGTTCTATTTAGCCGTTCCGTTAGTCCGTTAGTCTGGGGATGGTAGCTCGTCGTGAAGCAGTGTTTAACTTTGCACATTTTCATAACCTCCTTCATCAAATTGCTAGTGAACTGTGAACCTCTGTCACTAATAAGAAACCTTGGGGCCCCGTGATGTAAAAAAATTTGTTCGATTAAAAATGTAGAGACTTCTTTCACTGTTGCTTCTGAGACTGCCTTTGTTTCAGCGTACTTGGTATAATAATCAGTCAACACAATTATCCACTTCCTTCTTCTTTTCGTTGATGGCAAGGGACCAACAAAGTCAATCCCGATTCTTTCAAAAGGGTAGTTAGCTGGGGGAATGGGTTGCAAAAGTCCAGAGGGCGACTGATTTGAACCTTTCCGACTTTGGCAAAGATGGCACGTCTTTACAAATTCTGAAACATCTTTCAGCATGGAAGGCCAATGATATTTATTCTTCAAACGGTATGTGGTTCTGGCGACGCCTAGATGGCCATTCAGCATATGGTTGTGGAATTCACTCATGATTTCTTTCCTTCTCTTCTTCGGCACTACCAGCAACCATGCTCTGCCTTCAGGGTTTGGGTTCTTCTTATATAGACATCCATTTTCCTCTTTAAAATTCTGTGTGATTGCTCGTTTGCTTCCTTTAAGGCTTTTCTTAACATTTTCTATGAATTCATCCTCTTCATTTATTATCTGATTCAAAAATAGTCGTTCATAATCTTCGACCCAATCCATTTCAGGTAGGGGTCCTCTAGATAAGCCATCAGCATCCATATGTTTTTTACCCGATTTGTGTATTATGTCAAAATCGTATTCCTGAATTTTCAGTGCCCACCTTGCAAGTCTACCTGTTGGATCTTTAAGATTTTTCAGCCAGCACAATGCGTGATGGTCTGTAATTATCTTGAAGTGTCTTCCATATAGGTAGGGTCGTAGTTTTGATATCGCCCACACCACAGCCAAACATTCCTTTTCGGTGGTTGAGTAATTTTGCTCAGCTTTACTTAGAGTTCGACTCAAATATGATATCACCTTCTCTTCCCCGCAGATAATTTGGACCAGTGTTGCACCTAAGCCGATGTTAGAGGCGTCTGTGTGAATGTAGGTGGCTGCATTTGGATCAAAGTGACCTAAGATTGGCGGATTTATCAGAGCTTTTTTAAGGTTTTGAAATGCTTCCTCTTGTTTTTCTGTCCAGGTAAATTGCGCATTTTTCCTGATGAGTCCTGTCAATGGGTCAGCAATTAATGAGAAATCTTTAATGAATTTTCTATAATAGGAACACATTCCTAGGAACGATTGTACTTCTTTGACCTTCTTGGGCTGAGGAAAATCCCTAACGGCTTTGATATTATATTCGGCCGGTTTTATACCCTGTTGGTTGGTTATATGACCAAGGTTCTCAAGTTCTTCAAAAGCAAATCTGCATTTCTTGTCGTTCAGTTTCAAATTAGATTCACTAAAACATTTTAAGACAGCTTCAAGTCTTTTAAGGTGGGTTGGAAAGTCTGAGCTGTATATAATAACGTCGTCCAGATAACAAAGGCAAATCTGCCATCTTAGATTTCCAAGCACATTGTCCATATTCCTCTCAAAAGTAGCAGGGGCGTTGCATAGTCCAAAGGGCATGACGTTGAATTCATATAAACCGTGGGTCGTAGTGAAAGCTGTCTTCTCCTTGTCTTTCTCTTCAATTTCGACTTGCCAATATCCCGATCTAAGGTCTATTGCTGAGAAGTACTTCGATCCTTGGAGAGTATCCATTACGTCATCAATTCTTGGAATTGGGTAAACATCCTTCACTGTTACATCATTCAATTTTCTGTAGTCAACGCAAAATCTGTACTTACCATCTCGCTTCTTGACCAAGATTACAGGGAAGGACCATGGACTCGAGGATGGTCTAATTATGCCGTCTCTGAGCATTTCATCAATTTGTTCTTTTATGATTTCTCGCTCTTTCGCGCTCACCCTATACGGCTTGTGTTTGATCGGTTTCGCGCCTTCTGTATCGATCCGATGTTTCGCTAAGTTGGATCTTCCTAATCCCGACGAAAACAAATCCTCGTACCTTTCCAAAACTTGTTTCAATTGCTCCTTTTCCTTATATGCTAAATTTTCGTTTATCTGAAATTGGGGTTCTTCATGCTCTTTTTGTTCACTTTCTTCCACAAGATTCACTTCGGCTGGCTGGCTTCCAAAGCACAATGTTTGGTTTTTTAATATTTTTAATGGTCGAGGGTAAGGGTTTGTTATCCAGATATATGTTTCCTTATTCACAACATTTATTAAGCTTCTCGCTAGTCGAAGTCCATTTGTTTGAGACATTTTATGGTTCTCCTCGATGATGTATTCGCCATCCTCTGCTTCTACAAATGCCTTAATCAATTTAATAGAAAGTTCTGGTATAATGGCATCCTTTGCACTTTTTATTTTCTTCTGTTGATATTTGATTACGTCACGATTTTCTGTCAAGTCATATTTGATTATTTCACGCTGACAATCAATTTTTGCGTTCATTTTCTTAAGAAAATCACGTCCAAGTATAAATATTCGCAAATGTGTTCTCATTATCACAAATTGATGTGTGATTGTTTTGTCATCAAATTTTATATTTAAAATAATATTTCCTACGATATCTAATTCTTTGCCATCGGGTCCGGAGCACATTTTATCAGGATTTATTATTTCAAGACCTGTGTTGAGAGCTGTATTAAGGTCGACCACTGAAAGATCGGCGCCTGTATCAATCAAAGCTTCGCAGATACCGATTCTATCCATGTTAATGTTCATTTTATATTTGGGGTCCAACTTTTTAATTCCATTTATGGTCGACTTGCTTTGATTGACGGACTCAGGCGCGATGTTTAGTTTAAATCTTCTAATGCGGCATATCTATTCCTTGTAGGGATACTCGAGTACGGGCTATTACTTACGTCCGCGTAGAGCAGAGGTCTCGACTTCTGAGTTCCATTATCCATTCGGATTTCTTCTTCGACCTTGTCTTGTGTAACTATGGGGTCCTCTTCCACAATTCTTACAAACCTGACTCTGCAATACCGCGCTACGTGTCCTGGCTTGTTACACTTGAAACATATTGGTCTCCCGTCTTCTGTCCTATTCCTATTTGAATTTGGATTCTTATTGTATGTTTTACTTGGGTAGACCGGTTTTGGCTCAGGATTGGGAGTGTAAGATCGTCTAGGGGCAGATACCTGGGGCAGAGGCTTGTTCTGGTAATACCTCGGAGTGGGGGCCTGGGGCTTGGAGGTGTTCTGGTAGTACCTCGGAGCGGGGGCCTGGGGCTTGGAGGTGTTCTGATATGGTCTTCTGAACGACGTAGCATTCTTCCATTGCTCTTGATGATGGGGACGAGGAGAGCGTGGTCCATTATAAAGAGCTTTTGATTTTTCTGCACGTTCTTGGTAATTCTTTTCGAACAAATCCAGCTTTTTACAAATTTCTAGAAGTTCATTGGTATTTTTAGGAGGGTTTAGGTGAAGGGCAAAAGAGTATTCTTTCTTTAACCCTCCAATAACCCAGTTTATTTTAGTCTCTTCTTCCATTTGGGGGTCGACCTTGTTGCACAGTACAAGGATATCCTCTGCGAACCTGATTGCAGGTTCATTCCACTGCTGCATTCTGTTTAGCCTCATCTTCATTTCTTCCTTGTTGGCGTCTGAGGCAAAATCCTGAATTAGGCGGCTCTTGAAATTTTCCCAGCTGGTGAAACTTATCTTGTGTAGGTTCAGCCAGGTTTTGGCGCTACCAATCATATTCATGGCAGCATAACGAGAGATAATGTAGTCTGCCCAATGGTACAGGAAGCCAATTTCTTCAAGAGATTCAATCCATGGGCGAGGGTCTTCCGTTCCATCAAACTTGGGGATGTCGATGTTGGGATTCAGGACAACTGGGTCGGAACTAGCATCTCTACCAATTGTTGCACCAGGTTGCGGCTTGGCAGACTCTTCAGGCATGATTCTCTCCTGTGCTGGGTCTTGCATCTTACCAGAGCGTGTTTCAACCATCCTACAAATTTATATAAGGGAATAATGAGATAAGTCTACTTTAAGTAGCCTCCAGAATCCTTTATTTATTTCCTCACATCAAAGAGAGCAGTGAAGTCACACGTGTACCTAAATACAAATGATGATAATCTAAAAAATAATCTGTTTTAAATAAATATCATAGAATATAAAAATAAATAAATATATAATTTAAATTTCAAATATATTAAAAATTATATAAGAAATACGCCATTAATCATGATGTAACAATATTGTTAAAGAAAGGGAGAGAACAGTGGGTGTAGATACGTTTGGAAAGAGTTCGGACGGTGGTGATCTTATGGGAGGCGGGGGCGTGGGATGAAAAATGCAGGTACGAGGGGGTAAAGCCGGGTTTGTGAAAGACCGTTGTGTGGAATTTAACGTCGGTGTTAATAATTAAAATGTCTAAAATGGAATACAGTTATAGCGGGACGGGTTGTGTGTAAAAAGTAGATCCGGATGGTAAGAGTTTAAAGCGGTGAGGATGGGTAAATGATCGGTATCTCGGTGTAGGCAGAAAATGTCGTCTACGTAACGTAACCAAGTAACGACCCCCAAATGGTCTTTGGACACCAGCCATTGGTCCAGCCCTAGCATGACAACTTCCGCTGCGATTGTGGAGAGCAGTATGCATAAGAACTATGCATACATCTTCTGACATATAAACGAGCCCATTTTGGGCCCATACATAAAGAATTAAAAAAAAAAAAACTTAACCTACCATTGTCTCTCTATACGCACCGTCAGGACCTCCCGTCTGTTCGCCTGTCTTCTCGTTACTAACTAAATTTTTTCAAAAAAAAAAAAAAAGGAGGTGGCGCTCTCCCAAAAAATTTATCATCATCTTACAGAGTAAGAAGAAAGTTCATTTAATTTCGCAGATATATTCAAAGAATAAAAAAAGTTAAATATTATTCCTTTCCTTTTTTATTAAAAGAAAATTTGAATTAATAATAAAACAATAAAATATAATAGGTTTATTCCTTAAAAATTTTCTTTAGTAAAATTTTCTTAAAAAAATTTAATTTTTTTATATTGTTATCAAAAAATATATACCTAATTTATCTGAATTATATATATAATTAATTTTATCCTTTTTGAATAAAATAAAATTTAGAATTTTTCGAGCTGGTATTTTTTTATATTGCTATCAAAATATATATACCTAATTTATCTAAACTATGTATATAATTAATTTTATCCTTTTTGAATAAAATTAAATTTAGAAATTTTCGAACTGGTAATAAGACTTTGGACCCCTCTTCTTGCATATAAAGGAAGGCACAATTTATATACATTTGTACATGTGCTCTTTGTACATTCTCCGTCTCGGCCTTTTTGCAGCGGGCTTTGGGATACATGCCCAGAGCTAATCCCATTTCTTCATCTCTTAATCGACCTCGTCGTTGTCCTTCTGTGGAGGGTTGGTCGGTATGGACAGGGCCAGTGTCATCTCCGACTGGGTATCTTCCCCGGCTTTGGGTCTTTAGAGCATTGGGCATCTGGCTGCTTAAGCAGGGCCGATGTCACCCTTCTACAGCAGATCTTGGTATACGCTTCCAGGGCTGTGTCTTCCCCTGCCTTGGCCTTTGAGCCACCGTCGGCCATTACAGTGGGACTTCCATCTGGACACCAAACACTTTCGGCGAGACACTGCGTGTATAAACATATGATGTAAAAGAATGTTTACATCTTTGTTGGGTCTGTTTGGTGGAAAAATCTGACCCAACATGTAAAGAAGGAAGGTACTCAGGTAAGCAATTACGTTGTTCAACATCTGCCAAAGAACCCTTCCATTTTATCCGGGGAGGATGGTGAAGATCTCCAAAAATGGTTAAAAGGGTATGCACGTGTGTCAAAGTACAACCATTGGGACGAAACCCTTTGTCTTACTAAAGTTTATTTTTATCTGTCTGGAACTGCTCTCAAATGGTTTGAGAACAACGAAGAAAGCATCCAGACTTGGAAGGAATTCGCATCTCAATTAGAGAATGTGTTCGGAAAAAAAGAAAATTCAAAATTGCAAGCGGAGAAGAAACTTAAAACACGGGCACAATTAAAAGGCGAAAGTACCGAATTTTACATCCAGGATGTCCTGTGCTTTTGCAAAGAGGGTGATCCTCAAATGAGCGAGGAAGATAAAATCTCCCACCTCATGAAGGGGATAGCTGAGGAGCTTTATCAAGCACTCCTACCGAGGGATGTACAGAGCACCGAGCAATTCATTACAGAATGTCGCCGTGTCGAAGCGCTCCGCTGTAGGCGAGTTACCCCAACCAAGTACGAGCGCCTACCAAATGTAGCCTCTCTCTGTGACCAGGATGACGGAGAAGATCTGTCATCGCTGATCCGAAAAATTGTTCGTGAAGAGATAAAGCAAGCATTGGACTCTCCTCAAGAGGAGCCTAAAATCGCTGTCATTGAAGATTTAGTGAGGGAAGAGATTGTAAAGACCTTGGCACCAAGATCAAAACCTACAATAAGTCCCCTTCAAACATCCAGGCCTAGATACGAGGCCCAAACGATACGACCGCATCCTGAACCTCATTGCCGAAAGCAAGGAAGAAGATGTGACACCAATGAATGGCGTACAACTGAGGGAAGGCCAATCTGTTTCTACTGCGGACGCCCAGGTCACGTCGTCCGCTATTGCCGTGACAGGAAAAGACACAATGAGGAAAGAAGAAATGACCATTTCCAAAGAAAGCAAGACGCAATGGTATCCAACAACTCTCGAGCTGAATCTCAGGACCCCAATGACGAATCATCGAGGAAAACTTTCACTCGCTACCGAAGCCCTACTTCATATCGCGGTCGAAGCAGACAACATTTCTCACCTGCTAGAAGATCTAGCTGGACGCCCCGCCATTAAAACTAGATGATAGACCACATTGGAGGCGAGGCCGCAAAGTTATAAAATCCCCCCTTACCGACCACAGTAGAAATGAGAAAAAGCTACCTTGACGTAAACATAGACCAACCAAGTCCTCATGAAGAAGATATCTCAACTGAAAGAAGTCATCCACCGCAGTCACCTGAAAATATCCCTGGCCATAGTACTAGTTGTTAAGACTGACGACGTAAGTCTCCTGCTGAGCATCGGGTCGATGCTCTTTATAGGAGGAGGCTATGTGGCGAAGAAATATTTTATTATTTAATTTAATATTATTCAATGAAAATATATTCAACAGATTATAAAAATATATATTAATCTGTATTTGTGAAATGATCTTCAAAATATTTCTTTGCTTGCTTGCTTAAGATTCTCTAGCTGTAGATAGTTGGGCTGACCTGTTAATAATTGTCGACTCGTCGCTGTGACGTCATCAATAAATACTTTTACATCTTAGGATATTTCAAGGCTTGATTTCTACGCTACAATATTCTTTAAGATGTATAGACCATATAAATTCTGTTTATTTTTTTTTACTTTATGTTATCACAAGGATATTTAGTTTTACTAAGATAAACGTAATCTCGGAGTTTTTACGCTATCTCTTTAAAAGTGTTTACGCCATATAATTTTTTTTGAAAACATTATTTACCTCAAAGTATTTGCGTAAATTTTGTCGATATATGAATATAATGTTCAGACATAAGTGTCCGATTCGATTCATAATTGTATCTGTCTAGTCTTACTTACCCATGGACCTTCCAGCTTATCTTATTTGAATTTGTAATCCGCCTATATCTTTTATATATTGGTTTAGTAAAATATTCCCACAGTCATGCCCAAATCTAATCATTAAGTGAAACAGCAGTATTTGTTTATTTATATTTTTGCTAACTTCAATGAGTATGCATTATTTTTAACTTAACCTCCTTCACATTTAGACAAGCATTTTATCAAAATATGTTTATTATATATATATAATATAAATATCTTACCAGAATATTTCTTCAGTCATGCCCATTTTTAACCATCAAGTGATACAACAGCATTCAATTATTTATATTTTGCTAATTTTAATGCATATGCATTTTTCATGAACTTAGCCTCCTTCACATTTAGACTAGCACATTTAATTTTTTTTATACGGATATGATAATATGGCAAATATTTTTTGCTTCCTTAAAGTGTTGAATTTCGTCACCTTCCCATCCCTTTATGGTACAATTTACAATATTGATATTCGCGTGACGGTACAATCACGGTAAAATTCCAAGATGGCGGCCGATGGGACGCGCTTGACGCCCGACTTTCAATTCATGTTACTTCCAATTTTATGTATAAGGCTAAGGTGTAGCTATTCTATTTAAGCGAAATTCCAATAGTACAATATACCAAAATATATTTAAAAACATTTATTAATGTCATTATGAAAATATATTTTGCTGGATTCCAATATGGTTAGTTGATCGGTGCGCGAATCCTTGTTTAAAATAAACGTTTTGTTGTCATTTTAGATTAAAGTTATATATAGTGATTAATTAATTTCCGCATCATTTTAAATATTTTAAGTTACTTTAGTTTATACAGGAAATACGTTTGTTCAAGTATACAGTTTTTCTTTTTAGATATGACGTTTTTTTTTTCTCGATAATTTTTTTTTACTTGAGTCACCTTTGATTATATATATATATATATTTTTGCATGCCGTGTATGTGTGTGTCACGCACATCACAGATAGTTACTGCATATAATTTTATCTCTCCCATTTATAATTTATTATTTAGTTACTATCATAAAGACTAGCCTATATATTCAATCTAACAACGATTTTATAGTAAGATAATCCATGTACTGAATCTAGTGGGGAAGTTTTTCTTTTTTTTTGTTTTTTAAATGAAATTAGTGAAATTTGTTTCTTTTCTTTAACTCCAGCCGAAGAACGAAATCATTTTTTTTATATCCTGCATCCTTTGGAAGTTAATAGCACTACTTCGGAATTAAATGCAATATGCAAACTTAGCAATTTATCAGATATATAGTTACAGGTAACCTTAGATAAACAGCGATAGAGAACCTTGCACCTCGTGAATGTTTGCACTTGACTGGTTTTTGATAAGCCCTTCCAGAAAACCTTATCTATACACCCACCTTTCAGATTGTTTGGCAGAAGAGGCCTGTAACAAAAGAAAAGCTTATAGTATCATAGCAGACTTAAAACTCGTTTCAACATCGGCTTTCGTAGTTTTATGAAACGTGGCATTAGACATGGTGACCTGTAGCAAAGACTACATTTCTGGGAGGTCGAGAGTGGATCTTGAAGATTAAGAAAAATATCTTGCGTAGTCCTAAACAATGGATGTCGGAGCATGCAATTTGCCTATAAAAATTGTACATTATTTAGTAAGATTTAAAAATGCTCACGAAGGTGGACGTGAGGTGAAGAATGACATACAACATAATATCCCGATGGACGCCATCGAGCGTAAGACCATGTGACGTAAACCAATTGAAGAGTGGGTCATTGTGGTGGGATGTGAAGAGAATATCTGAAAATATGCATCAGTTATAAAATACAGAGATGTATTCTATCTAATATCCATCTGCAAGGCTGATGCACCTAATTCGCTCAGATTTTCCAAGATTGACTAACCGACATGCCAAGTTAATCTACGCGAGATATAGTTGTGCCAACCTGCACCTACTCAGATGTGTCTAGGCTCGGTTCACCTCTGTCATACCATGAGAAACCACTGCGACAGCCATGTCTTAACGAGATAAATGTTTAGTACCATAATGATATATATATTTTGAACATTCAATTCCGTGTTCTTTCTGCTGGCGGACCTTCATTCCATTCAACTTGCTGGCCAGGGAGGTTGTCTGGAGTGGAGGACCAGCTTCCCCTTGGTGTGCAGGGAGGCCCAAACGCCTTGGGGGAGAGTGTGGGCAGCGCGGACAGCTTTTAGCATCTCCCTTGGGTCAACCTGTGGGTCATCAGAGATGACCACGTGTGGGCCGCCGATTTTTGTCCATGGAGAATCACTTGGGCGGCCGCCTTGGAAACGCGGGAAGGCGCAGGTTTTGAAGGATCATTCAGGTTTGTCCTCTTTGCAGGCGGTTTGGGACCCTCAGACTGCTTCCTTTTGGTTGGAGCAGGAGCAGGCAAGGTGGAGGCAGGCTTCTTGGCAGGGAGAGCATCAGGAGCAGGAGTGGCGGGCTTGATTGGGTCAGTCTGGGAGCTGGTTTCCTTGCATGAAGGAGCAGGGCAGGTTTGAGTGCCGCGGCAAGCAGTCTTGGGCTTGTTGGCCTCCTCAATTTCGCCCAACTCTGCGAAGGACTCGAGGGTGTCAGTGAGGTTCTCTACTTCGGTAGCGAGGGCCTTGATCATTTCAGTCCGCGATGTAGCGAATCAGGTCCTCATGCAGGGATTTCAGGGCAGGATGGCCAATTGAGCTCAGGATGCTGCAGTTGCGTGAGATCACCATCTCATCTTCCCTCTCCAGGTCGGCGACGTTCACGATGGGCTTGTAGGCCTTCTTTTTCTTCTTGGCAGGATTCATGTATGAGCTGGCCACAACAACATTGAGTTTTTATAGGGGAAGCGTGACCTCTGGTGGTCAATTTAACAGAGTATTTGTATCTATGAAATATAATTTTAAATAAATAATATTTATATATAAATACAAAAAAAAAATCAGCAATTCATTCAACTCAATCTAAAAAAATATTCAAAACAAGCAATTTTAAGATAACACCATATGTAAAACAGTCGGCCAAGAAAACAACAACGATATTACATCTTTCTCACATATTCACACACAATCTTGATTAATAATTAAAACTAATCTTTAACATTGTTTATTATACTTCATAATATATAATATTCGTTAGGCAAACTTTCACTCGGATAAATGTAATATAAAAAGCCAACAATGAAGAATGAATGTAAGATAAAAAGCCAACAATGAAGAGTAAATATAATATAAAAAGCCAACAATGAAGAGTGAATGTAAGATAAAAAGCCAACAATGAAGAGTAAATGTAATATAAAAAGCCAACAGAGTGAATGTAAGATAAAAGCCAACAATGAAGAGTGAATGTAATATAAAAAGCCAACAATGAAGAATGAATGTAAGATAAAAAGCCAACAATGAAGAGTAAATGTAATATAAAAAGCCAACAATGAAGAATGAATGTAAGATATAAAGCCAACAATGAAGAGTGAATGTAAGGTAAAAAGCCAACAATGAATAGTAAATGTAATATAAAAAGCCAACAATGAAGAATGAATGTAAGATAAAAAAGCCAACAATGAAGAGTAAATATAATATAAAAAGCCAACAATGAAGAATGAATGTAAGATGAAAAGCCAACAATGAAGAGTAAATATAATATAAAAAGCCAACAATGAAGAGTGAATGTAATATAAAAAGCCAACAGAGTGAATGTAAGATAAAAAGCCAACAATGAAGAGTGAATGTAATATAAAAAGCCAACAATGAAGAATGAATGTAAGATAAAAAGCCAACAATGAAGAGTGAATGTAATATAAAAAGCCAACAATGAAGAATGAATGTAAGATAAAATGCCAACAATGAAGAGTGAATCTATCTATATATATAAAATTGAATGTCTGTCTGTCTGTTTGTCTGTACTCTATAGATTCAAAAACCATACATCCAATCGCCGTGAAATTTTGGGATATTATTAGGTATATCACCGGGAAGGTTTTTGAAAAATAATTTCCTGAATATCTTGAATATCCTTAGAGTTATTTGCAGATTTGTAGATTTAACTCGCAAGCAGCGCTCCCATTGTGACGATGATAACAATATATCGAGAGATTCAAATTTACGAGTTTCAAATTATCAAAATATATCTTTTTTTTTAAATAAGTTTTTAGAGAATTGTTTTAACAAATGTTCGCTAGACAAACCTTTTCTCGGGTAAAACCCCGGGCGAAGCCGAGTACGTTTTATAAGTTTATAGAGAATTGTTTTAACAAATGTTCGTTAGACAAACATTCACTCGGGTAAAACCCGGGCGAAGCCGGGCACATCCGCTAGTATATGATAAAATATAATGTTTTAATTTGAATAATATTCTTTACAATTATATATTTTGACCCTGCTTTGCCCGAGTTCTCCCTGAGTGGATGTTTGCTCAAAAAATAATGTTTCAACAAATATTAAGATTATTTTAAAGATTCAATATTAAAATAAATCAAAAATAAATATTGTGTGTAACAATCATACTCAATCTTATGAACACTTTGGCAAGTTTAGAGCAATTTGTACACAGATTTATAAATTACTACTAATTCATCGTGTAAATAATTAAAGATATATATGTAAATAATTCTAATATAGCACAATATAGTCTGATAGACTTCGTGTTTTTGTAATAATAAAATAAAATAAAATAAAAATATACTAAATTTAATAAAAGTGAATAAAATTTTTATTTAAATTCCAAATAACCTTTTTAGGTGCTGCTCAAAAAGAACAACCTAGATAATAATATTTACAATATACTGAGGGGGGTGTAAAGGGGTTCTTTACAATTATAATGATGTCGTTGAGTCCTCAGGTCCTTGGAGATATTGTTTTTGAGAAGTTTTTTCTGGCTTGTTTGATATTCATGGTGGGTTTATTTTTCCTTTTTTTTATTTAAATCCAGTTCCAAAATCCCTTTATTAGGTACCGCTCAACAAGAGCAATCTAATTTATGATAATTGAAACAATGAATAATATATGAAAGCCATTCACATATTAAACAAATGTTAACGCCTGATTAAATCCCGGTTCATGACTGTCGGAAATCGAGGGTGTTACCCACTCGTCCACCGACTATGTTTTTATTTTTATTTAAATCCGGTTCCAAAATCACTTTATTAGGTGCCTCTCAACAAGAGAAATCTCTTCTTCTTTCTTATCTTCACACTGGATGAAGTAGAATGCTTCTGCCTTTGTGACTGGGAGCACTACTCAGTGGCAGGCCAACTTAGCTCCAAAAGAAATGGCCGCCTCTAACATGAGGAACAGACGCCATGTGCAGCCGCTCCTAACATGGAGTACAAACGCTGTTCATCCTGTATCCCTAGATTAGGAGCCCTTACAGGGTACTTTCAGCCGAGCCAGCTGAGCCCAGGTTTTTTACCGAGCTTGTTACTGCTCCCCCTCCTCCTTTTTCATCCGGGCTTGGGACCGGCAATGGCGGAGTTAAGAGCAATCTAGTTTATGATAATTGAAACAATGAATAATATATGAAGGTCATTCACATATTAAACAAATGTTAACGCCTGATTAAATCCTGGTTCATGACTGTCGGGAATCGAGGGTGTTACCCACTCGTCCACCGACTATGTTTTTATTTTTATTTAAATCCAGTTCCAAAATCACTTTATTAGGTGCCGATCAACAAGAGAAATCTAGTTTATGATAATTGAAACAATGAATAATATATGAAGGTCATTCACATATTAAACAAATGTTAACGCCTGATTAAATCACGGTTCATGACTGTCGGGAATCGAGGGTGTTACCCACTCGTCCACCGACTATGTTTTTATTTTTATTTAAATCCAGTTCCAAAATCGCTTTATTAGGTACCGCTCAACAAAAGCAATTTAGTTTATGATAATTGAAACAATGAATAATATATGAAGGTCATTCACATATTAAACAAATGTTAACGCCTGATTAAATCCCGGTTCATGACTGTCGGAAATCGAGGGTGTTACCCACTCGTCCACCGACTATGTTTTTATTTTTATATAAATCCGGTTCCAAAATCACTTTATTAGGTGCCGCTCAACAAGAGAAATCTATCGTAAAGATAGAGGCTGCCTGGCCGGCATTCATATTTATATAAAAAATAGACACTTCGGCCAGTTGGAGCTTTTTATTTTCTCAACGTTTCGACAAAAATCTTTTGTCTTCGTCAGGAGAATTAAATAAAAATAAACATTCGGCAAGGCGTTAAAAATTGTTCTGAGGTTTGCAAGGGCGTTCTCACGTGATTTTTCGAATTTAGTACAACATCTAAAGCGCGAGTCAAATAACAAATATTAAACTCGTCAAAGACTATGATCTTGGAAATAAAAATATATAATAATAAAATTATAATAAATTAAGTAAAAATAAATAAATAAAGTAATATAATAATAATGATCACAAAGAAAATTATATAGATTTCTAACTATTATGTCCATTTTTATCTAGCTTATTAACTACTTTTTAAATTTAAAAATGAAGAATATTGTTGCGGAATATCTTCAAAATTATTTATAGTTCTTTTCCCAAATTCTCGTGATACCCATCCCTCTAAAAATAATCTTTCCTTTTTAAATTTTATATTCCTGTGAAATATCTGCCAAATTGGAATGATATTGAGATATTTCACAGGAATATAAAATTTAAAAAGGAAAGATTATTTTTAGAGGGATGGGTATCACGAGAATTTGGGAAAAGAACTATAAATAATTTTGAAGATATTCCGCAACAATATTCTTCATTTTTAAATTTAAAAAGTAGTTAATAAGCTAGATAAAAATGGACATAATAGTTAGAAATCTATATAATTTTCTTTGTGATCATTATTATTATATTACTTTATTTATTTATTTTTACTTAATTTATTATAATTTTATTATTATATATTTTTATTTCCAAGATCATAGTCTTTGACGAGTTTAATATTTGTTATTTGACTCGCGCTTTAGATGTTGTACTAAATTCGAAAAATCACGTGAGAACGCCCTTGCAAACCTCAGAACAATTTTTAACGCCTTGCCGAATGTTTATTTTTATTTAATTCTCCTGACGAAGACAAAAGATTTTTGTCGAAACGTTGAGAAAATAAAAAGCTCCAACTGGCCGAAGTGTCTATTTTTTATATAAAGAGAAATCTAGTTTATGATAATTGAAACAATGAATAATATATGAAGTTCATTCACATATTAAACAAATGTTAACGCCTGATTAAATCCTGGTTCATGACTGTCGGGAATCGAGGGTGTTACCCACTCGTCCACCGACTATGTTTTTATTTTTATTTAAATCCAGTTTCAAAATCGCTTTATTAGGTGCCGCTCAACAAAAGCAATTTAGTTTATGATAATTGAAACAATGAATAATATATGAAGATCATTCACATATTAAACAAAGGTTAACGCGGGATTATTTTTGATATTTTTATTTTTTTGATCCAAAATATGGCATTTAATTAATATATATATGAGAGACATAGAGGACATCAATATATGTATTTTATAGAAATGGCATTTCCTCCATTTCAGTCTAGTTGTTAAACCCATAATTTTAACTCTCCTTACAGAGGTCTAGCTGCTCAATACAATATATTGAACATTGTCACAATATAAATGGAATGGCATATTTGCCATTTACAGAAATGGTATTTCTCCATTTCAGTCTAGTTGTTAAACCGATAATTTTAACTCTCCCTACAGAGGTCTAGCTGCTCAATACAATAAATATATTGAACATTGTCACAATATCAAAATGGAATGGTATATTTGTCATTTACAGAAATGGTATTTAACCATTTCAGTCTAGTTGTTAAACCCATAATTTTAAAGGTCACTACAGAATCTAGTCTAATCTAGAATCTTTTCCTTAACCTAACACATATGGCACCAGGATTCTCGAAATAATACTTGAGACCAAGCATTTTCAAGTACCCTTCTGTGGCAATCTTCAAACGAGGGATACGCCCTCGGGACTGCCCAGTAATAATTGTAACCCATTGGAATTTTGTGAAATTCTCACTCATCCAAATTTTTTCAGCCTTAAGGAACCCATCAACGGCCCTTTTCGACTGTGGGACTGTTAAACCATGAAGGTCTAAAATATGAGGACCAATGACATAATTTTCATGCCATGGCCTTTTTTTAATACAAGAAACAACCCTTAAAACGCGAGACATTTTATATAGTGGTGTTACCTTTTCTAAGTGGTTCTCCAAAGGAATTGACAGGGCTCCGCCAACACTCTATAAATATATATTTATATATAAAAATATAAATATATATATTAAAATATTTCATATATTTCAAATAGAGACACAAGGTTGATGATGAAAAATAATGAATATAATTAATCTGCTAGTCAATCTGTTTCGAAAAATATTTATTTAAAATTAGGTTTTATATACCAAATTTAAAAGTTTGATATACAGGACAATTAAATTTTATTTAAATATTATATAAATATTTGAATAAAATTTAATTCACTTGTACCAAACTTTCAAATTTTCCTATTCTCAGACTTTAGAATTTATAGAGATTATTAAGTCGTTCAATGAAATATTTGGGGTCCAGTGCGAAGGTGTTTATTAATGGTAGAGACCAAATTAAGGTTTTCTGATGTTATTAGAAAAGTTTAGTTTGCGCAAAATCAGAAAAAAAGTGGGTATTTGCTGAAAAATATTTTTTAAATAATTTAAAAATATGTCGAATTGAGAGTATAATGTCAGTATAGCAAGCTATTACTGAACGAATAGGTAGAATTAAATATAATTTATATGAAAGATAGTTGTAAATTAATGATGATTAAAACAAATTATAAAATATTATTTGGGTATCAAAAAGGTTTTAATTATTTATGTAACAATATAGGGTTATAACAAGTTCCCGCTTTTACCTCGGCCGTTACGCGTCATTTAAGCAGAACATAGAAGAAAAGGAAGAATTGAAGATATTAGGGTAGGTAAAGAGCAAAGACAGAAAGATGTAAAATTTTTATCAAACAATTTAAATTTATTAAGAAAGAAAAATTTTAAATATTTTTCTAAAATAATATTTTGCGTAATTTTATAATTTTTTGTGTGGAAAACACTTTTTATAATATATATATATATATAAAATTACACAAAATATTACTTAAAAATTTTTTTTTTTTAATTTTCTTTCTTAATAAATTTAAATTGTTTGATAAAAAGTTTACATGGTTCTGTCTTTGCTCTTTACCTACCCTAATATCTTCAATTCTTCCTTTTCTTCTATGTTCTGCTTAAATGACGCGTAACGGCCGAGGTAAAAGCGGGAACTTGTTATAACCCTATATTGTTACATAAATAATTAAAACCTTTTTGATACCCAAATAATATTTTATAATTTGTTTTAATCATCATTAATTTACAACTATCTTTCATATAAATTATATTTAATTCTAATTATACATATATATATATATACTAGACGAATGACCCGGACAACGCCCGTGTTTTACCCGATTGAATGTTTTTATTCAAATACTATTTGTCACAATTATAAATTGGAGCCGTGGATGTCACTCTTGTGAAACGTCCCGCTCCAAACTTTACATGTACATTAGGTCAGCTGGTATTACCCCTCATTTTCACCGCTAGATGCGCGAGCGAATTGACTTTTTGTAAATATACATAATTATGAAGATAGAAGCTTCTATAGAAGATAATGATCATAATGATGATGCGCGCGTATCCGTGACAGCGATGAGGAATTGAGGAAAGACGGTCGTGACTATATATGTTGATAATAAAATAATATAATAATTATTATTATTATCATTAGATAATGATAATGATCATAATGATGATGCGCGCGCATCCGTGACAGCGATGAGGAATTGAGGAATTGAGGAAAGACGGTCGTGACTATATACAACAACAACAACAAAACAACTTTATTAGGGCGTCTTGCCCTGTACAGATTCGCCGTGGAATTACAGACAATATTAAACACAAGAGAAAAGGGAGAGATAGAGTATTTACAGTTTAGGTATGGTAAACAGGGTGACTTTTTATTGTGCCCCTGTTCTTCTCTCTTCCACGAGTGCAATTTTATTTACAACCGCTTTTTGATAGTTGAACAGTTCTATTGCCCAACTTTTATTATCTGAAACAGTTTTTATTAGCTTTATTGAGTTCAAATGCGGTCTAGGAAGACTTTTCAGGATCTTTTTTCTCTCTCCTTCCAGCTCCCCGCACTCAGCAATATAATGGTATATTTCATCGGTTATCTAACTTCCGCATAACCTACAGTACAAATCTTTCTTAATTACGTAAATATGATTTTCTTTGATCAATGTTGATATTAATTTCATCTGTGCAATAAAACTCACTAAAGCTGAGGACAAATTGCATGAAAAATAATGTTCTGGAATGAATGAATCATAAAGTAACCTATAGTTTGAGTATGTTTTCGTAAGAGATAATTTTGCCAGATCTTGCTGCAATAGCTGTTCAATTTTTATTTTTAGTATATTCGGAAGTTCGATCTGTATGTCATCATAATTTAACCCCATAGTTTAGCCTTGTGAGTCCACAATGATTGATGATATCCATGATATTTTTACAGAATCCTATAGGTTTTTTTGTCATTAAGGAAATTTCCTTCAATCTATTCCAGCATAGCTTAGGTAGTCTATTGTCTTCCATTTTTTTGTAATCTAATGAAATATTTCATAATTACTTTGATCGTTGTAAAAGTCAGAGATATTCTGCCTGTTTCCAGCCTTACAATATACCCTGGTATATATCTTGGTAGATTCAGAAAGTTTTAGATAAACGTATTCTGTATTTGGTCTATAATATCGGTATTGTCCCAAGCCCACACAGGGGCCGCATAGAGTAGTATTGATTTTATAACTGAGTCAAATAAATTCAGTGCAACTTTTAATGAGTTAATTTTTTCCTTTTTTATCAGTCTAATAGTTGCATTTATTGCCGTATTTGCTTTGGCTTTATAAAAGAGGGCTACCTTTTTGCTACTTTTAGTGGTAGTGAATGGATATCCCAAATATGTAATATTGGACGCAACAGTCAGTGGGATGTCCCCCCAGTACCAGTTTTCGTGTCTTGCCGGTCTTCCTCCATTTCTGAATACCATAATTTTGGACTTATTTTCATTTAAAACTAATTTGTTATTATCCAGGTAAGACTTTAGTAAATTGATTTTAATTTGTAGATTAATTTTCGATTCTCCAATTATGGCTATGTCATCCGCATACAGAAGTAGGTGTAAAACACCAAAATCCGGGAGATGAAATCCTGTAAGTGCTGAGTTATTATAAAGTTCTATTAGGTCGGCCATATATAATATAAATAAAAGTGGGGAAAGTGATTCTCCCTGCAACACTCCAGAATTAATTTTCACATTACTTGAATATTGCCCTTTCCATCGGATAGTAATCTTAGCTTCTTGGTAAAAGTTTTTTATCAGCATTACAAATTTATTGCTAATGCCCATTTTATGCAATTTTTGCCAAAGTAAATCATGTGGGACTGTGTCGAAAGCTTTAGTCAAATCGACGAAGAATACATATAGCTTGCCTCGTTTTCTTCTCAACGATAATTGGATGAGTGAATTCAGTAGTAGTATATGGTCAGTGCATGATCTGTTCTTACGGAAACCTGCTTGATTTTCTAAAATAATCTCTCTTTTTTCTATCCAGTTGTTTAATCTGTTTCTTAGTATTGTAGTAAATAATTTAGATATATTACTGCAAAGGGCAATCCCTCTATAATTTGTTGGGTTATTCTTATCACCGCTTTTATATATGGGGTGTACTATTGAGTTCGTCCAGAGTTGCGGGTATTTTTCTGTGGAAATTATTTTGTTGAATAGGTTTTTCAATTTAGTTAAAGTCGGTATCGGTAAATTCTTTAGCAACTCATTTGGTATACCGTCGAGTCCCACTTCTTTGCCATTCGCTAGTTTTTTAACTACATCATAGATCTCTTCAAGGGTTATTTCCGCGTCTAAATCTGGATCTTTCCAACCGATCGTCTGGTTTAACGTAAAAGTAGCTTCTTTATTTTCTTTGTTCAGTAAATTTTTATAAAATAAAAACCATTCTTTCATATCAATCTCTACTTGTATTATTGTTTTTTTTTCTAAAGGATGCAATGGCATTCCAGAAGGATTTGGGATCTTTGGCGTTTTTTATCATATCGTTCTTATCCTTGTTAAATTCATCTCTTTTTCTTTGCAGGAGCTTAAAATATTCCCTCCTAGCCTCAATATATTTTTGGCGGTCTTGTATTTTATTTGAGTTCCTACATCTTTGTAAACTTACTTTAGGCGTTTTTTTTCATAATGTAACAATCTTTGTCATACCAAGGTTTTGAAAGTTGATGTTTTCGTTTTGCAAATTTAATTATATTTGCCGATTCCATTGCCGTGTAGATCTGTTTAGTAAAATTTACTGTTTTTGTGTTTATATCGGTTTCATTTCCATCTTCAATATCACTTAAATTATGTTTTAGCATCTCCACATTTTCTTTCGTCCAAATGAATTTTCGTGTTAGTATTTCATTGTTGTACGAGGATTTAATAGCTTCATACCCAGTATTAATTTGTAAAACAATTGGTAAGTGGTCTGAATATGAAAGTTCTTCGATCCACATATCCGATATGATCTGTGTTAAACCATGTGTGTACATAAAATAATCCAAAACCGATGAACCTCTTTCTGAAATAAAAGTGAATGAGCCGTACGTATCTCCTTTAGTTCTGCCATTAGCTATTGTTATAGAATTTGAATCTGTGAAGGAAATTAGTTTTTCAGATAGTTTCGAAGATATTAGGTCTTTAGATTTCCTATATTTGTTGAGGGATGAATTTAGTTTCAGTGGGTTATGGAAGCCTCCAGCATTGCCTATTCTTATATTGATATCACCGGCTTTTAGCACTTCGTTACCTTCACTCATTTGATATTCAATGTGCCTAAGTAAATTTGTTAAATTTTGTTCTTGTAATGCATTAGGAGGTAAATATACAAACAACAAACAAATACTCTCGGTGGTTTTGTCTAGAAATTTGTGCGTCAAGACAGATATCCAATAAGGGTTTGTTTCGATTTTTCTAACCGTATGTTGAAAAATTTTTTTTATTCCAATCAGAATTCCCCCCGAGCCCCTTCCCTTTAGTTCTGTTTTCATTGCTGGGCTTTGAATTATGTAGTATTCCTCCGTTAATAAGTTCGTATTTTTTAGGTATTCAACGAGTGGAAATATTGATGTTATTCTATTAAATCCATTTATATTCCATTGTAATATTTTAATTTTAGTATCTATATGTTTGACCTGGGTTACTTGTTTGTCTTTTATTGACGATTCACAGTTTTTCGTATGTGAATATCTAATTTTAGTTGTATTTCTATCTGATATATTTTCCGTAACCTTTGGGTTTTTAAATTTAGAAGTTTTAGCCGTGAGTGTTTTATCATAAAGTGGCTGTACGGTCACTATATTAGAAATCTGATTATCAATCTGAAAAGTCTTATTTACATTCAGTGTTATATTCTGTTTTTGCTATATCTTATTTTCATTATTATTGACAACTTGGCCATTTACAGCTTCATAAACTACACCGTTTACAATAAGTTTATTATCTCTCAACTTTGATCGAGTGCCTTTTTCAAAAAGTTCTTTCCTTTTTGCAATAAGAATAAGCCGTTGGTCTCTAATCTTTTTACTATAATCTTTGTTTATGTAAATTTTGCTATCTCTAAGTTTGGTCGTATTTTTGAATAATTTAATTCTATCCTCATATTCAGGCAATGAAATCAAAATAGGCGATTTATTAGCCTATCCAAGTCTATGGCATTTAGTTATATTTATATTTTCTAGAATCTGCATTTTTTCTTTTATAATAGATTTAACTTTTTGAAGACTTTCAGCTGGTCCTTCATTCGCTTCTCCCTCAACTCCGTAGAAAACGATATTTGGCTCCCGCAGCTTCATCTCCAGAAAGTCGGTCCTGGCTTCAATTTCCCTTAACTTAGTTACATTCTCAGAGACTATCTCGTTCGTAGAAGCCAAGGTTTCCACACAAGTTGTTAGCTTCATTTCAACTCCAAGAAGTCTCTGGTCCCACTCTATCATTCTTTTCTCGATGTTTGACAATCTCGCATCTATTCTCTCGCCGAGATTTCTGATCTCTGATGACATTTGGACGATCATTGTCTTCAACTCAGTATCAGCCGATTCCTTCACTGTGGGAGTTGGCTCTGTAAACAAAGTTGTCTGCTTTTTGAGGCCAGGGTTAGGCTCAATACCACTGATCATTAGAAGTAAACAAATGACCTGGATACAATAGCCACTGGATATGTTCAGTAGTAGTATAGGAATGCCATCATATCCAAATCTAGCGTTTGATTTCCGATACATTCTCAGTTTGCGTTTAACAAACTCTTGTATTAGGCATTCAGGCCGTTTGAAACAAATTATGATATGGATAACTAGCAACAAGTATGCAAATTCAGAATTTTCATCTCGTCCTTACAACAGTTTTATTATTATTATCTTATAAATAAGTTATAACTTAGCTTTTACCCTTTTTTTCAGTAATTATCCGCTTTAACTAAGAAAAAATATAAATTACTTACAAATTATTCGGGAGCGTTTTTCAATGCGGCCGCTTGCCTTGGCCTCCTGGCGGCGAATCCAGGTCGTGACTATATATTAATAATAAAATAATATAATAATTATTATTATTATCATTAGATAATGATAATGATCATAATGATTATGCGCGCGCATCCGTGACAGCGATGAGGAATTGAGGAATTGAGGAGGAAAGACGGTCGTAACTATATATATAACTAGACGAATGACCCGGGCAACGCCCGTGTTTTACCCGATTGAAAGTTTTTATTCAAATACTATTTGTTACAATTATAAATTGGAGCCGTGGATGTCACTCTTGTGAAACGTCCCGCTCCAAACTTTACATGTACATTAGGTCAGCTGGTATTACCCCTCATTTTCACCGCTAGAGGCGCGAGCGAATTGACTTTTTGTAAATATACATAATTATAAAAATAGAAGCTTCTATAGAAGATAATGATCATAATGATGATGCGCGCGCATCCGTGACAGCGATGAGGAATTGAGGAAAGACGGTCGTGACTATATATATATTAATAATAAAATAATATAATAATTATTATTATTATCATTAGATAATGATAATGATCATAATGAGAATGCGCGCGCATCCGTGACAGCGATGAGGAATTGAGGAAAGACGGTCGTGACTATATACAGTGGACCCTCGGTTTGCGAGCATAATCCGTTCCAGAGCCATGCTCGTACTCCAAAACGCTCGTAGTGCGAAACTAATTTCTTATTTTTAATAATTGAAACTCGGGCAATTCTTCCATGAATTTTAGTTTAATTAGAGTCGGTAAACACTTCGTGATAAGTATAAGAGAAGCTTGTACTCCATTCAATATTTGAAATCATAGCTATCATATTTTTAATGAAAGATTCGAAAGAAAAATTTTACACGTGATAGTTACTGAATTTCAAACCTAGTGATAAGTAAATAAAAAGATAGTGCATAAATAAATGTATAAAAAAGATAAAATAAACAAAAATAAAAGATAATGTTGGGATGGCTGATGCAATTGCGTTAAAAAACCACTATTTGAGGGGAAAATGGCATAAAAGGGTTATTTTATAACATTTTATTTTTTTTTCTTTCAATTTTATCGAAGAGCTGGTCCAATGACTGTTGCTTCTGCCTCTTTTTGAGAATTTCACGGAAATGCGACATCGCATTATCGTTGAACTGATCCGTCGCTCGCAAAGCAGCCGGCTTATTCGGGTGGTGCTTTGCTACGAACAATTGCACAGTTTCCCACATTTTACATATTTCCCGAATCTGATCTGAAGGGAGGGATCCCAGTGAATTTTCATCCTCCTCTTCCCCAGACGAGATCACCTCCTTAACCTCTTGGTGTTGCTCGCGATGAAGATCGATCAGTTCATTTGTGGTGAGCTCCTGATCTTCTTCCTCCACAAGCTCTTGAATGATTGGCTCATTCACCTCCAGTCCTAAAGTTTTCCCCAGAGACACAATAACATCGATAATTGGTGGCTCCTGTTCACCAGACAACCCCTTAAAATCATATGCATGGACGATGTGAGGCCACAATTTTGTCCAAGCAGAAACGAGAGTTCTCTGGGAGACTCCATTCCATGCTTTATCAATGATCTTAAGGCAGTGGACAATGTTGAAATGATTCTGCCAAAACTCTCGGAGAGTAAGGTTTGTTTCTTCAGTTAATTCGAAGCATCTCTGAAAAAGTTCTTTGATATATATTTTCTTAAAGTTGGAAATGACCTGCTGATCCATAGGCTGCAGTAGTGGGGTGGTGTTAGGAGGGAGGAACCTGACCTCAATAAACTTGAATTCATCCAGTAAGTGATCCTAAAGGCTTGGTGGATGAGCAGGAGCATTGTCCATAACCAGCAACGCTCTGAGTGGCAGTTTTTTTTTCCGAAAGGTATTTCTTCACTGCAGGACCGAATGCTTCGTTCATCCACTCAACAAACAACAAACGAGTGACCCAAGCCTTAGTATTCGACTTCCACAAAACGTTCAATTGGCTCTTTTGCACTTTGTGTTTCTTGAAAGCCCGTGGATTCTCAGAATGATGCACGAGCAGTGGCTTTACTTTCAAATCTCCACTTGCATTAGCACACAGCAAGAGGGTGAGACGGTCTTTCATGGGCTTGTGACCGGGCATTGTATTCGCTTCGGCTGCAATGTAGGATCTCTTCGGCATCTTTTTCCAAAAAAAGTCCTGTTTCATCACAGTTAAAAACTTGCTGTGGGAGGTAACACTCGGTAACAACGAGCTTCTCGAACTCGGCAGTGAATGTCTCAGCTGCTTTAGCATCCGAACTTGCACCCTCTCCATGCCTCGTGACACTTGGATGCCACTTCTCCTCTTAAAGTTTTCGAACCACCCCTTGCTGGCTTTGAAGTCTGCATGTACTTCGTTTTCTATTGATGTACATGGTATTTTACTCCCGAGTTCGGCGTACAAGGCCTTTGCCTTTTCACATATTAAATTCTGGGTTATGGTATCACCTGCTAATTGCTTCTCGTTTATCCATACAAAAATCAATTTTTCAACTTCTTCTAGAAGACGTGGACGCTGTTTTGATAGTCTTGTGACTCCTTTTGCTGCATCTAACTCCCTTAATTCCTTTTTCTTCTTCAATATTGTGCAAATCGTTGATGTCGACTTCTTATAAAATCTCGCTATTTCTGTCACCCGCATGCCACGTTCGTGCTTTTCAATCATTTCCATCTTTGCCTCCATTGTGATAATATTCTTCCTTTTACCCATTTCTCTTTCAACATATTTCTTCACGGGCCCCATTTTGGAGTGGTTATAGGATTTTTATAGGAAGAGAGGTAGAAATTGTCACCAATTTTTGAAAATACATATATAATCTAAAAAATAAATAAGAAATTAAAAAAAGCTATTCCTTTATCATTGAGAGATAATTTTATCGTTGAATTAAAATTAGTCAAAATGATATACAGAGTATTTTAAGATTAAAGAAAACTTTTTAACTTTAATAGCAACTTTTTAAATTTTAATATCAACTTTTTAAATTTTAATAACACCTTCGAGCCTTTGTTTACAAATGGAAAAAATTATCTTAAAAATTAAAAAAGTTTTCTTTAATTTTAAAATACTATATACATGTATATATATATATATGTATCGATTTGAATATATACATTATAGTATGTATTAAATATATATACTGTACTTATATTATAATGATTAATAACAATCCATAAATAAAATAATATTTAATATAAAAATATGCCTTCATCCCGCCGCTAAAGGTGGAAATGGAGAAGAGGGGCAACCATCACGAGTTGCTTGTAATGCGAAATTTCACTCGTAATCCGAAGTAAAATTTTTCAAAAAATTTTGCTCGTACTCCAAGGTGCTCGTAAACCGAGGGTCCACTGTATGTTGATAATAAAATAATAATAATAATATAATAATAATTATTATTATTATTATCATTAGAAAATGATATAATGATCATAATGGTGATGCGCGCGCATCCGTGACATGAGGAAAGACGGTCGTGACTATATATGTTGACTAGCAGAATGACCCGGGCAACGCCCGTGTTTTACCCGATTGAATGTTTTTATTCCAATACTATTTGTTACAATTATAAATTGGAGCCGTGGATGTCACTCTTGTGAAACGTCCCGCTCCAAACTTTACATGTACATTAGGTCAGCTGGTATTACCCCTCATTTTCACCGCTAGAGGCGCGAGCGAATTGACTTTTTGTAAATATACATAACTATAAAGATAGAAGCTTCTATAGAAGATAATGATCATAATGATGATGCGCGCGCATCCGTGACATGAGGAATTGAGGAGGAAAGACGGTCGTGACTATATATATAATTAATAATAATAATAATATAATAATAATTATTATTATTATTATCATTAGATAATGATAATGATCATAATGATGATGCGCGCGCATCCGTGACATGAGGAATTGAGGAGGAAAGACGGTCGTGACTATATATATAACTAGACGAATGACCCGGGCAACGCCCGTGTTTTACCCGATTGAATGTTTTTATTCAAATACTATTTGTTACAATTATAAATTGGAGCCGTGGATGTCACTCTTGTGAAACGTCCCGCTCCAAACTTTACATGTACATTAGGTCAGCTGGTATTACCCCTCATTTTCACCGCTAGAGGCGCGAGCGAATTGACTTTTTGTAAATATACATAATTATAAAGATAGAAGCTTCTATAGAAGATATTGATCATAATGATGATGCGCGCGCATCCGTGACAGCGATGAGGAATTGAGGAAAGACGGTCGTGACTATATATTAATGACGAATGACCCAGGCAACGCCCGGGTTTTACCCGATTAAATGTTTTTATTCAAATACTATTCGTTACAATTATAAATTGGCGCCGTGGATGTCACACTTGTGAAACATCCCGCTGCAAACTTTGTGTCTGAGAAGCGATATTTTTATAGAAAGATGATCTGGCTTTTGTTTTCAGCTCGAATGAATGTTTTTCTGTTAGAATTTTGTTCCTGTGTACAAAATAATGAACTGGTTTCACCCGTGGTCTCTGCTTTTTGGAATTTTTCCCGATATAATTTTGTATCTGATAATCAAACATGATACAGCAATATCGTCATCATCATTTTCTGACTGAAAATATATAGTTTTAATAATTGATTTATATATATTTTTAAATAGCCTATCGTGTCTTCCCCGTATTTTTTACCTATGTATGGAAATTTTGGTTTGAATTAGTGAACTACTGCGAATTTGTATACCGGACATACAAACAAACATACAAACAGACAAACATTCATTTTTATATATAGAGAGATTTACTCTTCATTGTTGGCTTTTTATATCATATTTACTCTTCATTGTTGGCTTTTTATCTTACCTTCACTCTGTTGGCTTTTTATATTACATTTACTCTTCATTGTTGGCTTTTTATCTTACATTCACTCTTCATTGTTGGCTTTTTATATTATATTTACTCTTCATTGTTGGCTTTTTATCTTACATTCATTCTTCATTGTTGGCTTTTTATATTACATTTACTATTCATTGTTGGCTTTTTATCTTACATTCATTCTTCATTGTTGGCTTTTTATCTTACCTTCACTCTGTTGGCTTTTTATATTACATTTACTCTTCATTGTTGGCTTTTTATCTTACATTCACTCTTCATTGTTGGCTTTTTATATTATATTTACTCTTCATTGTTGGCTTTTTATCTTACATTCATTCTTCATTGTTGGCTTTTTATATTACATTTACTATTCATTGTTGGCTTTTTACCTTACATTCACTCTTCATTGTTGGCTTTATATCTTACATTCATTCTTCATTGTTGGCTTTTTATATTACATTCACTCTTCATTGTTGGCTTTTTATCTTACATTCATTCTTCATTGTTGGCTTTTTATATCATATTTACTCTTCATTGTTGGCTTTTTATATTACATTTACTATTCATTGTTGGCTTTTTACCTTACATTCACTCTTCATTGTTGGCTTTATATCTTACATTCATTCTTCATTGTTGGCTTTTTATATTACATTTACTCTTCATTGTTGGCTTTTTATCTTACATTCATTCTTCATTGTTGGCTTTTTATATCATATTTACTCTTCATTGTTGGCTTTTTATCTTACATTCATTCTTCATTGTTGGCTTTTTATATTATATTTACTCTTCATTGTTGGCTTTTTATCTTACATTCATTCTTCAAGGTTGGCTTTTTATATTACATTCACTCTTCATTGTTGGGTTTTTATCTTACATTCACTCTGTTGGCTTTTTATATTACATTTACTCTTCATTGTTGGCTTTTTATCTTACATTCACTCTTCATTGTTGGCTTTTTATATTATATTTACTCTTCATTGTTGGCTTTTTATCTTACATTCATTCTTCATTGTTGGGTTTTTATATTGCATTTACTATTCATTGTTGGCTTTTTATCTTACATTCACTCTTCATTGTTGGCTTTATATCTTACATTCATTCTTCATTGTTGGCTTTTTATATTACATTCACTCTTCATTGTTGGCTTTTTATCTTACATTCATTCTTCATTGTTGGCTTTTTATATTACATTTACTCTTCATTGTTGGCTTTTTATCTTACATTCACTCTTCATTGTTGGCTTTTTATATTACATTCATTCTTCATTGTTGGCTTTTTATCTTACATTTATTCTTCATTGTTGGCTTTTTATATTACATTTACTCTTCATTGTTGGCTTTTTATCTTACATTCATTCTTCATTGTTGGCTTTTTATATCATATTTACTCTTCATTGTTGGCTTTTTATCTTACATTCATTCTTCATTGTTGGCTTTTTATATTATATTTACTCTTCATTGTTGGCTTTTTATCTTACATTCATTCTTCATTGTTGGCTTTTTATATTACATTTACTCTTCATTGTTGGCTTTTTATCTTACATTCACTCTTCATTGTTGGCTTTTTATATTACATTCATTCTTCATTGTTGGCTTTTTATCTTACATTTATTCTTCATTGTTGGCTTTTTATATTACATTTACTCTTCATTGTTGGCTTTTTATCTTACATTCATTCTTCATTGTTGGCTTTTTATATCATATTTACTCTTCATTGTTGGCTTTTTATCTTACATTTATTCTTCATTGTTGGCTTTTATATTATATTTACTCTTCATTGTTGGCTTTTTATCTTACATTTATTCTTCATTGTTGGCTTTTTATATTACATTTACTCTTTATTGTTGGCTTTTTATCTTACATTCATTCTTCATTGTTGGCTTTTTATATTATACTAATGATGATGCGCGCCCATCCGTGACATGAGGAATTGAGGAATTGAGGAATTGATTGACGGTGGAAAGACGGTCGTGACTATATATGTTGATTAATAATAATAATAATATAATAATAATAATTATTATTATTATCATTAGATAATGATAATGATCATAATGATGATGCGCGTGCATCCGTGACATGAGGAATTGATTGATTGAGAAAAGACGGTCGTGACTATATATGTTGACTAGACGAATGGCCCGGGCAACGCCCGGGTTTTACCCGAGTGCGTATATATTTTAAAAATGTTTTAATTAAAATACTATTCGTTACAATTATAAATTGGCGCCGTGGATGTCTCTCTTGTGAAACGTCCCGCCCCAAACTGTGTGTGTCTTGAAAATATAAAAATAAAAATGTGAACGGAAAAATATGTCCAGGGTAGCCTAGTGGTCATGGCATCTGCCCGGTAAGCGGAAGGTCGTGGGTTCGATTCCCATCCCTTGACACTTTTTCTATTTTATCCATTTTGACCAAAATCTTTCCGTGAACTTCACACAGTGAACTTCACACAGAGAGAATAAGGCAATTATATAAGTAGATAATCCAAATTGTGCCTTATCTCGCACTATTTTTTTATTTGGCCTTATTACCTTGTGTTTATAATCTATGACGTAATGCCGGCGGCGCGTGCCCGTTGGCTGCCGGCGAGCACGTGACCTCCCTGTGCGCGCGCATCCGTGACAGAACCGGCCGGCCCATGACGGTCGTGACTATATATATAAAATGGATGGATAATAATAATAAAAATAATAATAATAATAATTATTATTATTATTATCATTAGATAATGATAATGATCATAATGATGATGCGCGCGCATCCGTGACAGAACCGGCCGGCCCGCCCATGACGGTCGTGACTATATATGTTGATAATAATAATAAAAATATAATAATTATAATAATGATAATAATAATAATAATAATTATTATTATTGTCATTAGATAATGATAATGATCATGATGATGCGCGTGCATCCGTGACAGAACCCATGACGGTCGTGACTATATATGTTGATATTATAAATAAAGAAGGCATATACTGACCACAATCACATGTGCTTTTTAGATAGCAGAGCGCCATCTAGTGGAGCAAAAATAAACTACCGCTTATTTAACTTGCCCTGTGATATTTGGCCAACCTAATTTCTTAATAAATCAAGAAAAGCCCCAACGAACGAGTTTCGCGCTGTTGGCGCTCGTCAGCGTGGAGCAGGCTGTACCACTGCGACCAAAAAGATTTTTTGGTCCCAGAGGCTTCTTGAGAAACATCTGGGAACAAAAATCTTTGATTTTCGCATAGTCTTTCGCATACTTGAATGTATTTTTATAGCCCTATTAAGGGGAAACTTTGATAAGACTTAGAACTAGCTGTTGTTATAGATATGTTTGTAGAACAGGCCAATGTTCTAGTTTAATATAGGATCGCATTATTAACAAATCATTTTTCAGTAATTATTACAATCTACTTATATATTTGCCTTATTCTGTCTGTTTGTTTGTCTGAAGCTCACGGATGGGATTTTTCATAACCATCGGTGGTTCAGTGGTAGAATGCTCGCCTGCCACGCGGGCGGCCCGGGTTCGATTCCCGGCCAATGCATTTTTTTTTTTTTTACAATTTTTAAAACTCATTTATATATTACTAGCGGTCGTACCCGGCTTCGCCCGGGTTTTACCCGAGTAAAAGTTTGTCTAACGAATCTCTCGATAAAGTGAACATTTTTTTCCCGGTCCCTTGAAAAATACTCGATAAGTTGAATAAAATCAATATTAATTGGTTCCCTCGGTAATTGGAAGTTAAAGGAATAGTATCTTGCCTTGGAATTGTATCATTATTCTTGTATGGATGTACCCGGCTTCGCCCGGGTTTTACCCGAGTAAAGGTTTGTTTAACGAATCTCTCGATAAAGTGAACATTTTTTCCCGGTCCCTTGAAAAATACTCGATAAGTTGAATAAAATCAATATTAATTGGTTCCCTCGGTAATTGGAAGTTAAAGGAATAGTATCTAGCCTTGGAATTGTATCATTATTCTTGTATGGATGTACCCGGCTTCGCCCAGGTTTTACCCCCGAGTAAAGGTTTGTTTAACGAATCTCTCGATAAAGTGAACATTTTTTCCCGGTCCCTTGAAAAATACTCGATAAGTTGAATAAAATCAATATTAATTGGTTCCCTCGGTAATTGGAAGTTAAAGGAATAGTATCTTGCCTTTGAATTGTATCATTATTCTTGTCTCAAATAAATTGTCAAGTCATCCTGAATTTTGTCTTTCCTAATTTTCTACATTACAAAATCATCGTATCATCATGATAATATTTAGAGCAGATTGTTGAATTATAACAGATAAATTAGAATATTTATCTTGATTATTTCTAGGCGAAAAGTTATTTCAAAAATTTTATTTGCTAGAAACCTTCCCAGTACTATACTAAATAACTTCCCAAAGTTTCATGGCGATCCAATGAGTGGTTTGGTCAGGCATAAAGGACAAACAAACAAACAGACACACATACATTCATTTTTATATATATAGATACAAGAATGACATCCACGGCGCCAATTTATAATTGTAACGAATAGTATTTGAAAAAAAAACATTTAATCGGGTAAAACTCGGGCGTTGCCAGGGTCATTCGTATATAATAATTGTATAAACGAATGCAAGACAAAATCACCGCGAATGTTTCTTTTTTTTAAGGCAATTTCTTTTTAAGGCAATTATCGTTATTTATCGTTAATTTTTGTTTCGATTTTATCGAAAAAAAAAACGATATGGTGCCTTTAAAAAATGATCTTTATTACTATGCAGTTTTCTATTTAGTCAATATACCTAAGTTCATGTTGCAAATGTAATTATCTCTATCGATTTAGTAGGTGAAATGCAAAAAAAAAAAATCGACATGATGAAATCTTTATGAAAATTCACATTTTTATTTTTATATTTTCAAGACACACACAGTTTGGGACGGGACGTTTCACAAGAGAGACATCCACGGCGCCAATTTATAATTGTAACGAATAGTATATTAATTAAAACATTTTAAAAACACACAGTTTGGAACGGGACGTTTCACAAGAGTGACATCCATGGCGCCAATTATAATTGTAACGAATAGTATTTGAATTAAAACGTTTTTAAAATCTACTTATATATTTGCCTTATTCTGTCTGTTTGTCTGTTTGTTTGTCTGAAGCTCACGGATGGGATTTTTCATAACCATCGGTGGTTCAGTGGTAGAATGCTCGCCTGCCACGCGGGCGGCCCGGGTTCGATTCCCGGCCGATGCATTTTTTTTTTTTTTTACAATTTTTAAAACTCATTTATATATTATACAAGAATGACATCCACGGCGCCAATTTATAATTGTAACGAATAGTATTTGAATAAAAGCATTTAATCGGGTAAAACCCGGGCGTTGCCCGGGTCATTCGTATATAATAATTGTATAAACGAATGCAAGACAAAATCACCGCGAATGTTTCTTTTTTTAAGGCAATTTCTTTTTAAGGCAATTATCGTTATTTATCGTTAATTTTTGTTTCGATTTTATTGAAAAAAAAAAACGATATGGTGCCTTTAAAAAATGATCTTTATTACTATGCAGTTTTCTATTTAGTCAATATACCTAAGTTCATGTTGCAAATGTAATTATCTCTATCGATTTAGTAGGTGAAATGCAAAAAAAAAAAAATCGACATGATGAAATCTTTATGAAAATTCACATTTTTATATTTATATTTTCAAGACACACACAGTTTGGGACGGGACGTTTCACAAGAGAGACATCCACGGCGCCAATTTATAATTGTAACGAATAGTATTTTAATTAAAACATTTTAAAAACACACAGTTTGGAAAGGGACGTTTCACAAGAGTGACATCCATGGCGCCAATTTATAATTGTAACGAATAGTATTTGAATTAAAACGTTTTTAAAATATATACGCACTCGGGTAAAACCCGGGCGTTGCCCGGGCCATTCGTCTAGTATATATATATGCAAATTAATAAGATTAAAATAGTACAACAAAATGCGAGGAAAAGTATTATATGTATAAACGAACTTTATTCTTCCAATGAAATTAAAAATGTATATTAGCTATTTAGTCAAATTGTGAATAGGCATTTAATAGCCTATATTTTAAACCTCGTTTAATCTATACAACTACTTGAAAATTCATATTTTTCATTAGTATTTCAAATGGAAAAGATAGAGATTGGATTATAGACATAGTTAGGTTAGGTTCTGGGTGAATCGTGGCATACAGTGGTAACGAGGTGTCCTACATAAGTTATTGAACATCAATTATATATTTATGTTAGAACAATAAAACAGTTTTTAAAAAAAGAAGGAATATCAAAATTAAGAATGAAAGGAGGCTTTAGAAGGAAACATTCATTAAGAAATTTATATTTTATTTAAAAGTTTATACACAAAATAATTCCAGCATAACTTTAAAAATAAGAGATGAATTGAAAAATATCTTGAATCTTAGAAGTTTTGCAAATAACAATTTTAACAATCAAAAGAGTTTAAAATAACTGAAAAGTCAGCTATTGAGTTGATAAACAATTTCAGATGAAACTAAGCGAAAAAGAAAATAAAATATGCGGAACTGTTTATTAATACCACTGGTCTACACTGAAAAAGATGTTTTTAATAATGCATAAGTTTTTACTTTATTTGAGGTGGTGATCTTGAATATAATGTTAGTTTTTATGTATTTCATCAATTTTTGAAGATATAACATATACATATTTAGGCCACAATGTAGTACATCAGTCCATATAAGCGGTACGAAAAACACATTGAACGCAAATAAAAACTGAGAAAGTCATACCAAAAGGTACTTTATTTATTGTAGTATAAGAGAACCGAATCTATACAAAAAAATGTAAAATTCTACAGTCATTCCTGCATGAATATCAACATTTTTTATTTTCTCTTATAAGTGTATTCCAGCAGGTCGCGGGACAGATTCCAGCAGTAATCTGCCATCATGTGGCAGCAGCAAATTAAATAAGTATCTAATTTTTATGGAAAATATATTTTATTCACACAGATTAAATTTATAAAAATATTTAATATCAGCAGGATGCCAATCTGGTTTACTGCACTAATGTAAAAGGCTTACTACACCTTTTAAAACTAGACGAGTCCTGAAGATTGGCGTCTATCGATGGTTCCTTGCGTAGCCTCAAATGTGTTTTACTTCAAAATGGAAATAAATATGCATCTATTCCAATAGCGTACAACAAAAATGAAGGTGAATGTTGAAAATATAAAAACCATCTTGAATAAAATCAAATACAATGAGCATAATTGGTTTATTTGCGTTGATTTAAAAATGGTTAACTTTTTTACTGGGATTTCAAAGCGGATACACCAAGTATCCTTTTTTATTTATGCATGTGGAATAGCAGGGCACGGCAAATACATTGGAAAACAAACAAATAACCTCTTCGAGATGAACTTACTGTAGGAAAAGCTAATGTGATTAGCAAGCCTTTGGTGTATCGCGAAAAAATAATTCTACCACCATTACATATAAAGCTAGGTTTATGTAAGCAGTTTGTAAAGGCTCTAGATAAAGATGGAAAATTCTTCAAATATTTATGTCGTTTTTTCAAGATATTAGCCTAGAAAATATAAAAGCAGGAGTTTTTAAGGACTTCAAATCAAGAGGCTCCTGAATGACAAAATTTTTCTAATAACCATAAATGGAATTGAAGAAGCAGCATGGTCAGGCTTTAAGGCTGTAGTATATGGATTATACTTATTTAAATACTTATTTAATTTTTGACAATTTCAAATTAGAAGTGATGCTATAATATTTAATTATATTTATTTATATATATACTAACGGATGTGCCCGGCTTCGCCCGGGTTTTACCCGAGTGAATGTTTGTCTAACGAACATTTGTTAAAACAATTCTCTATAAACTTATAAAACGTACTCGGCTTCGCCCGGGGTTTTACCCGAGTAAAGGTTTGTCTAGCGAACATTTGTTAAAACAATTCTCTAAAAACTTATTTAAAAAAAAAAAGATATATTTTGATAATTTGAAACTCGTAAATTTGAATCTCTCGATAAAGTGAACATTTTTTCCCGGTCCCTGTGTGCCGTGTCATCCTGAATTTTGTCTTTCCTAATTTTCTACGTTAGAAAATCATAGTTTTATCTAGTGAACATTTTTTCCTGGTCCCTTGAAAAATACTCGATAAGTTGAATAAAATCAATATTAATTGGTTCCCTCGGTAATTGGAAGTTAAAGGAATAGTATCTTCGCCTTGGAATTGTATCATTATTCTTGTCTCAAATAAATTGCCGTGTCATCCTGAGATAATCTTACTTTTGATAAATAATATTTAAGATAACAAACTTAGTGATAAGAAAACTTGTTATCATCGTCACAATGGGGGCGCTGCTTGCGAGTTAAATCTACAAATCTGCAAATAACTCTAAGGATATTCAAGATATTCATGAAATTATTTTTCAAAAACCTTCCCGGTGATATACCTAATAATATCCCAAAATTTCACGGCGATTGGATGTATGGTTTTTGAATCTATAGAGTACAGACAGACAGACAGACATTCAATTTTATATATATAGATTTACTCTTCATTGTTGGCTTTTTATCTTACATTCATTCTTCATTGTTGGCTTTTTATATTACATTTACTATTCATTGTTGGCTTTTTATCTTACATTCACTCTTCATTGTTGGCTTTTTATCTTACATTCATTCTTCATTGTTGGCTTTTTATATTACATTCACTTTTCATTGTTGGCATTTTATCTTACATTCATTCTTCATTGTTGGCTTTTTATATTACATTTACTCTTCATTGTTGGCTTTTTAGCTTACATTCACTCTTCACAGTTGGCTTTTTATATTATATTTACTCTTCATTGTTGGCTTTTTATCTTACATTTATTCTTCATTGTTGGCTTTTTATATTACATTTACTCTTCATTGTTGGCTTTTTATCTTACATTCATTCTTCATTGTTGGCTTTTTATATCATATTTACTCTTCATTGTTGGCTTTTTATCTTACATTCATTCTTCATTGTTGGCTTTTTATATTATATTTACTCTTCATTGTTGGCTTTTTATCTTACATCTATTCTTCATTGTTGGATGTTTTAATTAAAATACTATTCGTTACAATTATAAATTGGCGCCGTGGATGTTTCTCTTGTGAAACGTCCCGCCCCAAACTGTGTGTGTCTTGAAAATATAAAAATAAAAATGTGAATTTTCATAAAGATTTCATCATGTCGATTTTTTTTTTGCATTTCACCTACTAAATCGATAGAGATAATTACATTTGCAACATGAACTTAGTAATATTGACTAAATAGAAAACTGCATAGTAATAAAGATCATTTTTTAAAGGCGCCATATCGTTTTTTTTTTCAATAAAATCGAAACAAAAATTAACGATAAATAACGATAATTCCCTAAAAAAGAAATTGCCTTAAAAAAAAGAAACATTCGCGGTGATTTTGTCTTGCATTCGTTCATACAATTATTATATACGAATGACCCGGGCAACGCCCGGGTTTTACCCGATTAAATGCTTTTATTCAAATACTATTCCTTTAAATTATAAATTGGCGCCGTGGATGTCATTCTTGTATAATATATAAATGAGTTTTAAAAATTGTAAAAAAAAAAAAAAGTGCATCGGCCGGGAATCGAACCCGGGCCGTCCGCGTGGCAGGCGAGCATTCTACCACTGAACCACCGATGGTTAAGAAAATTCCCATCCGTGAGCTTCAGACAGACAGAATAAGGCAAATATATAAGTAGATTTACTCTATATTGTTGGCTTTTTATCTTACATTTATTCATCATTGTTGGCTTTTTATATTACATTTACTCTTTATTGTTGGCTTTTTATCTTACATTCATTCTTCATTGTTGGCTTTTTATCTTACATTCATTCTTCATTGTTGGCTTTTTATATTACATTTACTATTCATTGTTGGCTTTTTATCTTACATTCACTCTTCATTGTTGGCTTTTTATCTTACATTCATTCTTCATTGTTGGCTTTTTATATTACATTCACTCTTCATTGTTGGCTTTTTATCTTACATTCATTCTTCATTGTTGGCTTTTTATATTACACTAGACGAATGGCCCAGGCAACGCCCGGGTTTTACCCGAGTGCGTATATATTTTTAAAACGTTTTAATTTAAATACTATTCTTTACAATTATAAATTGGCGCCATGGATGTCACTCTTCTGAAACGTCGCGTTCCAAACTGTGTGTTTTTAAAATGTTTTAATTAAAATACTATTCGTTACAATTATAAATTGGCGCCGTGGATGTCACTCTTGTGAAACGTCCCGTTCCAAACTGTATGTTTTTAAAATGTTTTAATTAAAATACTATTCGTTACAATTATAAATTGGCGCCGTTGATGTTTCTCTTGTGAAACGTCCCGCCCCAAACTGTGTGTGTCTTGAAAATATAAAAATAAAAATGTGAATTTTCATAAAGATTTCATCATGTCGATTTTTTTTTTTGCATTTCACCTACTAAATCGATAGAGATAATTACATTTACAACATGAACTTAGGTATATTGACTAAATAGAAAACTGCATAGTAATAAAGATCATTTTTTAAAGGCGCCATATCGTTTTTTTTTTCAATAAAATCGAAACAAAAATTAACGATAAATAACGATAATTCCCTAAAAAAGAAATTGCCTTAAAAAAAGAAACATTCGCGGTGATTTTGTCTTGCATTCGTTCATACAATTATTATATACGAATGACCCGGGCAACGCCCGGGTTTTACCCGATTAAATGCTTTTATTCAAATACTATTCCTTACAATTATAAATTGGCGCCGTGGATGTCATTCTTGTATAATATATAAATGAGTTTTTAAAATTGTAAAAAAAAAAAAAAATGCATCGGCCGGGAATCGAACCCGGGCCGTCCGCGTGGCAGGCGAGCATTCTACCACTGAACCACCGATGGTTATGAAAATTCCCATCCGTGAGCTTCAGACAGACAGAATAAGGCAAATATATAAGTAGATTTACTCTTCATTGTTGGCTTTTTATCTTACATTTATTCATCATTGTTGGCTTTTTATATTACATTTACTCTTTATTGTTGGCTTTTTATTTTACATTCATTCTTCATTGTTGGCTTTTTATATCATATTTACTCTTCATTGTTGGCTTTTTATCTTACATTCATTCTTCATTGTTGGCTTTTTATATTATATTCTGACCAAAATCTATCTGTGAACTTCACACAGTGAACTTCACACAGACAGAATAAGGCAATTATATAAGTAGATTTACTCTTCTTTGTTGGCTTTTTATCTTACATTCATTCTTCATTGTTGGCTTTTTATATTACATTTACTATTCATTGTTGGCTTTTTATCTTACATTCATTCTTCATTGTTGGCTTTTTATATTACATTCACTCTTCATTGTTGGCTTTTTATCTTACATTCATTCTTCATTGTTGGCTTTTTATATTACATTCACTCTTCATTGTTGGCTTTTTATCTTACATTCATTCTTCATTGTTGGCTTTTTATATTACACTAGACGAATGGCCCAGGCAACGCCCGGGTTTTACCCGAGTGCGTATATATTTTAAACACGTTTTAATTTAAATACTATTCGTTACAATTATAAATTGGCGCCATGGATGTCACTCTTGTGAAACGTCCCGTTCCAAACTGTGTGTTTTTAAAATGTTTTAATTAAAATACTATTCGTTACAATTATAAATTGGCGCCGTGGATGTCTCTCTTGTGAAACGTCCCACCCCAAACTGTGTGTGTCTTGAAAATATAAAAATAAAAATGTGAATTTTCATAAAGATTATATCATGTCGATTTTTTTTTTTGCATTTCACCTACTAAATCGATAGAGATAATTACATTTACAACATGAACTTAGGTATATTGACTAAATAGAAAACTGCATAGTAATAAAGATCTTTTTTTAAAGGCGCCATATCGTTTTTTTTTCAATAAAATCGAAACAAAAATTAACGATAAATAACGATAATTCCCTAAAAAAGAAATTGCCTTAAAAAAAGAAACATTCGCGGTGATTTTGTCTTGCATTCGTTCATACAATTATTATATACGAATGACCCGGGCAACGCCCGGGTTTTACCCGATTAAATGCTTTTATTCAAATACTATTCCTTACAATTATAAATTGGCGCCGTGGATGTCATTCTTGTATAATATATAAATGAGTTTTTAAAATTGTAAAAAAAAAAAAAAATGCATCGGCCGGGAATCGAACCCGGGCCGTCCGCGTGGCAGGCGCGCATTCTACCACTGAACCACCGATGGTTATGAAAATTCCCATCCGTGAGCTTCAGACAGACAGAATAAGGCAAATATATAAGTAGATTTACTCTTCATTGTTGGCTTTTTATCTTACATTTATTCATCATTGTTGGCTTTTTATATTACATTTACTCTTTATTGTTGGCTTTTTATTTTACATTCATTCTTCATTGTTGGCTTTTTATATCATATTTACTCTTCATTGTTGGCTTTTTATCTTACATTCATTCTTCATTGTTGGCTTTTTATATTATATTCTGACCAAAATCTATCTGTGAACTTCACACAGTGAACTTCACACAGACAGAATAAGGCAATTATATAAGTAGATTTACTCTTCTTTGTTGGCTTTTTATCTTACATTCATTCTTCATTGTTGGCTTTTTATATTACATTTACTATTCATTGTTGGCTTTTTATCTTACATTCATTCTTCATTGTTGGCTTTTTATATTACATTCACTCTTCATTGTTGGCTTTTTATCTTACATTCATTCTTCATTGTTGGCTTTTTATATTACATTCACTCTTCATTGTTGGCTTTTTATCTTACATTCATTCTTCATTGTTGGCTTTTTATATTACACTAGACGAATGGCCCAGGCAACGCCCGGGTTTTACCCGAGTGCGTATATATTTTAAAAACGTTTTAATTTAAATACTATTCGTTACAATTATAAATTGGCGCCATGGATGTCACTCTTGTGAAACGTCCCGTTCCAAACTGTGTGTTTTTAAAATGTTTTAATTAAAATACTATTCGTTACAATTATAAATTGGCGCCGTGGATGTCTCTCTTGTGAAACGTCCCACCCCAAACTGTGTGTGTCTTGAAAATATAAAAATAAAAATGTGAATTTTCATAAAGATTATATCATGTCGATTTTTTTTTTTTGCATTTCACCTACTAAATCGATAGAGATAATTACATTTGCAACATGAACTTAGGTATATTGACTAAATAGAAAACTGCATAGTAATAAAGATAATTTTTTAAAGGCACCATATCGTTTTTTTTTTTCAATAAAATCGAAACAAAAATTAACGATAAATAACGATAATTCCCTAAAAAAGAAATTGCCTTAAAAAAAGAAACATTCGCGATGATTTTGTCTTGCATTCGTTCATACAATTATAATATACGAATGACCCGGGCAACGCCCGGGTTTTACCCGATTAAATGCTTTTATTCAAATACTATTCCTTACAATTATAAATTGGCGCCGTGGATGTCATTCTTGTATAATATATAAATGAGTTTTAAAAATTGTAAAAAAAAAAAAAAATGCATCGGCCGGGAATCGAACCCGGGCCGTCCGCGTGGCAGGCGAGCATTCTACCACTGAACCACCGATGGTTATGAAAATTCCCATCCGTGAGCTTCAGACAGACAGAATAAGGCAAATATATAAGTAGATTTACTCTTCATTGTTGGCTTTTTATCTTACATTTATTCATCATTGTTGGCCTTTTATATTACATTTACTCTTTATTGTTGGCTTTTTATCTTACATTCATTCTTCATTGTTGGCTTTTTATATCATATTTACTCTTCATTGTTGGCTTTTTATCTTACATTCATTCTTCATTGTTGGCTTTTTATATTATATTCTGACCAAAATCTATCTGTGAACTTCACACAGTGAACTTCACACAGACAGAATAAGGCAATTATATAAGTAGATTTACTCTTCTTTGTTGGCTTTTTATCTTACATTCATTCTTCATTGTTGGCTTTTTATATTACATTTACTATTCATTGTTGGCTTTTTATCTTACATTCATTCTTCATTGTTGGCTTTTTATATTACATTCACTCTTCATTGTTGGCTTTTTATCTTACATTCATTCTTCATTGTTGGCTTTTTATATTACATTCACTCTTCATTGTTGGCTTTTTATCTTACATTCATTTTTCATTGTTGGCTTTTTATATTACACTAGACGAATGGCCCAGGCAACGCCCGGGTTTTACCCGAGTGCGTATATATTTTAAAAAAGTTTTAATTTAAATACTATTCGTTACAATTATAAATTGGCGCCATGGATGTCACTCTTGTGAAACGTCCCGTTCCAAACTGTGTGTTTTTAAAATGTTTTAATTAAAATACTATTCGTTACAATTATAAATTGGCGCCGTGGATGTCTCTCTTGTGAAACGTCCCACCCCAAACTGTGTGTGTCTTGAAAATATAAAAATAAAAATGTGAATTTTCATAAAGATTATATCATGTCGATTTTTTTTTTTGCATTTCACCTACTAAATCCATAGAGATAATTACATTTGCAACATGAACTTAGGTATATTGACTAAATAGAAAACTGCATAGTAATAAAGATCATTTTTTAAAGGCACCATATCGTTTTTTTTCAATAAAATCGAAACAAAATTAACGATAAATAACGATAATTGCCTTAAAAAGAAATTGCCTTAAAAAAAGAAACATTCGCGGTGATTTTGTCTTGCATTCATTTATACAATTATTATATACGAATGACCCGGGCAACGCCCGGGTTTTATCCGATTAAATGCTTTTGTTCAAATACTATTCGTTACAATTATAAATTGGCGCCGTGGATGTCACTCTTGTGAAACGTCCCGTTCCAAACTGTATGTTTTTAAAATGTTTTAATTAAAATACTATTCGTTACAATTATAAATTGGCGCCGTGGATGTTTCTCTTGTGAAACGTCCCGCCCCAAACTGTGTGTGTCTTGAAAATATAAAAATAAAAATGTGAATTTTCATAAAGATTTCATCATGTCGATTTTTTTTTTTTGCATTTCACCTACTAAATCGATAGAGATAATTACATTTGCAACATGAACTTA
Organism: Cordylochernes scorpioides; assembly: GCA_030710605.1. Lineage (NCBI taxonomy): Eukaryota > Metazoa > Arthropoda > Arachnida > Pseudoscorpiones > Chernetidae > Cordylochernes > Cordylochernes scorpioides. The sequence continues at coordinate 25,643,658 of CP092863.1, forward strand.
GGTATATTGACTAAATAGAAAACTGCATAGTAATAAAGATAATTTTTTAAAGGCGCCATATCGTTTTTTTTTTTCAATAAAATCGAAACAAAAATTAACGATAAATAACGATAATTCCCTAAAAAAGAAATTGCATTAAAAAAAAGAAACATTCGCGGTGATTTTGTCTTGCATTCGTTCATACAATTATTATATACGAATGACCCGGGCAACGCCCGGGTTTTACCCGATTAAATGCTTTTATTCAAATACTATTCCTTACAATTATAAATTGGCGCCGTGGATGTCATTCTTGTATAATATATAAATGAGTTTTAAAAATTGTAAAAAAAAAAAAAAAAATGCATCGGCCGGGAATCGAACACGGGCCGTCCGCGTGGCAGGCGAGCATTCTACCACTGAACCACCGATGGTTATGAAAATTCCCATCCGTGAGCTTCAGACAGACAGAATAAGGCAAATATATAAGTAGATTTACTCTTCATTGTTGGCTTTTTATCTTACATTTATTCATCATTGTTGGCTTTTTATATTACATTTACTCTTTATTGTTGGCTTTTTATCTTACATTCATTCTTCATTGTTGGCTTTTTATATCATATTTACTCTTCATTGTTGGCTTTTTATCTTACATTCATTCTTCATTGTTGGCTTTTTATATTATATTCTGACCAAAATCTATCTGTGAACTTCACACAGTGAACTTCACACAGACAGAATAAGGCAATTATATAAGTAGATTTACTCTTCTTTGTTGGCTTTTTATCTTACATTCATTCTTCATTGTTGGCTTTCTATATTACATTTACTATTCATTGTTGGCTTTTTATCTTACATTCACTCTTCATTGTTGGCTTTTTATCTTACATTCATTCTTCATTGTTGGCTTTTTATATTACATTCACTCTTCATTGTTGGCTTTTTATCTTACATTCATTCTTCATTGTTGGCTTTTTATATTACACTAGACGAATGGCCCAGGCAACGCCCGGGTTTTACCCGAGTGCGTATATATTTTAAAAACGTTTTAATTTAAATACTATTCGTTACAATTATAAATTGGCGCCATGGATGTCACTCTTCTGAAACGTCGCGTTCCAAACTGTGTGTTTTTAAAATGTTTAAATTAAAATACTATTCGTTACAATTATAAATTGGCGCCGTGGATGTCTCTCTTGTGAAACGTCCCACCCCAAACTGTGTGTGTCTTGAAAATATAAAAATAAAAATGTGAATTTTCATAAAGATTATATCATGTCGATTTTTTTTTGCATTTCACCTACTAAATCGATAGAGATAATTACATTTGCAACATGAACTTAGGTATATTGACTAAATAGAAAACTGCATAGTAATAAAGATCATTTTTTAAAGGCACCATATCGTTTTTTTTCAATAAAATCGAAACAAAATTAACGATAAATAACGATAATTGCCTTAAAAAGAAATTGCCTTAAAAAAAGAAACATTCGCGGTGATTTTGTCTTGCATTCATTTATACAATTATTATATACGAATGACCCGGGCAACGCCCGGGTTTTATCCGATTAAATGCTTTTGTTCAAATACTATTCGTTACAATTATAAATTGGCGCCGTGGATGTCATTCTTGTATAATATATAAATGAGTTTTAAAAATTGTAAAAAAAAAAAAATGCATCGGCCGGGAATCGAACATGGGCCGCCCGCGTGGCAGGCGAGCATTCTACCACTGAACCACCGATGGTTATGAAAAATCCCATCCGTGAGCTTAAGACAAACAGACAGAATAAGGCAAATATATGAATAGATTTACTCTTCATTGTTGGCTTTTTATCTTACATTCACTCTTCATTGTTGGCATTTTATATTATATTTTTAAATTGAGATTATTAGCTAGTATGTAAAATAATAAAACGCATGTTAATGTTAGGAAAAATATTTTGATGTTATGCAAAACCTGCTCCATCTCGTTTTACATAAATGTTGAAAATTTGGTCGAAATTGATGCATTGTAACGAAAGTTTTTAGCGAACACCACTTATGAAATTTCCATTTTATTAATATAGATATATATTTAATAAAACTAATATATAATATGTTTATACTAGACGAATGGCCCAGGCAACGCCCGGGTTTTACCTGAGTGCGTATATATTTTAAAAACGTTTTAATTCAAATACTATTCGTTACAATTATAAATTGGCTCCATGGATGTCACTCTTGTGAAACGTCCCGTTCCAAACTGTGTTTTTAAAATGTTTTAATTAAAATACTATTCGTTACAATTATAAATTGGCGCCGTGGATGTCTCTCTTGTGAAACGTCCCGCCCCAAACTGTGTGTGTCTTGAAAATATAAAAATAAAAATGTGAATTTTCATAAAGATTTCATCATGTCGATTTTTTTTTTTTTGCATTTCACCTACTAAATCGATAGAGATAATTACATTTGCAACATGAACTTAGGTATTTTGACTAAATAGAAAACTGCATATTAATAAAGATCATTTTTTAAAGGCACCATATCGTTTTTTTCAATAAAATCGAAACAAAAATTAACGATAATTGCCTTAAAAAGAAATTGCCTTAAAAAAAAGAAACATTCGCGGTGATTTTGTCTTGCATTCGTTTATACAATTATTATATACGAATGACCCGGGCAACGCCCGGGTTTTACCCGATTAAATGCTTTTAATCAAATACTATTCGTTACAATTATAAATTGGCGCCGTGGATGTCATTCTTGTATAATATATAAATGAGTTTTAAAAATTGTAAAAAAAAAAAAATGCATCGGCCGGGAATCGAACCCGGGCCGCCCGCTTGGCAGGCGAGCATTCTACCACTGAACCACCGATTGTTATGAAAATTCCCATCCGTGAGCTTCAGACAAACAAACAGACAGAATAAGGCAAATATATAAGTAGATACGAATGACCCCGGCAACGCCCGGGTTTTACCCGATTAAATGCTTTTATTCAAATACTATTCGTTACAATTATAAATTGGCGCCGTGGATGTCATTCTTGTATAATATATAAATGAATTTTAAAAATTGTAAAAAAAAAAAAAAAATGCATCGGCCGGGAATCGAACCCGGGCCGCCCGCGTGGCAGGCGAGCATTCTACCACTGAACCACCGATGGTTATGAAAAATCCCATCCGTGAGCTTCAGACAAACAGACAAACAGACAGAATAAGGCAAATATATAAGTAGATGGGTTTGACCAAGGACTTGGTTGTTGCGTGATGTAATCAATATATAGCGTGAGATATTCATGTTTTTAATTCTTAAGATAATTCTGTAATAATAAAATATTATGCAAATATATAACTTTTCAGTAGCATACAATCTCTTTTAATAAAAACTACACTACCTAAAATTATTGAATATTAGGTAGAATAGTACATAACAAAAACCAAAGGACAACAAATTAAAAAAAGGAAGGAAGTTTACAATTCATAATATGCAAACTACAAAATATTTTGCATCCAATAATGTTTTTCTTACTCGCACTTATAATATTCATAAATCTCAACAAATTTAAAAGAATGTTGGCCATAATATATTATCTTAAGAACAAATCAACTATTAAAAAAGATTAGAATCCATAAAGCCCTATTACAAAAAATTTTACTTACTCGTTCCCGAAACCTTCCCTATGGCCAGGGTTTCTAAGCTCCGCTCTCATTCGCGACCACTTTCAAACTGACCGCCTATCCTCTCCCTGGGTGACCAAATCATAAAAAAATAAATAAATAAATATTTATCAGCACACCCTCCTTGATAGGTCGAAAAGACAAAAAAATATTCCTAGGTAAATATATATAATTGATAAATCTATATTAATAAAATGCAAATTTCATAAGTGTTGTTCACTAAAAACTTTCGTTACAATGCATCAATTTCGACCAAATTTTCAACATTTATGTAAAACGAGATGGAGCAGGTTTTGCTTAACATCAAAATATTTTTCCTAACTTTAACATGCGTAACTTCGCTGTTATCGATTAAATACAAAAAAAATCAACAGAGTTAATTTTATTTATATATAAATTCCTAAAAGAATTCAGCAATTCATTCAACTCAATCTAAAAAAATATTCAAAACAAGCAATTTTAAGATAACACCATATGTAAAACAGTCGGCCAAGAAAACAACAACGATATTACATCTTTCTCACATATTCACACACAATCTTGATTAATAATTAAAACTAATCTTTAACATTGTTTATTATACTTCATAATATATAATATTCGTCAGGCAAACTTTCACTCGATAAAACCTGGGCGAAGCCGGGTACACATCCGCTAGTATATATATATATATACTGAAATAAAAGCTAAAAAATTATATTACCATTACAAATTAATTAAATAATTGTTGAGAATTATTTCAATCAATTCGTTCTATTTGGAAAAGAATAATTAATTTAACAATTATCAGGAATTATATAACTAATTTGTAAATTGATTTTAAAAATTAGTTAATAAATAATTCAGATGAATTATTTAAAAGCTACTCTTTCTATTTAAAAAAAATGCTTTGTCAATCCTAGGCCAACATAAATATTTACAGAAAAAAAGAGGCATGCATAAGAAAAATAAAATTAGATGGGGCAATTGGACGTTCCTCCCAGGATGTAGGATAAATATTTGTCACTGGACACTCCTTCAGGCCTCAGGATATACTCAGCATAATGTGCCATAGTGGTCTGCAGGATCCGATCAAAGGGTATCCTGCAAATCCAACATCCTGCCGAGAACCTTGTTACCTCAGATTCACTCTCAAAATTTTCATTGTTGGGTCAGAGTCCAAAATGGACCCAACACATCAAAAACTTTTTAAAATTTTGTAGATCTGAGTAATTCACCTGTGTGAAGAAATGTAGGGTAATAGTTTCACAAAACACTGAAGCGAGATTCGGTAGAAGAATTCGCTGTATTGATTCTTTGTGGGCTGTTTCAAGGATTTAAATAAGATCACTAAATAGCAGAAAGGAGGGGGGTGAAAATCTCCTTCTAACTAACTTTATTTAATACAACGTTAGAGGACAGAGGAAAACACGCAACTGGTGGGTAGCAGACCAAGCCGTGTTCTTTTAGTCCTTTGTTGGCGGCTGGCTCCGCCGGCATGTTTACTTTACAGTCGTCACCTGAGCTGCGTCTGGACGGCGTCCATTATTCCACATACTCCCACCTGTTTTTTCTCTAGGCACACAGAAAAAACAATAATAATCGTCCAATCGGTTGGGCATACAAACGGTTCTTCCCGATCTAGTCTGTATTTTTGCAGTTTTCTCTTTATCGTCCATCAAACGCGAAGAAGCTGCTGTTGATGATATTTCCAAGGGATATATTTTCTGAATAGGTCTTAGGAAGGTTCCTACTGCGGTTTTCACCTTCACTAATCTATTCACTCCATCTCTTCTAAATAATATCTCCTCGATCACTGCTAATGGCCAGAAGTTACGCTTTTTATTGTCCATACCAACGAGGACAACATCCCCAGCCTGGAGTTTTGGATTGTAAATGCGTCTGTTTCTCTGGACCAGGAGGGACAAATATTCCTTCCTGAATCGTGATTTCAACTCCTCCCTCAGCTTGCTCAAATAGCGCAGTTTTTGTGTCGTTGGATTAGATCCCATATTCTGGCACTCGGGAAACTCGACATCTGTCTGTTCTTGTAGAAACATGGAAGGTGATATTGTCACAAGATCATTCGGATCGTCGCTGACATAAGTCATGGGCTCCCATTCATCACTGCCACTGCATGACACAGCAGGGTCATCAATTGTTGATATGTTAATGTTAATGTTCCAAGCATTCTTTTCGCACAGATTTCTTCTTCATTCAGGTCTTTATACCTGGAAGGCCAATATTCTTCGGAGAGTTTTAACCAGGAAGGGCCCTCCCACCATCTAGTCTCAAAACCTGAGGACTTCCCGCAAATTCCAAATTTAGAACCCTCAGGAACACATGTGTAAGGAGGGAAACACATGTGCAAGGGGGGTGGAAATAGAGGTATTTTGGGGGTGACCACACATGTAAAACACATGTGGACACTATAGGCGGGAAGAAGGAGACAACTAAGAGTTCAGTTGACTTCCAGCATCTGAATTGAAAAGGTCGGTTTTTGCTACCTCTTCCCGCACTTGCGGGAATACTTCACCTCTTGAATATTCCATCTTCTTTTAGCTTTTCGCCATTTTCTCTTAAATTGTAAAATCGATACGACTTATTTTATTATATACCAAGGTTTAATAATTTTTATTTTTTAAATTATTTTATCCACCATAATACGATTGTTTATTTCTCTTATCTTTTATATTATCTTGAGAATATTTAGATTTTATTAAGTTAGACGCAATTTCGCTAGCCATATTTAAGCATATGTTCTTCTTTACTGATAGTTCAATTGTTTATTTTTTTATTTTTATGTCTTTATATGAACATAATATTCAGACTTAAGTGTCCGCTTCGATTTTCAATTGTATACGCGTTTAGTCATGCTTACCCATAAACCTCTATCTTAGTTTATTTTAGTACAAATTCCTGGTAGTGTCCATGAAATAAATCAGCAGCATTTTGTTTATTTATAATTTTGCTAACTTTAATGAATATGCAATTTTTTTCGATATGGTATAATTTACAATAGTTGTTTGGATTTTTTTTCTTTCGATAATGCGATTGTGTATTTTCCCATATATATATACTAGACGAATGGCCCGGGCAACGCCCGGGTTTTACGCGAGTGCGAATATACTTTAAAAACGTTTTAATTCAAATACTATTCGTTACAATTATTAATTAGAGTGGCCGCTATAGACAGGGTGGTCTGTATAGACAGGTGGATGTATCACACAGCTGATAACAGGGTTGTCTAGAGTGGTCGCTATAGACAGGGTGGTCTGTATAGACAGGTGAAAGTAACACACTGATGATAACAGGGTTGCCTAAAGTGACCGCTATAGACAGGGTGGTCTGTATAGACAGGCAGCTGATAACAGGGTTGTCTAGAGTGGTCGCTATAGACAGGGTGGTCTGTATAGACAGGTGGATGTAGCACACTGCTGATAACAGAATGGTCCAGAGTGGCCGCTATAGACAGGGTGGTCTGTATAGACAGGTGGATGTATCACACAGCTGATAACAGGGTTGTCTAGAGTGGTCGCTATAGACAGGGTGGTCTGTATAGACAGGTGAATGTAACACACTAATGATAACAGGGTTGCCTAAGGTGACCGCTATAGACAGGGTGGTCTGTATAGACAGGTGGATGTATCACACAGCTGATAACAGGGTTGCCTAAAGTGACCGCTATAGACAGGGTGGTCTGTATAGACAGGTGAATGTAACACACTGATGATAACAGGGTGGTCTGTATAGACAGGTGGATGTATCACACAGCTGATAACAGGGTTGTCTAGAGTGGTCGCTATAGACAGGGTGGTCTGTATAGACAGGTGGATGTATCACACAGCTGATAACAGGGTTGTCTAGAGTGGTCGCTATAGACTGGTGGTCTGTATAGACAGGTGTATGTATCACACTGCTGATAACAGCGTTGCCTAAAGTGACCGCTATAGACAGGGTGGTCTGTATAGACAGGTGGATGTATCACACAGCTGATAACAGGGATGTCTAGAGTGGCCGCTATAGACAGGTGTATGTATCACACAGCTGATAACAGGGTTATCTGGAATGGCCGCTATATACAGGGTGGTCTGTATAGACAGGTGTATGTATCACACAGCCGATAACAGGGTTGTCTAGAGTGGCCGCTATAGACAGGTTGGTCTGTATAGACAGGTGTATGTATCACACTGCTGATAACAGGGTTGCCTAAGGTGCCGCTATAGACAGGGTGGTCTGTATAGACAGGTGAATGTAAGACACTAATGATAACAGGGTTGCCTAAGGTGACCGCTATAGACAGGGTGGTCTGTATAGACAGGTGGATGTATCACACAGCTGATATCAGGGATGCCTAGGGTGACCGCTATAGACAGGGTGGTCTGTATAGACAGGTGGATGTATCACACAGCTGATAACAGGGTTGTCTAGAGTGGCCGCTATAGACAGAGTGGTCTGTTTAGACAGGTGGATGTAGCACACTGCTGAAAACAGGGTTGTCTAGAGTGGCCGCTATAGACAGGTGTATGTATCGCACAGCTGATAACAGGGTTGTCTAGAGGGGGGCAGGGAGGCCACGTGTTCGCTGGCAGCCAATGGGCGCGCATTCTATCCGTGAGCTTCAGACAGACAGACAGAATAAGGCAATTATATAAGTAGATATACCGATTTTTTTTTCGATAATACGATTGTTTATTTCTCTTATCTTTTATATTATCTTGAGAATATTTAGATTTTATTAAGTTAGACGCAATTTCGCTAGCCATATTTAAGCATATGTTCTTCTTTACTGATAGTTCAATTGTTTATTTTTTAAATTTTTATGTCTTTATATGAACATATTATTCAGACTTAAGTGTCCGCTTCGATTTTCAATTGTATACGCGTTTAGTCATGCTTACCCATAAACCTCTATCTTAGTTTATTTTGGTACAAATTCCTGGTAGTGTCCATGAAATAAAACAGCAGCATTTTGTTTATTTATAATTTTGCTAACTTTAATGAATATGCCATTTTTTTTTCGATATGGTATAATTTACAATAGTTGTTTGGATTTTTTTTTTCTTTCGATAATGCGATTGTGTATTTTCCCATATATATATATATACCGATTTTTTTTCGATAATACGATTGTTTATTTCTCTTATCTTTTATATTTTCTTGAGAATATTTAGATTTTATTAAGTTAGACGCAATTTCGCTAGCCATATTTAAGCATATGTTCTTCTTTACTGATAGTTCAATTGTTTATTTTTTTTATTTTTATGTCTTTATATGAACGTAATATTCAGACTTAAGTGTCCGCTTCGATTTTCAATTGTATACGCGTTTAGTCATGCTTACCCATAAACCTCTATCTTAGTTTGTTTTGGTACAAATTCCTGGTAGTGTCCATGAAATAAAACAACAGCATTTTGTTTATGTATAATTTTGCTAACTTTAATGAATATGCAATATTTTTTTTTATATGGTATAATTTACAATAGTTGTTTGGATTTTTCGATAATACGATTGTGTATTTTCTCATATTTTATATTATCTTGAGTATATTAAGATAAAGATAAATTTTGGAACCCTTGGCTATCTCTTTTATATAGCATAAACCATGCGATCTACATTTTAATATCGTTTAGTCAAGCTTACCCATAAGCCTTCTATCTTAGTTTATTTGAATTTTGCTAATCCGTCCATCTCTTCTATATATTTGAAATAGATGTCTTATTGCCATTTGATTAATGTTGTATTTGGTGATTAAGTAATTTCCGCATTCGTTTTTAATTATTTTTTAGGCTAATTTAGTTTAAACAAGAAATACGTTTGTTCAAGAATACGGTTTTCCTCTATAGTTATGGCTTATTTAATTTTTTTTTTTTTTATAATATTTTGCTTGAGTCACCTTAGATTAATCTTTTGTTTGACATGTATGTATGTATCACGATAGTTACTACAAATAATTTTATCTCTCCCATTTATAACCTATCATTTTATAATATCATAAGATTTATCCAAAATATTCAATCTGACAACGACTCTTATAGTATGGTGTCCCATGTATAGGATCTGGTGGTAACTTCCCCTTTTTATTTTATGTTCTTTTTAAGCGAAATTAGTAAAATTTGTTTCTTCCTTTAACTCCAGCCAAAGAACGAAATCATTTTATATAACCTGCATCCTTTGGAAATTAATGACTCTATTTCGGAATACGAACTTAGCAGTTTACCAGATATTTGGTTTTAGATAACCTTAGATAAACAGAGATAGAGAGTATTGCACCTCGTGTATGTTTGCACTTGACTGGTTTTGATAGCCCTTCCAGAAACCTTTGTTGTATTCCCGTTTTTGGATATATGGGAAGGGAGCATGTAAGATGTGACTTAGAAAAATTTCCTTATTAAAATATTCAAGTGTGACATTTTGGTAACAACGTCGTTACCATCTTCGGAATAGGGTGTGACATAGAAATAAACAATGTAGAGCTTGAGCATCTAAAATTTTAATTGGGAAAATGAAATATCATATAGTATGAGGGATAGAAGCATTCCTAACATTACATAGTGCCAGAGCACACCAAAATTTTGCTTCCAAACTACCGTGGGAGAAGTCCTCCAAAGGGGGGCACAAAATCGGGGAGGCCTGTTGACAGATTCCTTCCTGGAATGTATAGAGCGTCGGGTGTCCCGGGGACTAACAAGGTCTCTGGAATGTGAAATTCCAATGTCCCAGGGGTATCAGCTTCCTTTTTGAAGAAAAGAGATAATGATGGGGCCTGGGGGGGGGGTGTCAACTATCTTTTTAAGAGACTTCTGGAATAATGTCCTTTCTTGACTTTATCCGCGAAATCTAGTAAAACTTTATTCTTTTACTAATCTCCCTCAATACACTTGTCTGGAGATTTAGCCACCCACTGAAGACGCTGGGAACTATTTCAGAGAGGGAAATTATAGCAATAGATCTCTATAATTTCTACAGATCAATTGTAAATAGATTCATACACAAAAGATATAGTGAGGAAAGTTTAGGACAGATGTGTAAAGAGATCCCTCATTAAACTAAGGCTCACGAGTACTTGGGAAAAAAAGGAGGGAAATGTTGAATTATTCTTGTTCCTACATTAAATTAAATAATCTATAAAATAATGGTCGGCTCTCCCATCAAAATAGACGCTGGAACTGATCGCCGTCTATTGGCCGTCTCTACAGACTAAAGGACTCGGGTCAGTGACAAGCCCACATAGTTTCAAATTCTCTGAGATCATCCAACAACTTTAAGGGATCTCAGGTAAAGAGGAGCATGTTATTATTAGAAACTATAAACCTGAATATAAGACCAAATTAACATTTTTTTTTTTTTTTTAGAAATATAGTATGTTGAAAATATTATTTCAAAATTAAATATCAAGGAAGCACCAGGTTCAGATTTTATTAGTAATAAAATCTGATTAAACATGCAGGTACACTTTTAATCCCGATTTTTATAACAAAGATTCAACAAAATGCGTTGAATTAGGTTACTATCTGGAAGTATGGAAAGACTCTATTTGTAAAGATTATACTAAAACCTAACAAAATAAGCTATGAAACAAGCAAAATCTATAGACTTATACTATTGACATTGACATTTGTAATATATTTAAAACAAAAAGGGTTTCAATAATATCATAAATAGAACAATCTAATGAGTATAAGGCAACATGGGTCTTACTAAATTTAAATCAACGAATAGTATAATGGTAGATATGATGGAAAACATACTGAAACACAGACAGGAGAACTGGCTTCTTTGATCACAGTGGGTATGACAGGCACTTTCGACAATGCATGTTGGCCAGCAATTATTAGAAGACTTGATTTTTAGTAGTATTCCCTCCAAATAGGTAAGAATCATACAATATTTCATTTAAACAGTGAAAGAAGGGCAAATCCCTCATATGGAAATACAAATATTACTAAAATCTGACAAAGAGATACCCTCAAAGCAGCCCTAATAAAGTCATATTTGCATCTGTTGCTGTATTAAAGTTTCACAGCAAAGGTACAGTACACAACTCCATTCCATCAGAGTCGGTAGTTCTATATTCCAATACAATTTGTAACAATAATAAGATGTGTGGGTAGCACCATAAAACAAGAAAATGAAATATGTATGAGAGGAAACAAAAATTCTCCATATAAGTTATATACTAGATATTTATTCAAAATAAATAAATTTTGGGAAAATTTCTATACTGGCGAGATATGCTATTTATATAGTGATCTAGATAGAGGTGACTTGAAGTTACAAATTTGCCTTTATAAAGGGGAAAGCCTAGATCTCCATCTTTTCTGGCGGGACAAAATATAAGAACCCTATCATTCCTTTTAAGTTACTTAAAGCCCTTTAGGGCCCATGCGAAATCTAAGTTAGTTTCTGCTCAAAAAGGGGGGTGCTAAGCCATAATGGCAAAGAGGCTTACCTTTTCTCGAAAGCGCCGGCAAAGGTCTGGTCTCCTCCTTTCTGCGTCTCGAGCCCGACTGTCGATTGTCCTTCTGACTGAGCGACTCTGATTGAATCTGCCTTCTTTTGGCAAAGAAACCCTCTTTTATCCTTGCCTCTCTCCATTTTCATTCGCTGCTCGCGCCAAAGTTTCTATTGGTTGGCATTTTCATTCGTCGAAAGAAAACACGCACGTGATCATGATCACGCCTCCAATTTACCGTGTTGCCGCGAGAGAAAAGAAAAAAAAAACCTTGTAGATTGAAAAACAAATTAATTCCTTTAGGAAATTAAATAATATATATATTCCGAGTATTAAAAAAAATATTGATTTAAATGTTTATATGACAAATTATTTTCTTTTGGTCACCTCTATCTAAATCTTAAATGAGGGGCATATATGTACATATGGTACAGCAGCTTCCAGCACGGATGTCTCTGGATGTCACTGGTGTCTTCTTCTCCACCAGGCATCAGCTTTCGGCATGGAAGTCTGGTGTCATCAAGTGTCTAGGTTTCTGGACAAAAAGGTAGTCTATAAGTCTATATGGGAGGGAAGCCATGTATCCAGTTGAAGTTGATCATACATCTTCTGTTGGGGTATAAAAACGTACCCCAACACCCTTATCTATTCCACCACCTTCCAGGTTGCTTGGCAGCAGAGGCCAGTAATAAAAGAAAGACTTATGGCATCATAGCAGGCATAGAACTCGTTTCAACATCGGCTTTCGCAGTTTTATGAAACGTGATATTAGACATGGTACCATGTAGCAAAGAATACATTCCGGGGAGGTCGAGGGTGGACCTTGGAGGTCAAGGAAAATATCGTGCGTAGTCCTATACTATGGATGTCGGAACATGCAATTTTGTCTGTAAAATTGTATATTATTTAATAGGACTTAAAGATACTTACGAAGGTGGACGTGAGTGAAGGATGACATACAACACTATCCCGATGGACGCCACCGAGCGTAAGACCACGTGAAGTGATTCAATTGAAGAGTGGATCATTGTGGTGGGAGACGTAATAAAAAATTTAGCTTACAACGTTTTTCTTATTTAAACCTAACGTAATAAAATTTTAGCTTACAACGTTTTTTTTATTTAAACCTAACGTAATAAAAAATTTTAGCTTATAACGTTTTTCTTATTTAAACCTAACGTAATAAAATTTTAGCTTACAACGTTTTTTTATTTAAACCTAACGTAATAAAAAATTTAGCTTACAACGTTTTTCTTATTTAAACCTAACGTAATAAAATTTTAGCTTACAACGTTTTTTTATTTGAACCTAATGTAATAAAAAAAATTTAGCTTACAACGTTTTTCTTATTTAGGCCTAACGTAATAAGTGGCAGAGTCATGGATTTTTATCTCAGGTCGTAGGGTTTACCTCTCGCAAAGTTGCTTTGCAATTTTCAACAGTAACTCGCTTCGCGTGGGCGCCAAATGTAGGGACATTTTTTAAGGTCCTATTTAAGAACATCCCTTGTTTCAACTTCACTAGCTCAACCATAGTAACATTTATATTTTTCTAAACCACATCAGGCTAAACCTAGATACATGCGCAAAGGAAATATATCAAACATCATAGATACACACTTGTTTTGTATTTTGATTAAGAAAAAAATTATTACCAGAACACTTTCAATATTAAACATAAATTTTATTCAATTAGATGAATACACAACATCTCATTTTGTAGGCAACATGAACATAAAATCTATTTCTCTTTAACAAAACCCTAAGTTTCATACAAGGACAAAATATGAAATTTCTTCCTAGACCTATTAAATTAAGCTAGTTTTATGTCTCTTTGACATATTAGGTAAGCCCTAAGTTTTATGGAAAGGATGTTAACCTACCGTTTCCCTTGGATGCCAGCGCTCCCATCGATCGACCGTTTTGTTCGCCCTCCACTCAAAAACTAACCATTATCCTCAAAACAATCCCGCGAGGTGAGTCCTCATCTTCCTACAGAGTAATAAAAAAAATAATATTCTAAGAATATAATTAAAAAATAAAATATTATTATTATTTTTAAAAGAGAAAATTTAGAAATAATAAATATAGATGCTTAATCCTTTGAGAAATTTAAAATAATTTCTCCTTTAAAAAAAAAAAAGAAATTCGAAATTAAACTTCTTTTTTTTTTTAAAGAAAAGTTTGAGGTAATAAAAATTGATAAAAATAAGGATAATAAAATATAAAATTTTATCTTTAAATTCAAAGTAATTTCTACTTTAAGAAATTCGAAATTAGACTTCTTCTTATTAAAAAGTTTGAGATAATAATAAAATTGATCAAATAGGGATAATAAAATATAAATTTATTTATTTTAAATTTAAAGTAATTTCTTCTTTAAGAAATTCGAAATTAAACTTCTTCTCTTTAAAAGAAAGCTTGAGATAATAATAAAATTGATCTGGGTATGTATTTAATTGATTTTATTCATTTTAGAATAAAGAATGGACTTGAAATTTCCCTAAAGGCAATATGATGTTGGACGTTTCATTGCATATAAAAGGGTGATTGGCGAATATATTTACATATTTATAAGGTTGGCATATCCTCCTCTGGACCTCTCTGCGATGGGCTTCAGGATCCTTGGGCAGGACCCGTGTCATCTCCATCTTTCTGGACTTTAAAGGCATAGGTGTCATCTCTCGCTGGGCATCTCCTCCGGCTTCTGGTGTATATCTATAATGTTAAGAACGGGGTAATTAAAAAAGCTCGTGGAGGAAAAGAAAAATTCTGAACGCTCCACAAACCCCCTTTTTAACAAAATAAAAACTTTAACCTAAAGTTTGATATTGTTTTGGGCTGTCTTGGGTGTTCAAGCAAGAAAAAAGGAAGACAACAAAAGGTTACACATATAAAGTTTTGTTTAATGTTAGCTATAAAATGAAGGATAAAAAATATATGAAAAACTTATTATTTTTTGTGTAATCCAAAATTTGCATGCAACTTAAATGTTTTTTAACAAAAGCAGATATATAAAAATGATGATATTGACGAAATAATAAAAAACTTAGTAAAGATAAGAAAAGAAAAATACAAAAAAATATGCTAGATTAACATAAAAACATATATCAATTTTAGGAAATAAAAGCATGTGAGAGAGTGCTCACCAAAATCAGTTCCTCTCAGTTGTTAGGTCGGCTTGCCCCCCCTGCCTTGGAAGCACAATTCGTCGTCCTCGACGAACTTCCTGTTATCTTCAGATGAAGCACAATTCGTCGTCCTCGACGAACTTCCTGTTATCTTCAGATGAAGCACAATTCGTCGCCCTCGACGTACTCCAACCACTATGCGAATCTCTCAAAAGATTCGTCTCGGCTTCACCTTTTCTTTGAGATGTCAGCCACCCTGTCCCTTCTCAGACCGCTTATATGGTCGTTTTATGGAAGATGGACGAAGTTCCCGGAGCTCATCTAGGGCAAGCCGCCGCGAGGCTTTTTTCTTGTCTACTCCGCACAGCTGTGACACCAACTCTGGCCCCCGCGCCCTGACCTTTTTGACCCCTCCGCCCCTCCAATTGGTCGGTGGGTACTTTGGACGGTCCATCCGGCGGACGGACGACTACATTCTATCGGCAGGGGGGGCCGGTGTGTGAAAAGAGGAGAAGAAACAGCAAAAAATAGATTCCCCTTCGCTGAGGGGTCAGACACACAAAAAAACAAAAATATGAAAAAATAGTTGTAATATTTACATATATACATACAAAATGCCATGAGTTCTAACATACCCCCACCTTTTCTTTGTGTGAAAACACAAAAAAAAACAAGGAAATGTGCTCTCCCTTTCTTTTGTCACTGATTCAAAACATCAGGAGCAAACCTTATTGGTTTGCGGACTTCACGTCCGGATCTTGTTTTGATCGTTAGAGGTTTTTTTATCCCCAGAGGCCTTTTCAGGAGTTTCCTCAGAGGAAATCTCAAGGGGAAACAGTCTCTGTACAGGGCGTAGCCATTCGCCTGTTGATGTCTTGACTCTGGCAACCCTGTTCACCCCATCTTTCCCCAAGTAAAGTTTTATTATTTTTCCAACAGGCCAGAGAATTCTTTTAGTGTTGTCCTGGCCTATAAGGACTAAATCCCCTTCTTTTATGCATAGCTCCCTTTTATTTTCGGCCCGTTGTATCAGTACCCCCAAATATTCCTTGCGGAATCTCTGTTTAAGTTCCTCATTTAGTTTACTCAAAATCTTGTATTTTCTAGTGAAAGAATTCACTCTTATTTTCTCTAGCTCCGGAAACTCATTGTTTGCGTTAGTCTGCAGAAACATTTGAGGGGTCAAGGGAATGAGGTCTTGGTCATCTTCCGATATATATGAAAGAGCTCTATTGTTGATAATACTCTCTACCTCACATAAAGCAGTCTCAAGTTGTACATAATTCAATTTACTAAATCCGAGCATACGAACCAATAAACTCTTAACAACCCTTACTAATCTCTCCCAAAACCCTCCCCACCAAGGCGCTGAGGGAGGGATAAAAATCCATTGGATTCTTTTTACACTCGATTCCCTTTCAATCTCCCCCCAATCCAAGCGTTTAAGTAATTCGTTTGTTTTTGAGAAATTTGTCCCGTTATCACTATATATTTTTCCGGGACGTCCACGCCGACAAATGAATCTTTTTAGAGCTAACAAAAAAGTGTTTGCCTCTAATGTTCTCACAATCTCTAGGTGGACAGCTCTGTAAACAGCGCAAGTAAACAAGGCCACCCAAACCTTGCTGCCACCTTTAAGATATAGCGGTCCCAACAGATCCACACCTGTCACCTCGAAGGGTTTGCCTAACCCTATTCTATTAGTCGGCAAAGCCGCGCCAGGAGTCTGAATAGGTTTCTGATTATGCCTCCTACATATCACACATTTCCCAATTATTTGTTTAATCAATCTGCGACCACCAATGATCCAGAATTTCTCTCTCAATTGTGAAAGAATGAATTGGGCCCCTCCATGCCCATTTTGTTGGTGTATTTCACGAACCATCTGTTCCACCAAAGGATGATTACGAGGTAGTAAAATAGGTCGTTTAAACACTTCTGAATCTTGTCCATGTAGCAGTTTCGTCTCAACGCACCACAAACCTTCGACGGATTTAATAGTCTTTAATCCATTTTTCGGAGCCTGTTTTCCTGGGAAAGTCTCTTGTTGAACCAATTTCAACAGCTTCCTTTCGGCCCTTTCTAACTCTATTACTTTCAAATTTCCCCTTTCAGTGGGTATTCTTCTAGCATTGTCCAAGAATCTTAAAACCCAAGCCATAATCCTAATGTTTAAGCTATACTTGGATCTTCTATCTAGGAACCATCGATTTGCCTCGACAATGAGAGTGGTGTGGGCCTGTAAGGTTTTTCTTTTTTCTTTGATGATCTCTTCCTCATCAATAGTCGGTTCAAAACTAGGCCAACTCTCCTTTTCCCCTTTGAGCCATTCAGGACCCTCCCACCAGTTGGTCGAGGCAAATTGTACGATAGAGCACCCTCGAGAAGGCAAATCCGCTGGATTAAATTTTCCGTAAACAAACTTCCAGTTCTCATTATTGATAGTGTCTCGTATTTCCTGTACTCGGTTTCTTACAAACACATTCCACTCATTTTTTCTCTTGAGCCAAGCCATAACGGTTGAGGAATCGGTCCATAAAGTAACAGGGCAACTATTTGTTAAGGCAGTCGAAATAGATTTAACAAGTCTAGCTCCTAAAACGCAGGCCAAAAGTTCTAACCGAGGAATGGTTACCCTCTTGGTTGGCGCAAGCCTAGATTTGCTCCAAAGCAGAGACAAATGTACTCCCCCCTGCACTTCACTTCTCATATATGCCACTGCTGCATAAGCTGATTTACTGGCATCGCAGAAGACGTGTATTTCATTCTTATTAGTTTGATCAAACCAAATATGCCTGGGAATTTTTATTTGACTTAATAGACCAATTTGGGAGTACCATGTTCTAAACTCCCGATCCATATCTTCGGGTAATTGAGAATCCCATCCAATTTTCAACTCCCAGGACCTCTGTAATAATAGTTTAGGAGGCAAAAATATAGGACTATAAACTCCCAAAGGATCAAAAACTTGCTGAATTTTAGAAAGGATAATCCTCTTGGTTAGTCTTCGGGGGAGATCCTTTTCAAAAGAAACATCACAATTAAGTACATCTTCTACTTTGTCCCACACAAGTCCCAACACCTTGGTAGTAGTTCCTTTTTCCTCCTTTGAATTACTCACTGGTAAATTAAATTCCCACTCACGCAAGTCCATTTTTGCCATTTCCATGATATTGACAGCTGTATTCTGGAATTGTTGGACCTCCTCCTGAGAGGAGAGGGATGTTACCAAATTATCCATATAAAAGGATCTCGCCATAGTCTTTGCGATTTCAGCTGCCGGACCTTGTACAGAATTCAGATGATGATCAATAACTGCACCCAAGATGAATGGACTACAGTTAAGCCCAAATACCACACGTTTATGTCTAAAAACGGTTAACTTCATAGGGTCAGTTTGATCCCACCAAAGGAAGCGAAGAAAGTCCTGGTCTTGAAGCTGCACTGTAATCATCTGAAATGCCTTTCGAATATCGGCTAGAACACCAATACCCTTTTCTCTAAACCTTATTAATATTTCAGGTATTTTTTCCAAAAGGTTAGGTCCCTTTTCTAGATAGTCATTCAGAGAGAGACCATTATACGACCTGCAGGAAGCATCGAAAACAGGACGAAGAGGCGTCGTCCTACTTTCAGCCTTGAACACCGGCCTATGCGGTAAATAATGGCCCTTATTTTGAGGCCTATTCTCCTCTATCCTCTCAATTAGGCCCTCTCTCTCCCATTCTTGAAGAATAGTAGAATATTCAATAACCATTTTCTCCTTCCTTAACTTACTAGTGCATGCTTCCAATCTCCTCTGCGCTATTTCTAAATTTGAGGGTATATTATTTCTTTCGCATTTCCATGGTAGCGCGACTGAATATCGTTGATCTTCATCCCTCTTTATATTTTTTATAAAATGTTCCCTTAGTTCAGTTTCCCTTTTCTTTTTTGAGACAACTTCGATGGGATCTTGGATTCCCAAGACATCCAGCTCCCAAAGATCCTTCAAGTTGTTTCTTGCAACCAACATATTCAATGCAATTTGGACCTTATCCTCCTTACCCACCACCGGAGATTGCCCCATAAGCGTCCATCCTAATTTTGTCTCTACGGCAGTTAGGTCCTCTCCTAGATGGACGACCTTCCCGGTCAGTAATTGTCCAAAATAGTCACTACCTATTAAAATATCTATTTCCTCATTTCTAAAATTTGACGGGTGAATATAGATCTTTTTCCGTTTTAATTTGTATAACAAACGTCCTCTTGGAATCGGCGGTATCCTTGCACAAATTTCTGGTTGATCGAGGGCGACTATGTCTACATCAATTTTATTGGTTAGACTTCCCAGTTTCAAAACATATTTTCCGTGCAACGCCTCCTTCATATTTCCTCCCCCGAAAAGAGATTTTTCCAAACTTATCTCTCCTATTTTGTTTAAACCCAGTTTTTCGACAATTGATCTCTTTATATAGGAGTAGTGACTTCCAGTGTCAAATAACACTTTTACTTCTTTAGTCTCTTTAGCCCCTTTCAATTTCGCCACGGAAGTCATGAGTAAGATGTCATTGGCGCATGTTCGCGCAGACATATTAACACCCGTGCATGTTGCATTTCCTTCATTAACAACCTTAGATGTTTCACCTTTGAAACTATTGTTTCCTCCTTGCTTCAAAGCAATTTTATTGCAAAAGATATCTAGATGATCTTTTCCGCAATTTCTACATTTTATGTCTGCTCGGCATTCCCTTTTCAGATGGTTACCCTTTAGACATTTAAAGCAGACTTTAGCCTCCTTTATCCTTTGATCCCTCTCGCTAGGTGTAAGCCGCGAGGCAACAAAACATCTACTACTCAGGTGATTATCCCTCTGGCAGAATATGCATTTTCTCTTAAATGCGCTGCCGAATAAATTGGAGACAGTGGGCGGTGTCTTCCGAGGAGTCTTTAGTTGAGAACCTGTAGCCCTCATTGAGCTATTACCCTCAAAATTCTCCTTAGCAAATGCCATTCGCTCAGCACCCTTCACCTCATCCCGAAGGAAGTCCATCATGGCCTGAAGTCTACCGCTGGCATCGCTCTTATCTCCATTCTCAGCTCCTTCTTCTTTTATACCATAGCCCACAGCAGGATTCCTCTGCCACACCTGAATAATGTCCAATGGCAGACTCGACTCAACCAATGGGTAGAGAAACACGCCTGCCATCTCCGTGTTAACACCCAGTGATTCTAGGTTCTTTAAATGAGCCGTTAGATCATCGTAGATCTCGTCAAGAGGAAGGTTTTCTTTCCTTGCATTAGAAACAACCAGTTTCAACAGTCTCCTTATGTAGTGTTCTATAAGAAGGTTCTTATCTCCGAATCGATCTTTTAGGGCTTGTACTACCTTGGGATAATTATCCTCAGTTATAGGGTAACTGCACACAAGACGTTGAGCTCTGGATCCCTCGACTACCGCTTGTAGCAGATAGTGAAATTTATCTACATCCCCCAGAGTTTCATCGTCATTGATTTTACTAAATTGCCCCCACCATGAGAGCCAATCCTCTAGGTTGCCCTTAAATTTTGGTAGCTCCACTTTTGGCAACCTAATAGTTCTTTTAGATTCGGTATTTACAACCGAATTCGCCGCGGACTCCACCAATGAGCCGTCGACCCTATCCCTCGCGGTTTCACACCGAGACAAATATTTATTTTCTATGTCAAACATCCCTTGAACATAGTTTTCACAACCCTCGAATTCTTCTTCGATTTTGACCTCCGTTATGGTTTCATCCTCCAGAAGGAGCCCATGATACCTTGAATCAATTTCACTTATTTCCTTAGAGAGAGCACAAATTCGGTTATATTTAGCTCTATATTTTTCTGTATCGAAATCTGGCTTTTCTATTTCAGCCCAAAACTCGGTGGACAGCCGAGTAAAAATAGCTCTTTTGGGGGCTCTAGCCCTTTTTAAGATATCAATATTCTGCATTATTTACTATATAATTTTTCTCGAAACCTTTCTCTCTTTTTTTTTTTTCCTTTTCTCGATTTTGACCAGCCAATGCAGCCCACCCGGGGACGCCAAAAAATATAATGTTAAGAACGGGGTAATTAAAAAAGCTCGTGGAGGAAAAGAAAAATTCTGAACGCTCCACAAACCCCCTTTTTAACAAAATAAAAACTTTAACCTAAAGTTTGATATTGTTTTGGGCTGCCTTGGGTGTTCAAGCAAGAAAAAAGGAAGACAACAAAAGGTTACACATATAAAGTTTTGTTTAATGTTAGCTATAAAATGAAGGATAAAAAATATATGAAAAACTTATTATTTTTTGTGTAATCCAAAATTTGCATGCAACTTAAATGTTTTTTAACAAAAGCAGATATATAAAAATGATGATATTGACGAAATAATAAAAAACTTAGTAAAGATAAGAAAAGAAAAATACAAAAAAATATGCTAGATTAACATAAAAACATATATCAATTTTAGGAAATAAAAGCATGTGAGAGAGTGCTCACCAAAAACAGTTCCTCTCAGTTGTTAGGTCGGCTTGCCCCCCCTGCCTTGGAAGCACAATTCGTCGTCCTCGACGAACTTCCTGTTATCTTCAGATGAAGCACAATTCGTCGTCCTCGACGAACTTCCTGTTATCTTCAGATGAAGCACAATTCGTCGCCCTCGACGTACTCCAACCACTATGCGAATCTCTCAAAAGATTCGTCTCGGCTTCACCTTTTCTTTGAGATGTCAGCCACCCTGTCCCTTCTCAGACCGCTTATATGGTCGTTTTATGGAAGATGGACGAAGTTCCCGGAGCTCATCTAGGGCAAGCCGCCGCGAGGCTTTTTTCTTGTCTACTCCGCACAGCTGTGACACCAACTCTGGCCCCCGCGCCCTGACCTTTTTGACCCCTCCGCCCCTCCAATTGGTCGGTGGGTACTTTGGACGGTCCATCCGGCGGACGGACGACTACATTCTATCGGCAGGGGGGGCCGGTGTGTGAAAAGAGGAGAAGAAACAGCAAAAAATAGATTCCCCTTCGCTGAGGGGTCAGACACACAAAAAAACAAAAATATGAAAAAATAGTTGTAATATTTACATATATACATACAAAATGCCATGAGTTCTAACAATATCCTCCGCTGGACCCCTCTGCAATGGGCTCCAGGATCCTTGGGCAGGACCCGTGTCATCTCCACCTTTCTGGACTTTAAAGGCATAGGTATCATCTCTCGCTGGGCATCTTCTCCGGCTTCTGGTGTAGATCCTCCGCTGGACCCCTCTGCAATGGGCTCCAGGATCCTTGGGCAGGACCCGTGTCATCTCCACCTTTCTGGACTTTAAAGGCATAGGTGTCATCTCTCGCTTGGTGTCTTCATTCTCCAATCCGCCTCGTTGTTGTCTTTTTGGGAGGGTCGGCCGGTATCTCGGTCACGGTACCACCAGAGTCATCTCCGATTGGGCGTCCTCCCCTGCCTCGACCTTTAGAGCACCATCGGTCACAGTGGTGGGATCTCCATCTGGACACCAAACATTTTCGGCGAGACACTGTGTATATATATATGATGTAAATGTTTACAACATTGTTGGGTCTTATTTTGTGGAAAATCTGGCCCAACAGGATGTGGAGAGAATATTTGAAATATATGCATCAATGGTAGAATACAGAGATGTATTTTACATACTATCCACCTGCTAGGCTGATGCACCTAATTTCGCTCAGAATTTCCAAGATTAATTGATCGACATACCAAATTAATCTACGCAAAATATAGTTGCGCCAACTTGCACCCACTCAGATGTGTCTAGGCTCTGTTCACCTGTCTTACCACTAGAAATCACTGCGACAGCCATGTCTTAACGAGGTAAACCTTTAGCTCTATTACGATATGTATATTTTTGAACATTCAATTCAGCGTTCTATTAAGACTTCGATAGGAAGGTATGCTGAATCAAAAGCCAGGTCAAGTTAATATACACAATATCATTAAAGGCGTGAGAGAAGTTAGCCTGCAATCGATAGTAAATTTTTGAACCACCGCGTAGTGAGCAAATGTAATCCCTAGCAGAACGAATAGGACAATCTAATACAATGATGTCTAATCTAATTTATTTTAGTTATAAAAGTCCAGGCTGGACTAAAGAAAGGAACAATACGAAAATCCTTGATATAAGTAAGATAGAGTGCAAGCATAAATAATATTTCCCATAGAAGCACTCTAGATATATTTAGGACAAAGAAATTTTCAGGATCAGGATAGACAAACATTTGAAGCAAAAATACTGGATTTGCATATCTTATATATTTTAAGTAAATAAGTGGTACCACCTTACAGTAAACAAACAGCACCAGTTCAAAGTTCAGATAAGATAACTGTCAAAATTCGTCAGCTCTATGACGTAGAGGAAAGCCGACAAAGTGTAGACTTCGTGATATGGGCGTTAGTCATAAACACTAATGTGAACATTAAGAAAGCGTATATAGAGATAGCTGTATAGAAATCAGTCATTTCGTAATTTTTTTTTATATACACTGCGTGACATTGAAAATAGAACACCAAGAAATAGTGGCCAGAAAGTGATGAAACTCGGCAGACAGAGAGAGACAGGGACGAACAATAAGTGATCTTTATTTCAAAATGATAGTCATAATACAGAGCGAGAACGGCGTCGGCTTAGTAGCAAGTAGGACCACCGCGGAAGGCGATGCACGCAGCAACACGTCTAGGTAGAGAGTCAATCAGAGTACGGATGGCGTCCTGAGGGATGGCTCTCCATTCCCTCTCAACATTTGCCACAGTTCGTCTTCTGAACGCCGCTGTGGCAAGGCATGCAAACGGCGTCCAATGATGTCCCAGACGTGCTCGATTGGGGAGAGATCAGGAGAGTACGGTGTCCAGGGAAGCATCTTTACATCTTGCAGAGCTTGTTGGCTAATGCGAGCAGTGTGCGGTCGGGCGTTATCCTGCTGATAAAGGGCATTGGTTACCCCCTGAAGGTAGGGGAGTGTCACCGGTCGCAGCACATCATCAACGTATCGTTGGGCCGTCATAGTGCCCTGAATACGAAGTAAAGGTGACCTGGAATCATACGCGATTGCGCCCCAAACCATGATTCCACGTTGTCGCACGGTGGGGCGTTCCACAATTGCTGCCGGATTGGACCTTTCTCCACGTCGACGCCACACGCGTACACGGCGACTATCACTGGACAAGCAGAAACGCGACTCATCTGAGAACACGACCCTGTGTCATTCCGTCATCCACGTCGATCTAGCCCGGCACCATTCCAAACGTTGGCGCCTATTCGGTGGGGTCAATGGCAGTCTTCTTAGCGGACGGCATGAGTGCAAGCCATTAGCAATCAATAGACGGGAAATGGTTCTGGTCTAGATGGAATGATCTAGGGTGTCTTTCACATGTTGCAGGATGGCGGTACAAGTGGCTTGTGGGGCCGCCACTGCTTGTCGAAGGATACGCCGATCCACACGTGCTGACGTCACTCTGGTTGCACCGGCATTCCTATAAATTGCCACATTTCCTTGTTCCAACCATCTTCTCCACAGTCGGTGCACCGTGGACGCACCAAGGTGTGTATCAGCTGCGATTTGACGTATGGACCAACCTGCCCTTTTCAGTCCGATCACCATGCCCCTCGTAAAAGCGTCTGTCTGCTTGAACTGCTTCCGTTTACGATGACCTGGCATTCTCTGTTATTACACGTGTCTTTTGACACAAGAAAAAAAATTCTACAATGATTTTCCTTGAAGAAATAACGACACGAATACTGTCCTTTCTGCAAGTTCCTTCCCTTATATCTTACTCCATGTGCGCACGAGAGCTGCGCATTTTACATCATTTGCATAACTCGGTTAGGCGCGTCTACCCTGAAATTTGCATAATTTTCTGGCCACTATTTCTTGGTGTTCCATTTTCAATGTCACGCAGTGTATATTAAATGGGAGAGATCAAATTAAGCAAAATCTTTCTTTTATAGAATTTTTTTTTCCAAAACTTTGAATTTGAACTTTCATGTAGAATTTTTTTTTAATTTTCACATGTCAATACATTTGTAAGTGTAGACATTCGGTCTGGTTTAAATTTTGGCAAGGAGAGATCAAATTAAGCAAAATCTTTCCTTTATAGAATTTTTTTTTCAAAACTTTGAATTTGAACTTTCATGTTAAAAATTTTTAAATTTTCACGTCAATACATTTGTAAGTTTAGACATTCGGTCTGGTTTAAATTTGGCAAGGAGAGATCAAATTAAGCAAAATCTTTTATAGAATTTTTTTTTCAAAACTTTGAATTTGAACTTTTATGTTAATTTTTTTAAATTTTCACATGTCAATACATTTGTAAGTGTAGACATTCGGTCTGGTTTAAATTTGGCAGGGAGAGATCAAAATAAGCAAAATCTTTTATAGAATTTTTTTTTCAAAACTTTGAGTTTGAACTTTTATATTAAAGTTTTCAAATTTTCATGTCAATACATTTGTGAGTATAGATATTCAGCCAAGTTAATTTTTTTTTTTTGGGAACTAAATGTAACCCTTTTAATGTAATATCGGGATCTGTTCCCGATGACGGGTTTCAAGGAAACTCCAGAGGGATGAAAGAGAATTGAATGGCGTTATGAGGTGTGATGAAAGGGGGGGTCGAATGGTGTCGAAAGAGATAAATATTGAGATATATTAAAGGACTCCTGCAAAATCAGTAGATTAACGTTATATCGGAATCTGTTCCCGATGACGGGTTTCAAGGAAACTCCAGAGGGATGAAAGAGAGTTGAATGGCGTTATGAGGTGTGATGAAAGGGTAGCTGAGGGCCAAGGACTTCGTGGTGTAAACATTTCTGTTACCATCGAAGATGGGAAGAGGACTGAAAATTTTAACCTCAACTTCTACTGCCTTCTCAAAGGATTTACGAGTAAGGTCTCTTGGCTATGGCTTAGATTTTTTTTTGGGAGCATTGTATTTTGGGTGATTTCCTTTGAGTCACTCGGGTCCCATATGCGAGTCCCATATGCGAGTTATTATATTATTTTTTTAACTTTATTTACTCAAAAATGGGACAACAGTAGTGATATGATGGATTTTGTAGCGGAGAGAAGGGAGGAAGGTCTCAGTCATCCCAGTTGTCCTCACCCCCCCCCCCCCCCCCCCCCCCCGTAGCGGCAGCTGTAGACAAGGTGTCCTGCCAGCCCCGTAGTGGTAGACCTCTGGAAGATTTATTGCTAGTGGGTAAAGATTGGCCTGTAGTAACGGTGGTCGCTAGGAAACCAAGTTATCTGGGCGAGGGACTCCAATTGTTCTGTTGGGAGGTACAGAAAACTTCAGTGAACTCCTCTATACCCTAGACTGTTGGAGACGGAATTTTTTTTTCCGAGGTCCCTGATCACGGTGATCACGTAGTGATCCATTGTTATGACTATTTAGTGATTCGCGTCATAATCAATGTTCTGATTACTATTTCTCGCCCGCGTCCGCACGACACTGTTTGACTGTGAGCTCCTCTATCTCCCGCACTGGTGGAGACGGATTTTTTTTCTTTTTTCGAGGTCCCTGATCACGGTGATCACGTAGTGATCCATTGTTATGACTATTTAGTGATTCGCGTCATAATCAATGTTCTGATTACTATTTCTCGCCCGCGTCTCCGCGGTACTGTATGAATGTGAACTCCTCTATCCCCTGGACTGATGGAGACGGATTTTTGAGGTCCCTAATCACGTTGTAGTCCATTGTTTTGACTACCTAGTGACCCCACATCGTAATCAATGTTTCGATTACTATTTCTCGCCCGCGTCTCCGCGGTATTATATGAATGTGAACTCCTCTATCCCCTGGACTGATGGAGACGGATTTTTTTTTAGAGGTCCCTGATCTCGGTAATCATGTTGTAGTCCATTGTTGTGACTACATGGCAGCAACACGTCATAGTATAGCCTGTCTTGTCTGCCGAAACCCGACATGGCGTTGTCCGCTCCTGTTAACGGACCAAGCCTACTATGTGAAATTACTGAACTTTACCTGAAACGCGAACTTCTCATTGTTTTAGGAACGTGAATAAAGAAAGTCTCTTCCCTCCCTTCCACTTCGTATTCCCCACTTTGCCCGCCTCTATGGGCCCTGATACTATCATTACAGTCAGGGTGAAATCTAATACCTAGTCCCCGTAGATCCAACTGAGGACCATGCCTGCCGAAAGAGAGAACGCCACAGCTAGCCAAGCCCAGCTGCCCTCCATGCTGTACAACTTAGAAAAATTTGAAGGGAAAGGCATAGTCCCCTTTACCAAGTTCATAAAGGATCCAGAATGGAAAGACAAGATAATCACAGGCGACGAGACATGGGTCTATGACTATGACCCTGAAACCAAGCGTCAATATGCCGAGTGGAGAGGTCAGGGTGAGCCTAGACCAAAAAAATCCAGGATATTGAAATCCAGAAACAAGGTGTTGCTGGTCGCTTTTTTGGATAACAAGGGCATTGTTCATCACGAGTATCTTCCTGCAGGCCAAACGGTTATTAAGGAAATGTATTTGGACATTCTTCGCCATCTAAGGGAAGCGATTCGAAAAAAAATGCCAGAAAAATGGCCTAATGGTGACTGGATCCTACACCATAACAATGCCCGCCCTCACACAGCGCACTTGGTGACGAGTTTTTTTGGATAAAAACGGGACAGAAATCCTACCTCAACCACCCTATTCCCCAGACATCGCACCAAATGACATTTTCCTGTTCCCCAAACCTAAAGCAGTTCTAAAAGGAAGACATTTTGACACCAGGGATGACATAATAGAAAAATCGCTGTTGGCATTGAAGAGCATTCCAAAAGAGCTCTATAAAAACTGTTTCGACAATTTGGGGAAACGATGGCGCTGGTGCGTTGAAGCAAGGGGGGATTACTTTAAAAAGTTTTAATATATATTTTTTTAAATATCTTACCTTTTTTTTTATGGACCCAGTCCGGGAACTTATGGGACACACCTTGTATTATATTAATCCTAAATATTATTTTATTATTATTTTTAATAATTTTATTATTTTAACACTGAATATTTAAAGCCAGAATATTAAAAGGGCACTTTATTTATTTCCCTACTATGAATTTGATTTAATTTCATTTACCCAAAAGATAAAATTAGATTTTTAATTTATTATATTTAAAGAATAAATTTACCTTTTTTTTTCAGAAGAATAAAACGAAAGAGAATTACTCGGTGGAAGAGAGTAAAATAATTTTTTTGACCACGGAAAAAAGTTTTCCTGCGATTAGCGCGGTAGAAGCTGGTCAGTCTTAAAAAATCAAATCTCCTTCCAGGAAATGGAAATGGACATTGAATCGTCTCTTTTACAAAGAGAAGGAAGCGTGAAACGCCCGCGTATTAGTGAGCCTTCTTGCAACTTCGAGTTTAACCAGATCAAGGCTATCCATCAGAAGGCTATAAGAAAAATGACTGACGTAGCAAAGTCGAACGGCATGACCACAGAACAACTTCAGTCAATGCTATCCCTGATGGGATGGGCTCTAAAAGGAACTGAGGATATAATACTGGATGTATATAAGGGGATAAATCACGCCAAAGAACATCAAATCCTCAAGGAGAAACCCTACATAAACGCCACAGCCAAGCCGAATGTCACAAAACCGATCCCACTCACAAAAAAGCAGCAGACCAAACCCGCCCCAAAAAATTTCACAACCGCTTATGAATCACATGTACTCATAAAGTCAGACAATCCATCCAAGGAAGCACGTGAAATTCTACGTGAAGTAAAAAAAAGCAGACCCCTTAATCCTGAATTCCTCTGACGTGGCAGCCTCCCTCAATGGAAAAGGACGGCTGGTCATCCACACCAGAACCACTCAAGGTGCTTCGACTCTCGCGGCGAGATTCAAAGCTAATAAAAATATCCCCAATTCCTTGAAATGCACGGAAAGACCTGTTGGGCCAGATTTTCCACCAAACAGACCCAACAAAGATGTAAACATTTACATCATATATATATATACGCAGTGTCTTGCCGGAGTGTTTGTTGTCTAGATGGAAGTCCCACAACAATGGCCGACGGTGCTCCCAAGATCTGCCAGGGGAGGACACAGTCCTGGACGTGTATCCCAAGATCTGCCAGGGGAGGACACAGCCCTGGACGCGTATCCCAAGATCTGCTGTAGGAAGATGACATCGGCCCTGTTTAAGTAGCCAGAAGCCCGATGCAAACAGAACCAGAGGAAGACCAGGAACCGGGGAGACATTCAGTTGGAGATGATGCCTATGCCTTTAAAGTTCACCCACAGTGTAAATGGAAAGCTGGTGGACAATGGAGAAGCTGCCTCGACAAGAAAGAAGAGGACTTCGAGCATTCTTCTTTGTTAAACCAGCCTACCTCTTCACCTTTTTTTTAATTTTGTATATAACTTATGATATCACATTTAGATAGATTGGACATATTTAGTATTTTTTAGAATTTCTTAAAGAAGAAATTATTATGTAGGTTTCTCAGAGGGGCAAACATGATAGATTTTATTTTTATTTCATTACTAATCTAAATTATCTCTCGATAAGAAAGTTAATTTAAATTTTCTTTAATATTTATTTTATTCTAAAATGGATAAAATCAGCCACATACATAACTAGATAAAATAGGTGTGTCTAGTTATTTAAATTTCTTGAAGAAGAAATTATTAATAAATCTCGTAGGTTAAGCATGTATATGTATAATTTCAAATTTTCTCTTAAAAAAAAAAAATAATAATATTATTTTTATTCCAAAAATTTTCTCTTTTAAAATTAATAATAATATTATTTTCTTTTTAAATATTCTAAGAATAGTTATATGTATAAGTTTTATTACTCTGTAGGAAAATTTTTACACTGGGGGCGCTGTTTGAAAACAGGGCAGTCTTGATCAAGTTTTCAGCGGCAGCGGATCGAATTTTTATCAGGAGAGGAGAGACGTTCTGGGGCCATGGGGGCTTGAAAGGCGTATGTAGAAAGGATATCTGGTAAGTCAACTTAAATTTTGACATAACGAGTTCATATAGAAAACATGGTAAAAACCATGGCAAATACTAAATTTAGATAGACTCGACTATTTAAGATATAAGATGAATTGAGGTTTCAACCTTATGTTTTCTTAAAGGTATTAATTATTATCGATTGATCATGTTATCTAAACGTGGTAATTTGATAGAATTATCAAATTATAGGCTGTTGGTAAAATTTTGCTGCCTACAAATAAGGAATTTTCTCGTATAAATTTCTATAAAGATGAATAAAATTTAATGTTCAATACAATTTTTTTTTTGTTCATTGCTATCTACAAATAGAAAAAGAAGCTCTATAAATTCCACAATGATAAATAAAATTTCATGTTTAGCATTTTTAAAGTAAACTGGTGATATTTTTTTAATCAAAATACAAAACATGTGTGTATTCTTGGTGTGTAACATGTTTCCTTCATGTATAAATCTGGGTGCAATCACTGATCTTGTCCACGCAAAATTGTCCTTGAAATGTAATGCTGCAAATCTACAGAGCTAAATAAAATTAGATGTTTAGCGTTTACAAAGTGTATTGGCAGTATTTTTATCCTTAATCAAATTATAAAACAGGTGTGTATTCTTGGTGTGTAACATGTTTCCTTCATGTATAAATCTGGATACAACCACTGAGTTAGAACGGATCTAACATTTGGCGCCCACGCGAGGCAAGTTACTGTTGAAAAGTGTAAAGCAACTTTACACGAAGTAAACCCCACGACCTGAAATAAAAAAATCTCATGCTCTACCACGATTTACATTAAGCCTAAAACAAAAATGCATAATAATGATGAACAATCCCTATTTTATGCCTTTTGTCCAACTTTCTCATAATTTCAAAGAAATATTCAACGTTTAAATACGCCCATCTTTGTGTATTTTCATGATTTTTGATAAAAGCTTTGTTTGAATGTCTAGAAATGAGTAGTAATGATGCACAATTGTCTTGTGGGACAATTTTTTTTTATTTTGTTCACTTTTAAAATATATTGTAGTGATGAATAATCATTTTGAGTCGAAAATTTCTTTATCTGTTCACGACGCCTTTTTACATATTTTTACACACGTGTAATTTTATACTTTTTTTTTCGAAATTGTCTTCCACCCACTTTAAAAATACGTTATACTCGGCGGGTAATCGCCACGAGTTAAACATTTCTCAAAAGATCGTCAATGCATAATAATGATGAACAATCCCTATTTTATGCCTTTGTAATGATGTACAGTCGTTTTATGGGTCAATTTTTTTTATTTTGTTCACTTTTATAGAATCTTCATTTTTCACAACGCGATGTTTGCGTTCACATCATTCGGATTTCTTTTATAGAACCTTCAATTTTCACAACGGGATGTTTGCGTTCACATCACTCAGGTTTCTTTTATAGAATCTTCATTTATTTTACAACGCGATGTTAGCGTTCACATCACTCGGGTTTCTTTTATAGAATCTCCATTTTCACAACGCGATGTTTGCGTTCACATCACTCAGGTTTCTTTTATAGAATCTTCATTTTTTCACAACGCGATGTTTGCGTTCACATCACTCGGATTTCTTTTATAGAACCTTCAATTTTCACAACGCGATGTTTGCGTTCACATCACTCGGGTTTCTTTTATAGAATCATTTTTTTTTACAACGCGATGTTTGCGTTCACATCACTCGGGTTTCTTTTATAGAATCTTCTTTTTTTTTACAACGCGATGTTTGCGTTCTCATCACTCGGATTTCTTTTATAGAGAGTCTCCATTTACACAACGCGATGTTTGCGTCCACATCACTCGGATTTCTTTTACAGGATCTTCATTTTTACCCAACGCGATGTTTGCGTTCACATCCACACACACATACATGTATGGTTTCTATGTTATTGAATACCAATTTCCTTTTGAAACGTGAACCCCATAGTGTCTTAGGAACATGATTAAGAAAGGCCCCTCCCCTTCCTTCTGTTTTGTGTTCCCTACTCCGCCCGCCTCTATGGGTCCTAATACTCCCGTTACAACCAGGGTGAATGACTAATACCTAGTTCCTGTAGATCCAACAACTGAGGACCATGCCTGCTGATGAAGAGAATGCCGCAACTAGCCAAGCCCAGCTGCCCTCCATGCTATACAACCTGGAGAAGTTTGAAGGGAAGGGCATTGTCCCCTTCACGAAATTCATAAAGGACTTTGAGCTTGTCTACGACCTAAAGGCCCTAGACGACGCCAGGAAAAGAATCCTCTTGGACAACCACCTCCGGGGGGCTGCGAGGGAGTTTGCCCTACAATCTCAACAAATCCGCCTCGGATACGAAGAGTTGAAGGAGAGTCTAGAGGGGAGTAAAAGGGGTAAAAGGAGGAGCCAGTTCTTCTCATGTAGACAAGGGGCCGGGGAGAAGGTACGAGACTTCGCCGCGCGGGTGAGCGACCTTGCAGCTGGAGCAGAGTCGGATGGCCTGAAGATAGGCACCTCGGAGATCGCGGAGGTTTTCACCGACGGACTCTGCCCCAGCCTGTGGGAGAAGGCTCATCTATATCAAGGCGAGCCCTGGGAGACCCTAGTTACCAAGCTACAGTGGCTGGAACAGAGAGAGGAAGACTACAGGGAAGCGCAGCGCTCCAGCGCCGACAGGAACGGTCAGAGGCTGGGTGACATGGGCAACAAATTGGCCGAGCTGGAGAAGAAAATGGAGGCGCTAGAAGTAGAGAATGCAGCCCTTAGAAGACAAAGAGGGGGTGCCAATAATGCAAATAGCGGGGGAGGAAGGTGGCCATCACACCCCGCAGGGAGAAGGGATTACGGAGACAACGCCCAGGATAACAGGAGGGGAGCCCCCTTCAGGAACTGGCAGAGGAGACCAGCACAACAACCACCCAGACAACAACGGAATCCATCCCCGCATAGACAACAAAGGAGGGAACCCAACGGTGAAAGAGAGGAGAACCCTGGAGTGGACTACAAGAAGCAGGGTGCAGGGAGACCGCCCCCCAAGTGCTATGGGTGCGGCGAGCCAGGGCACCTCATCCGAGACTGCCAGCAGAAGCAGAGAAAAAACTAGGTCCGGCTTGCCTCAAGGCAGGAGGGGGATTTGCGGCCAGTTTACCTGCCATAAATGTATATATTTTGAAAAAAGGGAGGTCTCTGGACGAGAAGTGTCTAAAATTTATCCTAGATTCAGGCTCTGAGGCCAACATTGTAAATATTGACAATTTAAATGTATGCACTGAGGGACTAGACAAGCCTACTTACCTTAAAGGTATATCAGGAAAATCTTTAAGGTCATTAAGGAGTGAGGTGTTGGAAATAGGGGCAGTGGTGAACGGTAAGCCCATTAGGGAGGTAAGGACAACCTTCGAGTATTGTCACATGGGGGAGTTAGGATTTGATGGCATACTCGGATTACCAGGTTTCCGAGCTCTAAAACTACACCTTTGCTACGACGGTAGTATTAGGTCCGACTACGAAAGGAGGGAGGATCCGACCAAGTCGGCCTTTCTTTCCTCTCTACAAACGATAGAAATGTCTCCTCTGCCACCCAGGATACCCCTAAACGAGATCCACACGGGCCACGATATTTTCAGGGCCTTCAGTCATTGCTTTTGCAATGATATAAAAGATATGGGGAATGGCTCCACCATCACAGCCCCTAAACTGAGGATGCTGACTAGTAAACCAGTATATAGGAGGCAATATCCAATCCCGAACAGATTAGTCTCAAAGGTGAAAGCGTTAGTAGACGAACTGGAGGAAGTAGGGATAATAGAAGGGAGCACCTCTCTGTGGAATTCCCCTCTATTCCCGGTTGCCAAAACTGATGGTAGTGTTCGCATCACCATGGATCTACGTATGATCAATGAGGCAACTGAATTCTTCCCGTTCCCGATACCCCGTGTTGAAGACAATCTGCGCGCATTTGCGGGTGCAAAAGTCTTCAGCACATTAGATCTGACTTCTGGATTCTTCCAGATACACATCCCGGAGAGTTACAGAGATTATTCTACCTTCTCTCTGCCCTGGGGAAGATACCGCTTCACGCGTTTGCCACAAGGAGCTAAAAACTCGGCACAAGTCTTCCAGTGGGCCATGAATTTGGTCCTGGGTGACTTGTTGTTCAAATGCGTTCGCCTGTACATCGATGACGTCATTGTCTACAGCGACTCTCACGAGCAGCGTGTAGCGGACCTCGCCGCTGTACTCGAACGCCTGAGTAAGTTCGGTTTGAAGGCCAAATACGGGAAGAGCTATCTCTTCAGGGACTCAGTAGAGTACCTGGGTCATATAATCGACCAAAATGGGATCAAACCCATGTGGGATAATGTCGCCGCTCTCAGGGATTTGAAACGGCCTCATAACATCAAGGCAGTCAGAAGTCTATTGGGTACAGTTAACTACTACCGACGCTTTATTCCCAACGCAGGTGAGGTCCTGGCTCCACTGAGCAACCTATTAAGGAAGGGACATAGATTTGCTTGGGGTATGATAGAGCAGTCAGCCTTTGAAACGGTGAAGGGAATATTAACCAGCGAGCCACTACTAATTCACCCAACAATTGGGATGCCTTTCATCCTGAACACTGACGCCAGTGGGATAGCGGTGGGCGCTTGCCTCCAACAGGAGGTCAATGGGACAGTGAGGCCAATTGCTTATTATAGCAAGAGACTGACTGGTCCTGAGATCCGCTATTCCACAATAGAAAAGGAGGCTTATGCAGTAGTGTTGTCCCTACAGCACTTCAAACACCTCCTGGCGGGCAGTAGAGTAGAAGTACATACTGACCATAAACCGATTACTTATAATAAGGGGTCTGATTATAAGAACGCCAGACTGTCTAGGTGGGCAGAGATCATCCAGGACTTCAACGTTACATTCATTTATGTCCCGGGGAAGGAAAACACGGTAGCCGACTTCCTTAGTAGGTTCCCGTGCGAGGATGATCCAAACCTGCCACAAGATAGGAGGGTAGTGGCCGCGGTGGTAAGGGACCGTCGGCCCCCCTTATTAAATAGTAATCAGATATGGGAAGGTTTACTTCAAGAGAAAGGATGGGCCCCAGTAATGAATAAGTTAACGAAATTAAAACCAAATAGCACGGAGAGGTATAATAACCGGGAATATAGGTTACTAGACAAATACCTCGTTACAAAGAATGAAAGGGGTACCTGGGTGAAGGTGGTTCCTACAGGTTTTAGGGAAACAGTGATCAGCTATCATCATGACATCGCTACTGGAGGTCATTTTGGAGTTAGAAAGGTTATGAGAAGGCTGAAGGGTGACTATTACTGGCCTGGCATGAGGACACAAGTCCGGAAATATATACGCAGATGCGAGAGCTGCCAGCTATCGAATCAAGGCGTAGCCAAAGCCGCTAGTGCTCCCCACTTTAGACCCGAAAAAACCCTTTGAGCACCTGGCTCTAGACTTCATAGGACCGTTAGAAGTAACCCCACGGGGTTATTCGAGTATTCTGACCATTGTGGATCTTTTCACTAAGTTCCCAATCCTGATTCCTACTAAGGACCAGTGTGCCAATACAGTGGTTAGGGCCTTGTTGGAAAGGATAATCACTACCTTTGGGGTACCAAAAACGATACTCTCTGACCGAGGATCAGCATTCATGAGTTGCGTATTCAAGGGAGTCTGCAAAGCTATGGGGGTTGGAGCAGTAAATACCACGGCCTGGAGACCTCAGAGTAATGGCGCCGTAGAAAGGCTCAATAGGACGGTAATAGAATCTCTACGCAGGTGTACAGGGGGGAACAATTGGGATACCACCTTACCAATGATAGCCTTAGCTATCAGGACCACTGTACACTCTAGTACTGGATTTACTCCAGCGAAACTGGTCTTCGGACATGAGCTGAGGCTCCCACAACCTTTCCAGGAAGAGGAGCTTAATCCTGTATGCGAAGATTCAATTACCGAAATGGCGGCCTTCTATGAGCGGGAATTGGTGGAGGAGGTTGAAAAGGCGAGAGAGGTGGTGAGGCAGACTTACTTGAAGGAGCAACAAGAAGCCAGGGCTGAGTTTGAAGCTAGAGAATTAAGGACCTTTGAGACAGGGAATCTAGCTTTGGTAAAGAGAATGCATGAGACGAAAGAACATCACAAATTTGAGCCAAGGTATAGAGGACCATATGAGGTACTACAAAGGACAGGCGACACTGTTTACCTTTTGAAGGATTTGGAGACGGGGCACTTAGACAAGATTCACATAGACAGAATGAAGGCCTATCATGCCCCGGTAAAGACTTACCCTACGGGGGACGAAAACGCACAAGAACAAATAGATAGTATCATTGATGATGAGGATCACTGGGTACATCCAACGTATCCCATACATTCCCATAGAACTGTAGAACCAGGGGAACCTCGAGAGACAGCAACCTTAGGAAACCCGCCTGAGGTAGTAAATAGGGCAAATGGTAACAATATTGACGGCCCTGAATTACGCCGTTCAACCAGGGTCAAGAGGCCCATTGAGTGCAAATCATGTCCAGGTTGCCAATGATTAAACCTATAGAATGTGTACTAGAGTTAGTTAAATTTTTGATCATAGTATGAAGTATTAGAGTGTGAGTTAATGGCCCTAGATTGTGGCCTTAAAGGATTTTCAGTTTTTTTTTATTGCAGAGGCTATTCTGTGTTAATAGCAAATTGTGATTTAAGTCGTGAGTTCAAAAAGTTTATTTTGTTTTAATTTTTTTTTGAAGGTCCTGAACAGTGGTTCAACTTTAAAAACAATTAAGGGACTTAGACGCATTAGATAATTGCTGTGCTTGTAACCAATTCTCTATGGAATGACTTGGAGCTTGCGTTGGGTAAAACTTGACTCCCTGTAATCCCTGGATCCAATTATAGTCCAAGGAGAATCTCTAATGAGAGTGTGTAAGGCAATTACAGTCTAAGATTTGATATGATAGAGCAACAAGTAACCTCAGTTGTTAAACTCCAGAACGAGCTGGGTACTGAAAACCCTATAAGTCCAAAGAAAGAGTTTAGCTGAATAGCAGAGGAAAAGAAGAATGCCAATGACCTATATAAGAAATAGGGTTGGAAAAAACACTTGTGGGTCTATCAGGTTTGGCAATGAGGCAAATGCTTGAAGTACAGTTCGCTCCATTTAAGTGCTAGTCTTGATGATTCGTTTATTTAGACACCAAGTGTCAAGGTAAGAAGATTTTCAAACTGTTAGACACACAGTTAAAGTGATAGGCTAGATTTCAGAATACAATTGTTGACAATCAACATAGTTTGATTCATTTATCTGTTAATTTATAAATAATATTTATCTATGATTAGATAATTTATATAGAGTTTGTATGAGGCATTTATTTAAGTTAATAGGGCTTTAGTCCCCACTCTGTTTTAATTAGATGACTTTATTTGATTTCACATTAGTCCTAGAAGATTTTATTATTGTAAGGGTCTATTTGATAGAAACAATTGAGTGTTTTGGCGTCTATAGCAGCTTCTAACCTTAGGATGAATGCCCTCAGTGACTAAATTGTGTGAATGTGAAGGGGAATAAATGTAGAAGAAGGTTAAAAACTATTATATTGTGAGCCCAAAATACATTAGAATAGGGTCAGGGAACCAATAGATTCAATTTTTAATTTTGATTTCTTTATTTGTTAGGATCGAATGGCCTCACAGGACTGTACAACTCTATTGTTAGGAAAGGAATTCGCTCCATTTTGTTAGGTCTCCTCCTATGGGAGTATAAGTTTGATTTCTATTATTAGGGTAATCAATCACCCTATTTCATCATATCAACTTGAATTCTAAGAATCGTAGGCAGTGACCATGTCTCGATTCTCAGACTAGGGTATTTGTGGAAGGCCACGGTCAGGCCAGAAGTCTGCAAGTCCCCTCCTCTTTAGAGGAAGCGGAGAGGTACCAGGTGAACTTTGTGCTAGGTGGGGAGATTTAGTAGCCGATGTCGTAAGCAAGATGCTTAACGACAAACCTCGGATAACCGAGCTGACATCGTAGTTTACGACGCTTTAAGCGTGGCTGAAATGAGGGTGATCCAGTCGGGAGGTTGGAAAGGATCGGCACGTTGGGAGCTCTTTTAAATATTGCGCAGCCTGGAACAAATTCACCGATGGACGAGCTTAGAAACATGCGCTGGGTAGAGAAATCGAATTCCCTGTAACTCCTTGTATCTATGTCAAAGTCTAAAGGGTTTTTCTAATGAGGGTTAACAATTGAGCATGTAAGAAACAAGTTATGATTAGACGAGGCGATTCCGTCTACAGATTTTAGGTACCAGTTAGCAAAGTGACAGGTGGGCTGTCCAGATTCTTTGCATTTTATATCGCCCCAGGCTGGCAAAAGTTAATCACCTAATTAAAGACTTTCTGTGGCGGAAATGTATTTCAAATTTGAATACTATCTGAAATATTCCAGGAGTTTAAGATAAAATTTGTTTCCAGAAATGTATTTCATCCCACCCCTAGGACGGATGGGGCTTGAGAGCGCTGGGGTCGATTTCTATTCCGTTTCTTTTATTAGCAGAGAAAATTAAAACAAATTTTACTAAAATAGTTACAAGTTTTGTTAATAGATGGCGACGCTGGCTTGTTACATTGGCCGCCGCAAGCTTCGAGTTGATAACTGCGATGCGAAAAAACATATTTACATATTTATAGCATATATTTTTACAAGGCTTTTTAAAGTTGTATTTTAGTAAACATAAAACACGAAGTTAAGCAACTTTTAATATATGATGGTGGCTACAACGGAGAATCCCTGGCAGCTTTACTCAATGAAGTAACGGAGCAAGGCATCGATTACTGAATATGAGAACATTGCAATATGTAACAATACAATATGAACAATATGTAATAATGAATGCTAAGTTCATGACTGTCTGGAATCGAGGGTGTTACCCACTCGTCTATCGACTTTTTTATGCGGTTTCAATTGTTCAATACTGTGGATTCTCTGTAATTCTTTAGGATACACTCATGGGCAAAACTGAAGTGGAAAATGGTAACGATGAAAACTTAAAAACTTTGTAAGAAAGGACTCGTTAAGCCATCTGTTTGCCTTTATTTGAATGAACATTTAAAAGACATTAGTATTTATTCTCATTATTTATTCTCACCAAATCAAAGAAGGTGGAGCCCTTAGCCAATCAGACTTGACAGGATCCCACGGTGGAAGACCTGACCAACGCTGAACCCCTGTATTACGCGCATCGCTCCTTCAGAGTGCGCTCTCTGTGCAACCGTTGCCGTGGGCCCTGTAGGCTCTCTTTTGGCTCTGCGAGATGCCGCGTGCGAGTGAACAACACATGTTTTCTTGAGTTATTGGTTGAACATATTAATTTTGTAGTTCTCTATTTCAAATCTTTATTATTAAACATGATATGTTGACCACTACCTCCTACATTAACGGACCCTCTATCTGTGTCTCCTGCAGGTCTAGTAAGTACAAGTTTTGACAATTTTTTTTTATTTTTTTCACCCTACAACAAAATATTAAGACGATCTATATATTGAACCAGAAACTCCCATGAGAGACCAACAAACATGGCTACACCTGTGACCAACTATCTGGGTCTAGACTTCATATGTTTGTACTAGTTTCTCTTGATTTATACCTGGAATCCTGATGCCTTTTTATTTATTTAAGAGTTAGGAGAGAAACACGCCATATCCGCAATTTGGATCGTGTATATTTTAAATTATATACAATTAATACAATTGAACATTGGAAATCATTAAAATTAAACGTTCCAATTTTACATATAGAAATTATAAGTAGTAGCTTGATATTTGTACAGTCAACTCAAAATCCTGCAGAATCTTTTAAATTCGATGTATTTATTAAATTATTTAAAATTTTATATAGATATGTATGAGAAATAATAAAATCCCATGACCATTTCTAGATAGCAAAGGACCATCTAGCGGAACAAAAAATAAACTAAACGTTTATTTAACTAGTTCCGTGAAAACCACAATTTCTTCGAAAAAAAAAAAAAAAAACTGCAACTCTGCTATCTAAAATTTCTCATGTCAACCCGGTCAGGATACGCCTTATTTGATTTTAATATATATTGATATTTTTTCGATAAAACATTAAGTTGCTTCATTAGATATGTCTTTTCAATAAAATAAGCAAGAATATGTCTTCAACTATGTACGATAAAGTATTATGTAAAAACACCATCAAATTGCGGTATTATCGATATTGTTGAAATACGGTTTGTTATTTGTTAAGTCGTTAGTCAATGGCAGCCTGTTAAATTGGTCTCTATTCGTATGATTATTCTTGTATTCAATATTTTATATTCCTAAACTAAAAATAAAAAAATAAAAAACAATAACATTCGCGACATTGCGCAATGGCACTGCAAAGTGAAACTTACACTAGCGAAAATCGAAAAGTGCGAGATCCTATTGGCACCCTCCGCCGTTAAGTTTCACTTTGCAGTTTCCATTATTTGGAGGGACAAAATGTCGTTAGTCAATGGCAGCTTGTTAAAACTTAAAAGTGACCTTTCTATAGCGCCACCTTCTAAATAGCGCCTTATTCTCTATAGCGCCCGATTTTAAATACGTAGTAGGATACGTACATTAAAGGCGAACTGTCTATAGCACCCCCTCTTTATAGCGCTTCCCTCTCTATAGCGCCCTATTTTAAATACGTAGTACGATACGTTTAACATAAAAAGTGACCTATCTATAGCGCCCCCTCTAAATAGCGCCTTCCTCTCTATAGCGCCGGTTTTTAAATACGTAGTACGATGCCATTAAAAGTGACCTGTCTATAGCGCCCCCTCTAAATAGCGCTTTCTTCTCTATAGCGCCCGATTTTAAATACGTAGTACGATACGATTTACATTAAAAGTGACCTGTCTATAGCGCATCTAAATAGCGCCTTCCTCTCTATAGCGCCAGATTTTAAATAGGCCTATTTAATATAAGCAATATTAAAATTAT
Source organism: Cordylochernes scorpioides (assembly GCA_030710605.1). NCBI lineage: Eukaryota > Metazoa > Arthropoda > Arachnida > Pseudoscorpiones > Chernetidae > Cordylochernes > Cordylochernes scorpioides. The sequence goes on from CP092863.1 coordinate 25,684,817, forward strand.
ATATTATAGATTATGTTAAAATATGATTTTAACAAAATAAAAACGGTGCTAAAATTTCGTCGTTAAAAGTACTCATTTAAATATTTAGACTATAAAAATTAAAAAAGAGAAAGCAAGTATGAAAAGAGATATATTATCAAAAATGTGGCTAGTGTAAATTGCGAATATTTATATATCAAATTATTTCGTTTTATTTCAATCAATGGCCGAGCATGTCGCGTAACGTCGAGCTTAACTGGTATTTTTTGCTAATTGCGTGATTTATAAAAGTTTAAATATAATTTTAAAGTTACCTGAATAAATCCGGGACTAAATATAATATGTATACCAAATATTGTCGTATAAAATAAACAAATATTAAGAGATGACAGCCGGCCACGTTGCTTAAGTGGGGGGGGGGGGGCAAGCCAATAACGTTTGAACACGTCACACAGAATGGACCAATCCTATTCGTCTTGAACGAACATACGCTTTATTTTATGTGATGATATATTTTGAAATTTAGATATAACCGATCATTTTCGCCGATTAATATAACTTTTTTTATTTATATATTTCGGTAACCTGGAGCATACTAAAGTCGCCTACTATCGCGCAAAATACGGTATTCTTTATATAATATTTATATAATAACTTTTCTAATTTGAAATATTTGGTAAGTTTTATTTATTTATATATTTTCATTTTAAGATATAACCGATCTAATTCGCCTTTTAAAATAACAAATATAGTTCGCTTAATAAACTTTTTGACATAACTTTTAATACATTTTTAATAACATGACGTAATGTTATATTCCGATATGTAAAATAGGTTAGATTAAGACGCGTTACAAATTAGGTTAGATAAAGGAGTGTTATAAAAAGGTTAGTTTCAGGAATTAAAATAGATTAGATAGATTATATTAGGTTAGTTTAATCTCTATTTAAGGTTGGTTTAAGATAAGTTGACTTAGGTTAGTTTCAGATATTTCATAAAAAAATAATGTTTAGAGAAATTATTTCAATATTTTATTTTAAAAATAGGGTTATGGTTGACGCCTAAACTTCGAGCAAAGGCTTGTTGGCGGTTATTCCTTTTAGGCGCAGCGGAAGCGTGCTGGGCCCATAACCTGTTGAAGTTTGAGATTGAATCAAGGAATAAAGGTATTATTTATTAAAAAACAATGGTTGCCTGTAAAGTCGGTTTAACGGGCGAATATTTTACGTGACAACGTATTTATTGATACGAATATAAATAAATTGCACAATATGAACAAGGAATGAAAATAAGAATTTTTCAAATTTTAACTATTAGAATTATATTTTGTTTCATAAAACGTTGTACATTTAAACTTAACTAATTCTAACTATATCAGTGATTTTGTTGAGGATAGGACGATGATAGTAGAAATATGAAATGAAAGGAAGTTAATGTTCATTTTACATTAAAGCATTTACTTATATATTTTTTTTCTTTATAATTTTTGCTAGATAAATTAGAAACTATTAAAAATTTCTAAAATAATAATTATTTAATTTTAAACTATTAATTTACTTAATTCTATCAACATTAATCGATAGTATAACCGAAATAAAAAATTTGTTGATATATATATATATATTTTTTTTTATTCTGACAGACGTTCTGTGCCTCATCGTAACGTTACCGGGCGTTACACTTTTTCGTAAGTGACTCCCAGCCGCAACCTATTTAAAGACGTTGTCACGTAAAAATGTATTTCTTTATAAACTGTTAATTCATTTTTAAAAATTCTAATTAGGTAAAATTCAAATTATTTCAAGTGTAAAACTTGTAGCAAATATAATGACATATATTTACCTAGATGTGAATAGAATAGTATTAATATGTTATTTTTGTTTCGTTGCAGGTTCTATCTTCGGAAGATTCATCTGCCACCGAAATGCCACGAAGAAGGAAAAACGTTGGAAGAGCACCCGGAAAATCGGCGCGGCAGTCGGGAGAGCTGCTGAATCACCCGAGGAGCGAGACACACGTCCCAGAGGTGTTCGAGTCGAAGCGTCTACCTCAAGACCTGCCGCAGCACCCGAACGTGGACGCGCAGAATTGGAAAATGAACAAATCAGAGCTTCCAATTCAAGGGCCGCTAGAACATATTCAAAGGCAAATTTAAATAGAGAATGTCTTTTGAATTATTTAACTTACCCAGGTTCCTCGAGCGCACAAACGGAAAATATGGTTTCAATAAGGAATGAAGAAACGGACATCGATGATACCCTAGGCGAAATTGTTGACGAATTGCGGCCAGAATATAGCGAAGCCATGTGTATTCCATGTAATATGAAACCGAAGCTTCGCCTACCGTCTCTCCCATACTACGATGTAGTAGCCTTACTAATGCCGGCGACTATAATGCGTGGGATAAGTCTGCCAAATTTGTACCGTCAATATTCTTTTTCATTTAATTTGTATCATATGCAAATTAATTTGCTTAAGCGAAAGAATTACGCTGTTCAGTTGAGAATATGCTCTATAGGGTATTTGAATGAGCTAACGGATTGTTTCCCACCATCTCTAACCGTCGAAATCAACCACCAGACAATTTCTGTCGTTGGGAATCCATCATCCGGAACTCAAAATAATCGTGTTGGTTATCCTTTAGACATCACCGATCGATTAATCTTTACTCAATCCAAGATCAACGTCGTTGACATCCTTTGGAGACCTGAACATGGTAAGTTTTATACTGTTTCCGTGCATTTGGTAGAGAAGCTTACTACAACGACGTTACTCAATCGTTTACGTATTAAAGGAATACCGAATGATGAAGTAACGCGCACCTTGATCAAGAACATATTCGAATTTGAAAATGAAGATATTTCTATCTCCCACTATAGAGAAACCTTGATATGTCCTTTAGGAAGGATGCGTTTACAGTTCCCATGTCGCGCAACTACCTGCAATCATATCCGATGTTTCGATGCTTCCCTTTATATCCAAATGAACGAGAAGACACCTAAATGGATATGCCCGGTATGTGATCAACCGGCTCTTTTTAAAGATCTCATTATTGATGGGTATTTTCAAGATATACTGTTAAATACATCTACAACTATTCTGGTAGTAGCAATCGCCAATAATGGTACGTGGTCAATCGTTCCCGATGAAAAAGAAATCATCCAACATTCACCATCCGCAGAAATGCAGATACCTAGCGGTGCCGATACAACATTAAATCTTAAAATGAAAATGTTGGATCTAAAAGAGGGAGAGAAGGCTAAAGCTGAGGAATTTATTGACTTGACACTTGACCGAGAATAAAACTTCACTTAATTCTTCGCCTCTTTAAGTTTAATATAATTTTTTTGAATATGAACCCTTGTACATAACCATCCCCCCATTGTAAAATACGATGGTCTAGGTTGTTCTTTTTGTCCTAATAAATTATATTTTGGGATATTTAAGTGACTTTGTTTTTATTTTTTAAATAGATAAATAGTGGAAAGGCTAACATTTTTTTTAAAAAAGTTTTTATATTATTGTTTTTTGAAGCTTTCGAGTCTCGCCCTTTATCAACCTTTAGTTAAAATTATTTGAATATACATTCCAGAAATCAATGTAAATTTTTCCTTCTTATTACCTGAAAGTTTATAAAAGGCAAGACTCTAAAGTTCGCCAAATTATACCATATATATATATAAAAACTTGCATAATGCTGATCCAATACTATCCCATTGTGTATCTACCCATTATATATATATATATATATTTATATGTATATATTTAAAAAAAAAAAAAACCTTTTAAACTACATAAGTAACTATTATATTAAAGACTGCTTCTGCAGGTGTTATTTATCTTTTTTAATAAAATGTTATCGAATTTGTGCTTTTTCGCTTTTTGTTGTTATTTTTATGAGAGTGTGATTTATGACATGTGGCCATCGTGAGAATTTGTTTTGTCAAAAATTATCGTGTTCCACCTCTATTGAGAAACCAGGAGTACAGGAGTCTTCCGGGAGAGACCATATAAGACCATTGCTGAAGAAAGAATTTAATTTGAAACGTTAAATATATTACTTTTAAAATATCTTGATTTGCATAAATTTAGTCTAGTCGTAAAATTATGCACAAATCGATTGTATCTAAATGCATTCATATAAAAATATGGCCATATAAATATTTATGAGTATAATGTATGTAGCAAGATATATTGTAAAACATACTTTTTTTCAAAAAATATTACTTTTTTACAACTTTACTAAAATTTATAAGAACTGTCCTAAAAATATTAGGGACACTATAAGTTTTTACAGTTTCCGGCTGATATTTTAACAAGATCTGGCGTATGTTTTAGAATAACTTTTAGATGTCATGATTGTAAAAATAATGGAGCAATCATGATGACATGGCAGTTTTCTTTATGAAAATACTAGCGTCCCGCCCGGTTTTTGCATGAGTAACGAACATTTATTAAAACAATTCTAGCAAACATCCAATCCCTACTAAATCTATACTCGGAATTGCTATCTTTAAACAAAAAAGGCAGTTTTAATACCTAAAATATCACTTTTTATACAGTAAGATTCTACTAGTGTGGTGAGGGGATATAGCTGTTTATATTATTACATATATTTTTCTACACTAGAGACTTTAATGGGCTATATAAAAACGTTCATTTGTATATTTTGCATATAAGACCAAACTAAACAATGTATAGTATATATATATTAGAATTAAAAAAATGTACGCATTGGGACCTTTTTAATGAGTATAATATATGTAGCAAGTTTTGACCACTCGGGCGGTCGCAGGCTTGACCACTCGGGCGGCCGCAGGCCTGACCACTCGGGCGGCCGCATAATTTATTTAATTTCAATTCTTTTTTACCTAAAAAGCTTTACATTGCCATAAATAAAGGTAAAATGTCAAATGACCCTATAAGGGTCAGGACAATTTGCTACCATCTACATTTTTTACTATGGTGTCATTATTATTTCTCCAGAGGTAGCCAACAATAAATAAATATCCATGTATAATATATTGTTTCCAAAGAATTTAATTTGAAACGTTAAATATTTTAAATTAAATTTTAACCTCAATTCTTTTTTACCTAAAAAGCTTTACCATAAATAAAGGTAAAATGTCAAATGAGTTATTAATTAACCCTATAATGGTCAGGACAATTTGCTACCAGCTACATTTTTTTATCAAATCTTTTTTATCTAAAAAGCTTTACATTGCCATAAATAAAGCTAAAATGTCAAATGACCCTATAAGGACAAGACAATAGAATGTGTGTAATACATTGGTTCAATGTAAAATTAAGACTCCGTTCGATATCGGTTACTTTTTGCTTATCGTTTATTTGGCTTGGGTCGCGTTCGCCTCCATATAGATTAGCCGCATAGAGTATTCGAATACAATTAAAAATGGATATCGTTTCATTATAACCGATTTGCGGCGAATCGTCCTTTATTTCTAGCAACTCTATAAATTTCTCTAATATCGAGCTAAACGAGGTCGAATGGTATCTCGAAATAATATTTATCAAAGATGTTAAAACCATTATATTTAAATTTGATATAATTGGAGAAACTCTTACGAGCAACTTAAAAGAACTATCAAAAATTAGTGTATCCCGGTTTAAAAGTGGAAATTCGAGAATTCCAATAATAATGTTTCAATTGCAATTTATCTGAAATGACGGTTTCCATATTATCAAGTATCCGATTGAGTTTAATTATATAATCATATGCCATTCTATCCTCTCGGTTAAAGCTCAAACTTATATAAAATATTCGGAAAGAAAAAACGTCAATATATATATCTTCCGCTTCCACTTCTTCGATGTTTCTATAATAAGCGAGCATTGCAAACTTGCAAAATTTCTGAAGTATTCTTCTGAAGAATATTTTTGTTTATATAATCCACCATATCTCTCTATATTTAGATTTAAAATTTATAAATAAGTGATTAAAGAAAGTGAACAAGTAAGTTTTTATATTTTCAAGACAGTATGGGGCGGGACGTTTAATAAGAGAGACATCCACCGCGTCAATTTATAATTGTAACGAGTAGTTATTTTAAAAAAAAACCCAGTTTGGAACGGGACGTTTCACAAGATCCATTTCTCCAATTGAACATTGGGAGGCATGGAATACTGTAACATGTCTTTTATTACGTTTCAGTAGTACGACACGTTGAAACCCTTTGCTTGATTGCGGTTTAACCTCACGAGCCCGGGTTATATACAGTTATAAGTCCTACAATAATTCCTATACTAATTGGATACACAAGATATTAAAAACTAACGATAAGGCACATTTTTATTAACCAATCAAATTCATTTAGCGTCGCCACCAGTGCCAGGCCGCCAAGCGGTAGAAGGCTTGAACTAAGCAACTTATTTAGCCATAAACCATCCAGGTTTGTTCTTATTACCTTCTAATTATGCATTATGTCACCTTGTGTTTAATAATCTATAATCCAAATTGCACTATTTATTTATTTGGCTGTTTCTAATCTATATTCCAAATTGTACCTTTATGTTGGTAATTGAAACGTTGACTTTAATATATTTAAATACTTTAAAAAAAAAACGTTGGTCTCATTGAAAATTCTAATTGCTATTAAAAAAAAGTCTAATAGACCTTTTTTAAGAGACCGCCTCTTCGACAGACGGGCTACGAAAAGCCAGAATAAAAACCGAAAAACTATACTATACATGTACATTAGTCGATTGGTCGAGCGATGTAGAGCACTTACAAACCAACAAAGATCCATTTTTATATATAAGGACAAGCTATTAAAAAGACCTAACGAATAATGATAAACGAATAATATATTTTATTAATAATGTCATCAAAATTCGAAACTAATTTAAAAGGGATTCTTTTTGATGTTAAACAATTTTAAATATATATAATTTGAAAATTTGTTTACATCGATTTTTACGTAATTCTTTTGTTGGCTCTCATGTGAGCTTGGTTCAATTGACATAGTACTAATGACATGACCTATCTGATACGACAGGGTCTCTGATAAAAGACCACCTCCAGGATAGACCAGGTTTATCCATGTTTGTTGGCTCTCATGGGAGACTGGTTCATTTGACATAGTACTAAAGACATGACCTATCTGACAAGACAGGGTCTCTGATAAAAGACCAGGAGAGACCAGGTTTATCCATGTTTGTGGGAGACTGGTTCAAGTGACATAGTACTAATGACATGACCTCTCTAACATGACACCTTTATTATTAGATATATTTTTCTACACTAGAGACTATAATGGGCTATATAAAAACATTCATTTGTATATTTTGGATATAAGACCAAACTAAGCAATGTATGGTATATATATATATGTATAAACATAACTCAATAAACATTTTTAACAAATTAGAAGTGATGGTATAATGTTTGGAAGATTTATTTTAATTGTTAATTTTTTTTTTATTTTTATATGAATCGCGTATGTTTTAGAATAACATTTGAGATGATTGTAAAAATTATGAAGCGATCATGATCACACGGCAATTTTCTTTGTGCAAAATACTAGCGTCCCGGCTTGGCCCGGTTTTTACCTGAGTAACGAACTTTTATTAAAACAATTCTAGCAAACATCCCAACTAAATCTATACTCAGAAAGATTATGTTTGATTATCACCTAGCTGTACCCGTTCAAACGTTGCTATCTTTAAACAAAAAGGCAGTTTTAATACCATAATTTATTATTATTATTTTTTTTTTAAAAACCTGCACGGCATTTACTGCGGAGAGATTGTGAATATTTTCATTTGTTCACAGATGCCCTAAACCAACTTATACCATATGAAAATATACAGAGAGATATTTAATACCCAGGGAGCGCAGAACGTGGGAAATGCAGTTAAACCTGTCTATAGCGCCCCCCTCTAAATAGCGCCTTCCTCTCTATAGAGCACGATTTTAAGAGTACGATGCGCATTTACATTAAAAGTGATAAAAAGTCAAAGTTAATATATATATATGTATGAAAAAGAATAAAATATATAAAAAGGTCGGGTGTTGATATTAAAATAAAAAAAAAGGAATATCCTGACCAGACTCCCATGACTATTTCTATATAGCAGAGCACCATCTAGTGGAACAAAAATAAACTAAACGTTTATTTAACTTGTTACGTGATATTTGGCCATCCCGATTTCTTTAAAAATCAAGAAAAAATTCAAGAAAAAAACATGAGTGACGCCTCAAACATGGCGATCTAATGATTTGTTTGGTCGGGCATAAAGTCGGACAAACAAACAAACACATTTACATTCGATATTTTATATATATATATTCCAAAATTCCCGCGTAAAAAAAAAAAAACTAAAAAACAATAACATTCGCGACATTGCGCAATGGCACTGCAAAGTGAAACTTATTTGTAGCAAAGTTTTAAAAGTATTAATTTTATTTATCTTATATATATTCAAATTATTCAACTTAGCTCACCAGCTGCGCCTTCTATCAAGCACTTCACCCTCGGTGGGGCCAAACGATTGCTTTCTTCTTGAGATTCTGCCTTTGATGCTTGCCAGGTGGTTGTACTTGTTGATGTTCCTCCACTTATCGTAGCAGTTCCGCACTGATCGCCGGGGTAGAGTTCCTTTCGTCAATATCTCCTTCCAATTGCCGACACCGTATTGCTCCACCCCTGTTACAAGGATTTCTTCTTCCGTTTGTGACCATTTTAATCTTTTCTTTACACCAACCATAGTTGTCCGTTCGAAAAATCGTTTAAATCATCATCATCACTTACCGAGCTTTCTACTCCTTTTGTTGGGCGATTTGTTTTTGATTGGCTTCTTTTTCTTTTAGTTGGGGCTGTTATGATTGGAAGTAACTTCTGTATATTTTGTGATCTAGATGGCTGTGAGGAAGAGCTTGTGGCTTTATCATTCGGTGGCTGACTGCTTAATACTTCTGATTCTGTTTGGATAGTTTCTTCAATTGTTGCAGTGTTTTGTGATCTAGATGGCTGTGAGGAAGAGCTTGTGGCTTTTTCAATCTGTGGCTGACTGCTTAATACTTCTGATTCTGTTTGGCTAGTTTCTTCAATTGTTGCAGTGTTTTGTGATATAGATGGCTGTGAGGAAGAGCTTGTGGCTTTATCATTCTGTGGCTGACTGCTTAATACTTCTGATTCTGTTTGGATAGTTTCTTCAATTGTTGCAGTGTTTTGTGATATAGATGGCTGTGAGGAAGAGCTTGTGGCTTTGTCATTCGGTGGCCGAATGCTTAATACTTCTGATTCTGTTTGGCTAGTTTCTTCAATTGTTGCAGTGTTTTGTGATCTAGATGGCTGTGAGGAAGAGCTTGTGGCTTTATCATTCTGTGGCTTACTGCTTAATACTTCTGATTCTGTTTGGCTAGTTTCTTCAATTGTTGCAGTGTTTTTTGATCTAGATGGCCGTGAGGAAGAGCTTGTGGCTTTATCATTCTGTGGCCGACTGCTTAATACTTCTGATTCTGTTTGGCTAGTTTCTTCAATTGTTACAGTGTTTTGTGATCTAGATGGCTGTGAGGAAGAGCTTGTGGCTTTATCATTCTGTGGCTGACTGCTTAATACTTCTGATTCTGTTTGGCTAGTTTCTTCAATTGTTGCAGTGTGCCTCGGTTTGGCAGATTCTTCAGTCTCGAGTCTTTCCATAACGTGTCTAAAACAACTATAAATTTAGGTTGCACCTCGTTCTTTATTTATCACATCAAAGTTTTAAAGCATGTAGTGTATCAAAATACAAATGTTTTATAGTACATAATTTTTTATAATCTGTTTTATAAAAATAAATAAATTTATAATTTTATTATAAATAATTTTAGGCGCATTAATCATGCCCCCCTCTCCAGAGGTCGTCACGTCCTCGTGAGCGACCTCATCAATTCTCTCAAAATAGGGTTTGAGTGGAAATTGAGGAAACATCTTTATTATATCATTCAAAAGAGCAAGACCAAATAAATTGTAACATTGTTACCTTATAAAGACACTGAATGTATTCAGTGTCTGACACATAATTTATTTATTTCAATTCCTTTTTACCTAAAAACTTTACATTGCCATAAATAAAGGTAAAAATGTCAAATGACCCTATAAGGGTCAGGACAATTTGCTACCAGCTACATTTTTTATAATGGTTTCTCCAGAGTCACAATAAATCCATGTATCCAAAGAATTTAATTTGAAACGTTAAATATATTACTTTTCAAAATATCTTGATTTGCATAAATTTAGTCTAGTTGTAAAATTATGCACAAATCGATTGTCATATAAAAATATGGCCATATAAATATTTATGAGTATAATATATGTAGCAAGTTTTGACCACTCGGGCGGCCGCATAATTTATTTATTTCAATTCTTTTTTACCTAAAAAGCTTTACATTGCCATAAATAAAGGTAAAATGTCGAATGACCCTATAAGGGTCAGGACAATTTGCTACCAGCTACATTTTTTTTACTATGGTGTCATTATTATTTCTCCAGAGGTAGCCAACGGTAACAATAAATAAATATCCGTTTTTTTTTTTTTCAAATAGCACACATGCGAACATCGCATTTCATTTTTATATGGGAGACGCCTCAAAAAAAAAATGTTAAAGCATATAGCATGTTATGGATATTATGTACACTTCATTTTATTCCGCTTATTACGTTAATTTTTACCTTTCTTGAAGGCGCGCGCGCCTTATTCAATATATATTTCTTATAACTAGTTTCTCTTTTTGATATCTGGATGACAAAGGTAGCCAACTATCTTCCTTGATCTCTAGACTTCATATGTTTGTACTAGTTTCTCTTGACTATTGAGGAAACAGGGTAGACAACAACCGACTGACCATTGAGGGTAGACAATAACCAACAGACCATTGAGGAGACAGGGTATTCCAAATTGTACCTTATCATCCATTACAGAGGCCAGGAAAGACGGACGCGACAATGTTTTGGTTGAAATACATCTCCAGGAGACCTAAAACCTGTTAGAATTTTAGCGAATTTGCACGTGTTGAATTAAAGAGGTTATACTGTATGCGTCAAATGATTTGGTCCAGGAGACCTAAAACATGGTCCCTTCCGCAGGTTATCATATTATCTGATTAGGTTGATCTCCAGGAGACCTAAAACATGTTAGAGTTTTTGCGAATTTGCACGTGTTGAATTAACGAGGTTATACTGTGTGCGTTAAATTAACCTTAATCCTATTCGTGCTATTTGGTCAATTATAATTTGTGAGTCCCTAGACAATTGGTATGCAGTTTAGCTCAGAAGTTGAATTGATTTATTGAAAGGGCCACATTTAATGGGAACAAGTGTGATTATAATTTTTTTTTAACTAGCGCCCGGGTCCGCCGCCGGCCGAAAGTTTGCCTAATGAATATTATATATTATGAAGTATAATAAACAATGTTGAAGACTAGTTTTTATTAATCAATATTGAGTGTGTGAGAAAGATCTTCTTTTCTTGGACGACTGTTTTACATACGGTCTTAAAATTGTTAGGTTAGATGTGAGGCGCGCGCTTTAACCAATATAAATTAGTAAATAAATATTTTTAAATCGCGCGCGCCTTATTCCATATATTTCTTTTTTTAAACAATGTTAAAGACAATAAACAATGTTAAAGAATAGTTTTTATTAATCAATATTGAGTGTGTGAGAAAGATCTTCTTTTCTAGGACGACTGTTTTACATACGGTCTTAAAATTGTGAGGTTAGATGTGAGGCGCGCGCTTTAACCAATATAAATTTGTAAATAAATATTTTTAAGGCGCGCGCGCCTTATTCCATATATTTCTTTTTTTAATCAATGTTAAAGACAATACACAATGTTAAAGATTATTTTTTATAATTATTAATCAATATTGAGTGTGTGAGAAAGATCTTCTTTTCTTGGACGACTGTTTTACATACGGTCTTAAAATTGTAAGGTTAGATGTGAGGCGCGCGCTTTAACCAATATAAATTTGCAAATAAATATTTTTAAGGCGCGCGCGCCTTATTCCATATATTTCTTTTTTTAATCAATGTTAAAGACAATAAACAATGTTAAAGATTAGTTTTTATAATTATTAATCAATATTGAGTGTGTGAGAAAGATCTTCTTGGACGACTGTTTTACATACGGTCTTAAAATTGTTAGTTTAGATGTGAGGCGCGCGCTTTAATTTGTTATTAATTTGTGGCGTCTCTCTTGTGACCGCCTCAAACTGTGTGTGTCTTTAAAATATAAAAATGTGATTTTTTTTTTCCTATTACAAGGCTTTTTAAAGTTGTATTTTAGGAAACACGAACTGGTCTAGAATGGCAGCCTGTTATAAGAAATATATATTGAATAAGGGGGGCGCGCCTTCAAGAAAGGTAAAAATTAACGTAATAAGCGGATTAAAATGAGGTGTTACTGTACATACTATCCATAACATTCTTTTATACATCAAAATACGAACTTCTACCTGCCTTACTGCGATGAAGAAAAATATATTGGGAGCTGCGTTTACTATTATTAAGGCGCGCGCGCCTTATTCAATATATATATTTCGCAAATTAAGATATTTAAATTATTTTTTTTATTTTATTTTTATTTTATCGATGATACTTATATATATATATTTTTAATCTGTCTTTAAAAATCTTTATTCCGCTCATCTTTTTTATATTTTTCCTCTCATTTATTATATTAGTTATTTTACATCTTTCTTTTTGAAAAAGTTTGTTAATAAAAACAACCAAAGATAATTTAATGGATCTTGAAAATTTCAATACTGAAAACTATAGTATGATATTAGCGGCAATGGAAGAACCGTTTTCGGAGAATGAAGAAACTCCCGCCGAATTTTGCGAAGATATCATCCTACATACACCATCCACAAACAACGATATTATGTTATCAGCGTCGATGGAAGAACTCCTTTCGGAGATTGAAGAAACACCCGAAGAAATCATCCTACATTACCCGTCCACAGACATCGATATTACGATATTAGCGGCAATGGAAGAACCCTTTTCGGAGAATGAAGAAAATTTCAATACTGAAAACTATAGTATGATATTAGCGGCAATGGAAGAACCGTTTTCGGAGAATGAAGAAACTCCTGCCGAATTTTGCGAAGATATCATCCTACATTCACCATCCTCAAACAACGATATTATGTTATCAGCGCCAATGGAAGAATTCCTTTCGGAGATTGAAGAAACACCCGAAAAAATCATCCTACATTACCCGTCCACAGACATCGATATTACGATATTAGCGGCAATGGAAGAACCCTTTTCGGAGAATGAAGAAAATTTCAATACTGAAAACTATAGTATGATATTAGCGGCAATGGAAGAACCGTTTTCGGAGAATGAAGAAACTCCCGCCGAATTTTGAGAAGATATCATCCTACATTCACCATCCTCAAACAACGATATTATGTTATCAGCGCCAATGGAAGAATTCCTTTCGGAGATTGAAGAAACACCCGAAGAAATCATCCTACATTACCCGTCCACAGACATCGATATTACGATATTAGCGGCAATGGAAGAACCCTTTTCGGAGAATGAAGAAAATTTCAATACTGAAAACTATAGTATGATATTAGCGGCAATGGAAGAACCGTTTTCGGAGAATGAAGAAACTCCCGCCGAATTTTGCGAAGATATCATCCTACATTCACCATCCTCAAACAACGATATTATGTTATCAGCGCCAATGGAAGAATTCCTTTCGGAGATTGAAGAAACACCCGAAGAAATCATCCTACATTACCCGTCCACAGACATCGATATTACGATATTAGCGGCAATGGAAGAACCCTTTTCGGAGAATGAAGAAAATTTCAATACTGAAAACTATAGTATGATATTAGCGGCAATGGAAGAACCGTTTTCGGAGAATGAAGAAACTCCCGCCGAATTTTGCGAAGATATCATCCTACATTCACCATCCTCAAACAACGATATTATGTTATCAGCGCCAATGGAAGAATTCCTTTCGGAGATTGAAGAAACACCCGAAGAAATCATCCTACATTACCCGTCCACAGACATCGATATTACGATATTAGCGGCAATGGAAGAACCCTTTTCGGAGAATGAAGAAAATTTCAATACTGAAAACTATAGTATGATATTAGCGGCAATGGAAGAACCGTTTTCGGAGAATGAAGAAACTCCCGCCGAATTTTGCGAAGATATCATCCTACATTCACCATCCTCAAACAACGATATTATGTTATCAGCGCCAATGGAAGAATTCCTTTCGGAGATTGAAGAAACACCCGAAGAAATCATCCTACATTACCCGTCCACAGACATCGATATTACGATATTAGCGGCAATGGAAGAACCCTTTTCGGAGAATGAAGAAAATTTCAATACTGAAAACTATAGTATGATATTAGCGGCAATGGAAGAACCGTTTTCGGAGAATGAAGAAACTCCCGCCGAATTTTGCGAAGATATCATCCTACATTCACCATCCTCAAACAACGATATTATGTTATCAGCGCCAATGGAAGAATTCCTTTCGGAGATTGAAGAAACACCCGAAGAAATCATCCTACATTATCCGTCCACAGACATCGATATTACGATATTAGCGGCAATGGAAGAACCCTTTTCGGAGAATGAAGAAAATTTCAATGCTGAAAACTATAGTATGATATTAGCGGCAATGGAAGAACCGTTTTCGGAGAATGAAGAAACTCCCGCCGAATTTTGCGAAGATATCATCCTACATTCACCATCCTCAAACAACGATATTATGTTATCAGCGCCAATGGAAGAATTCCTTTCGGAGATTGAAGAAACACCCGAAGAAATCATCCTACATTACCCGTCCACAGACATCGATATTACGATATTAGCGGCAATGGAAGAACCCTTTTCGGAGAATGAAGAAAATTTCAATACTGAAAACTATAGTATGATATTAGCGGCAATGGAAGAACCGTTTTCGGAGAATGAAGAAACTCCCGCCGAATTTTGCGAAGATATCATCCTACATTCACCATCCTCAAACAACGATATTATGTTATCAGCGCCAATGGAAGAATTCCTTTCGGAGATTGAAGAAA
The DNA here is from genome assembly GCA_030710605.1 of Cordylochernes scorpioides. Taxonomy (NCBI): domain Eukaryota; kingdom Metazoa; phylum Arthropoda; class Arachnida; order Pseudoscorpiones; family Chernetidae; genus Cordylochernes; species Cordylochernes scorpioides. Next base: position 25,699,863 of record CP092863.1, read on the forward strand.
CACCCGAAGAAATCATCCTACATTACCCGTCCACAGACATCGATATTACGATATTAGCGGCAATGGAAGAACCCTTTTCGGAGAATGAAGAAAATTTCAATACTGAAAACTATAGTATGATATTAGCGGCAATGGAAGAACCGTTTTCGGAGAATGAAGAAACTCCCGCCGAATTTTGCGAAGATATCATCCTACATTCACCATCCTCAAACAACGATATTATGTTATCAGCGCCAATGGAAGAATTCCTTTCGGAGATTGAAGAAACACCCGAAGAAATCATCCTACATTACCCGTCCACAGACATCGATATTACGATATTAGCGGCAATGGAAGAACCCTTTTCGGAGAATGAAGAAAATTTCAATACTGAAAACTATAGTATGATATTAGCGGCAATGGAAGAACCGTTTTCGGAGAATGAAGAAACTCCCGCCGAATTTTGCGAAGATATCATCCTACATTCACCATCCTCAAACAACGATATTATGTTATCAGCGCCAATGGAAGAATTCCTTTCGGAGATTGAAGAAACACCCGAAGAAATCATCCTACATTACCCGTCCACAGACATCGATATTACGATATTAGCGGCAATGGAAGAACCCTTTTCGGAGAATGAAGAAAATTTCAATACTGAAAACTATAGTATGATATTAGCGGCAATGGAAGAACCGTTTTCGGAGAATGAAGAAACTCCCGCCGAATTTTGCGAAGATATCATCCTACATTCACCATCCTCAAACAACGATATTATGTTATCAGCGCCAATGGAAGAATTCCTTTCGGAGATTGAAGAAACACCCGAAGAAATCATCCTACATTACCCGTCCACAGACATCGATATTACGATATTAGCGGCAATGGAAGAACCCTTTTCGGAGAATGAAGAAAATTTCAATACTGAAAACTATAGTATGATATTAGCGGCAATGGAAGAACCGTTTTCGGAGAATGAAGAAACTCCCGCCGAATTTTGCGAAGATATCATCCTACATTCACCATCCTCAAACAACGATATTATGTTATCAGCGCCAATGGAAGAATTCCTTTCGGAGATTGAAGAAACACCCGAAGAAATCATCCTACATTACCCGTCCACAGACATCGATATTACGATATTAGCGGCAATGGAAGAACCCTTTTCGGAGAATGAAGAAAATTTCAATACTGAAAACTATAGTATGATATTAGCGGCAATGGAAGAACCGTTTTCGGAGAATGAAGAAACTCCCGCCGAATTTTGCGAAGATATCATCCTACATTCACCATCCTCAAACAACGATATTATGTTATCAGCGCCAATGGAAGAATTCCTTTCGGAGATTGAAGAAACACCCGAAGAAATCATCCTACATTACCCGTCCACAGACATCGATATTACGATATTAGCGGCAATGGAAGAACCCTTTTCGGAGAATGAAGAAAATTTCAATACTGAAAACTATAGTATGATATTAGCGGCAATGGAAGAACCGTTTTCGGAGAATGAAGAAACTCCCGCCGAATTTTGCGAAGATATCATCCTACATTCACCATCCTCAAACAACGATATTATGTTATCAGCGCCAATGGAAGAATTCCTTTCGGAGATTGAAGAAACACCCGAAGAAATCATCCTACATTACCCGTCCACAGACATCGATATTACGATATTAGCGGCAATGGAAGAACCCTTTTCGGAGAATGAAGAAAATTTCAATACTGAAAACTATAGTATGATATTAGCGGCAATGGAAGAACCGTTTTCGGAGAATGAAGAAACTCCCGCCGAATTTTGCGAAGATATCATCCTACATTCACCATCCTCAAACAACGATATTATGTTATCAGCGCCAATGGAAGAATTCCTTTCGGAGATTGAAGAAACACCCGAAGAAATCATCCTACATTACCCGTCCACAGACATCGATATTACGATATTAGCGGCAATGGAAGAACCCTTTTCGGAGAATGAAGAAAATTTCAATACTGAAAACTATAGTATGATATTAGCGGCAATGGAAGAACCGTTTTCGGAGAATGAAGAAACTCCCGCCGAATTTTGCGAAGATATCATCCTACATTCACCATCCTCAAACAACGATATTATGTTATCAGCGCCAATGGAAGAATTCCTTTCGGAGATTGAAGAAACACCCGAAGAAATCATCCTACATTACCCGTCCACAGACATCGATATTACGATATTAGCGGCAATGGAAGAACCCTTTTCGGAGAATGAAGAAAATTTCAATACTGAAAACTATAGTATGATATTAGCGGCAATGGAAGAACCGTTTTCGGAGAATGAAGAAACTCCCGCCGAATTTTGCGAAGATATCATCCTACATTCACCATCCTCAAACAACGATATTATGTTATCAGCGCCAATGGAAGAATTCCTTTCGGAGATTGAAGAAACACCCGAAGAAATCATCCTACATTACCCGTCCACAGACATCGATATTACGATATTAGCGGCAATGGAAGAACCCTTTTCGGAGAATGAAGAAAATTTCAATACTGAAAACTATAGTATGATATTAGCGGCAATGGAAGAACCGTTTTCGGAGAATGAAGAAACTCCCGCCGAATTTTGCGAAGATATCATCCTACATTCACCATCCTCAAACAACGATATTATGTTATCAGCGCCAATGGAAGAATTCCTTTCGGAGATTGAAGAAACACCCGAAGAAATCATCCTACATTACCCGTCCACAGACATCGATATTACGATATTAGCGGCAATGGAAGAACCCTTTTCGGAGAATGAAGAAAATTTCAATACTGAAAACTATAGTATGATATTAGCGGCAATGGAAGAACCGTTTTCGGAGAATGAAGAAACTCCCGCCGAATTTTGCGAAGATATCATCCTACATTCACCATCCTCAAACAACGATATTATGTTATCAGCGCCAATGGAAGAATTCCTTTCGGAGATTGAAGAAACACCCGAAGAAATCATCCTACATTACCCGTCCACAGACATCGATATTACGATATTAGCGGCAATGGAAGAACCCTTTTCGGAGAATGAAGAAAATTTCAATACTGAAAACTATAGTATGATATTAGCGGCAATGGAAGAACCGTTTTCGGAGAATGAAGAAACTCCCGCCGAATTTTGCGAAGATATCATCCTACATTCACCATCCTCAAACAACGATATTATGTTATCAGCGCCAATGGAAGAATTCCTTTCGGAGATTGAAGAAACACCCGAAGAAATCATCCTACATTACCCGTCCACAGACATCGATATTACGATATTAGCGGCAATGGAAGAACCCTTTTCGGAGAATGAAGAAAATTTCAATACTGAAAACTATAGTATGATATTAGCGGCAATGGAAGAACCGTTTTCGGAGAATGAAGAAACTCCCGCCGAATTTTGCGAAGATATCATCCTACATTCACCATCCTCAAACAACGATATTATGTTATCAGCGCCAATGGAAGAATTCCTTTCGGAGATTGAAGAAACACCCGAAGAAATCATCCTACATTACCCGTCCACAGACATCGATATTACGATATTAGCGGCAATGGAAGAACCCTTTTCGGAGAATGAAGAAAATTTCAATACTGAAAACTATAGTATGATATTAGCGGCAATGGAAGAACCGTTTTCGGAGAATGAAGAAACTCCCGCCGAATTTTGCGAAGATATCATCCTACATTCACCATCCTCAAACAACGATATTATGTTATCAGCGCCAATGGAAGAATTCCTTTCGGAGATTGAAGAAACACCCGAAGAAATCATCCTACATTACCCGTCCACAGACATCGATATTACGATATTAGCGGCAATGGAAGAACCCTTTTCGGAGAATGAAGAAAATTTCAATACTGAAAACTATAGTATGATATTAGCGGCAATGGAAGAACCGTTTTCGGAGAATGAAGAAACTCCCGCCGAATTTTGCGAAGATATCATCCTACATTCACCATCCTCAAACAACGATATTATGTTATCAGCGCCAATGGAAGAATTCCTTTCGGAGATTGAAGAAACACCCGAAGAAATCATCCTACATTACCCGTCCACAGACATCGATATTACGATATTAGCGGCAATGGAAGAACCCTTTTCGGAGAATGAAGAAAATTTCAATACTGAAAACTATAGTATGATATTAGCGGCAATGGAAGAACCGTTTTCGGAGAATGAAGAAACTCCCGCCGAATTTTGCGAAGATATCATCCTACATTCACCATCCTCAAACAACGATATTATGTTATCAGCGCCAATGGAAGAATTCCTTTCGGAGATTGAAGAAACACCCGAAGAAATCATCCTACATTACCCGTCCACAGACATCGATATTACGATATTAGCGGCAATGGAAGAACCCTTTTCGGAGAATGAAGAAAATTTCAATACTGAAAACTATAGTATGATATTAGCGGCAATGGAAGAACCGTTTTCGGAGAATGAAGAAACTCCCGCCGAATTTTGCGAAGATATCATCCTACATTCACCATCCTCAAACAACGATATTATGTTATCAGCGCCAATGGAAGAATTCCTTTCGGAGATTGAAGAAACACCCGAAGAAATCATCCTACATTACCCGTCCACAGACATCGATATTACGATATTAGCGGCAATGGAAGAACCCTTTTCGGAGAATGAAGAAAATTTCAATACTGAAAACTATAGTATGATATTAGCGGCAATGGAAGAACCGTTTTCGGAGAATGAAGAAACTCCCGCCGAATTTTGCGAAGATATCATCCTACATTCACCATCCTCAAACAACGATATTATGTTATCAGCGCCAATGGAAGAATTCCTTTCGGAGATTGAAGAAACACCCGAAGAAATCATCCTACATTACCCGTCCACAGACATCGATATTACGATATTAGCGGCAATGGAAGAACCCTTTTCGGAGAATGAAGAAAATTTCAATACTGAAAACTATAGTATGATATTAGCGGCAATGGAAGAACCGTTTTCGGAGAATGAAGAAACTCCCGCCGAATTTTGCGAAGATATCATCCTACATTCACCATCCTCAAACAACGATATTATGTTATCAGCGCCAATGGAAGAATTCCTTTCGGAGATTGAAGAAACACCCGAAGAAATCATCCTACATTACCCGTCCACAGACATCGATATTACGATATTAGCGGCAATGGAAGAACCCTTTTCGGAGAATGAAGAAAATTTCAATACTGAAAACTATAGTATGATATTAGCGGCAATGGAAGAACCGTTTTCGGAGAATGAAGAAACTCCCGCCGAATTTTGCGAAGATATCATCCTACATTCACCATCCTCAAACAACGATATTATGTTATCAGCGCCAATGGAAGAATTCCTTTCGGAGATTGAAGAAACACCCGAAGAAATCATCCTACATTACCCGTCCACAGACATCGATATTACGATATTAGCGGCAATGGAAGAACCCTTTTCGGAGAATGAAGAAAATTTCAATACTGAAAACTATAGTATGATATTAGCGGCAATGGAAGAACCGTTTTCGGAGAATGAAGAAACTCCCGCCGAATTTTGCGAAGATATCATCCTACATTCACCATCCTCAAACAACGATATTATGTTATCAGCGCCAATGGAAGAATTCCTTTCGGAGATTGAAGAAACACCCGAAGAAATCATCCTACATTACCCGTCCACAGACATCGATATTACGATATTAGCGGCAATGGAAGAACCCTTTTCGGAGAATGAAGAAAATTTCAATACTGAAAACTATAGTATGATATTAGCGGCAATGGAAGAACCGTTTTCGGAGAATGAAGAAACTCCCGCCGAATTTTGCGAAGATATCATCCTACATTCACCATCCTCAAACAACGATATTATGTTATCAGCGCCAATGGAAGAATTCCTTTCGGAGATTGAAGAAACACCCGAAGAAATCATCCTACATTACCCGTCCACAGACATCGATATTACGATATTAGCGGCAATGGAAGAACCCTTTTCGGAGAATGAAGAAAATTTCAATACTGAAAACTATAGTATGATATTAGCGGCAATGGAAGAACCGTTTTCGGAGAATGAAGAAACTCCCGCCGAATTTTGCGAAGATATCATCCTACATTCACCATCCTCAAACAACGATATTATGTTATCAGCGCCAATGGAAGAATTCCTTTCGGAGATTGAAGAAACACCCGAAGAAATCATCCTACATTACCCGTCCACAGACATCGATATTACGATATTAGCGGCAATGGAAGAACCCTTTTCGGAGAATGAAGAAAATTTCAATACTGAAAACTATAGTATGATATTAGCGGCAATGGAAGAACCGTTTTCGGAGAATGAAGAAACTCCCGCCGAATTTTGCGAAGATATCATCCTACATTCACCATCCTCAAACAACGATATTATGTTATCAGCGCCAATGGAAGAATTCCTTTCGGAGATTGAAGAAACACCCGAAGAAATCATCCTACATTACCCGTCCACAGACATCGATATTACGATATTAGCGGCAATGGAAGAACCCTTTTCGGAGAATGAAGAAAATTTCAATACTGAAAACTATAGTATGATATTAGCGGCAATGGAAGAACCGTTTTCGGAGAATGAAGAAACTCCCGCCGAATTTTGCGAAGATATCATCCTACATTCACCATCCTCAAACAACGATATTATGTTATCAGCGCCAATGGAAGAATTCCTTTCGGAGATTGAAGAAACACCCGAAGAAATCATCCTACATTACCCGTCCACAGACATCGATATTACGATATTAGCGGCAATGGAAGAACCCTTTTCGGAGAATGAAGAAAATTTCAATACTGAAAACTATAGTATGATATTAGCGGCAATGGAAGAACCGTTTTCGGAGAATGAAGAAACTCCCGCCGAATTTTGCGAAGATATCATCCTACATTCACCATCCTCAAACAACGATATTATGTTATCAGCGCCAATGGAAGAATTCCTTTCGGAGATTGAAGAAACACCCGAAGAAATCATCCTACATTACCCGTCCACAGACATCGATATTACGATATTAGCGGCAATGGAAGAACCCTTTTCGGAGAATGAAGAAAATTTCAATACTGAAAACTATAGTATGATATTAGCGGCAATGGAAGAACCGTTTTCGGAGAATGAAGAAACTCCCGCCGAATTTTGCGAAGATATCATCCTACATTCACCATCCTCAAACAACGATATTATGTTATCAGCGCCAATGGAAGAATTCCTTTCGGAGATTGAAGAAACACCCGAAGAAATCATCCTACATTACCCGTCCACAGACATCGATATTACGATATTAGCGGCAATGGAAGAACCCTTTTCGGAGAATGAAGAAAATTTCAATACTGAAAACTATAGTATGATATTAGCGGCAATGGAAGAACCGTTTTCGGAGAATGAAGAAACTCCCGCCGAATTTTGCGAAGATATCATCCTACATTCACCATCCTCAAACAACGATATTATGTTATCAGCGCCAATGGAAGAATTCCTTTCGGAGATTGAAGAAACACCCGAAGAAATCATCCTACATTACCCGTCCACAGACATCGATATTACGATATTAGCGGCAATGGAAGAACCCTTTTCGGAGAATGAAGAAAATTTCAATACTGAAAACTATAGTATGATATTAGCGGCAATGGAAGAACCGTTTTCGGAGAATGAAGAAACTCCCGCCGAATTTTGCGAAGATATCATCCTACATTCACCATCCTCAAACAACGATATTATGTTATCAGCGCCAATGGAAGAATTCCTTTCGGAGATTGAAGAAACACCCGAAGAAATCATCCTACATTACCCGTCCACAGACATCGATATTACGATATTAGCGGCAATGGAAGAACCCTTTTCGGAGAATGAAGAAAATTTCAATACTGAAAACTATAGTATGATATTAGCGGCAATGGAAGAACCGTTTTCGGAGAATGAAGAAACTCCCGCCGAATTTTGCGAAGATATCATCCTACATTCACCATCCTCAAACAACGATATTATGTTATCAGCGCCAATGGAAGAATTCCTTTCGGAGATTGAAGAAACACCCGAAGAAATCATCCTACATTACCCGTCCACAGACATCGATATTACGATATTAGCGGCAATGGAAGAACCCTTTTCGGAGAATGAAGAAAATTTCAATACTGAAAACTATAGTATGATATTAGCGGCAATGGAAGAACCGTTTTCGGAGAATGAAGAAACTCCCGCCGAATTTTGCGAAGATATCATCCTACATTCACCATCCTCAAACAACGATATTATGTTATCAGCGCCAATGGAAGAATTCCTTTCGGAGATTGAAGAAACACCCGAAGAAATCATCCTACATTACCCGTCCACAGACATCGATATTACGATATTAGCGGCAATGGAAGAACCCTTTTCGGAGAATGAAGAAAATTTCAATACTGAAAACTATAGTATGATATTAGCGGCAATGGAAGAACCGTTTTCGGAGAATGAAGAAACTCCCGCCGAATTTTGCGAAGATATCATCCTACATTCACCATCCTCAAACAACGATATTATGTTATCAGCGCCAATGGAAGAATTCCTTTCGGAGATTGAAGAAACACCCGAAGAAATCATCCTACATTACCCGTCCACAGACATCGATATTACGATATTAGCGGCAATGGAAGAACCCTTTTCGGAGAATGAAGAAAATTTCAATACTGAAAACTATAGTATGATATTAGCGGCAATGGAAGAACCGTTTTCGGAGAATGAAGAAACTCCCGCCGAATTTTGCGAAGATATCATCCTACATTCACCATCCTCAAACAACGATATTATGTTATCAGCGCCAATGGAAGAATTCCTTTCGGAGATTGAAGAAACACCCGAAGAAATCATCCTACATTACCCGTCCACAGACATCGATATTACGATATTAGCGGCAATGGAAGAACCCTTTTCGGAGAATGAAGAAAATTTCAATACTGAAAACTATAGTATGATATTAGCGGCAATGGAAGAACCGTTTTCGGAGAATGAAGAAACTCCCGCCGAATTTTGCGAAGATATCATCCTACATTCACCATCCTCAAACAACGATATTATGTTATCAGCGCCAATGGAAGAATTCCTTTCGGAGATTGAAGAAACACCCGAAGAAATCATCCTACATTACCCGTCCACAGACATCGATATTACGATATTAGCGGCAATGGAAGAACCCTTTTCGGAGAATGAAGAAAATTTCAATACTGAAAACTATAGTATGATATTAGCGGCAATGGAAGAACCGTTTTCGGAGAATGAAGAAACTCCCGCCGAATTTTGCGAAGATATCATCCTACATTCACCATCCTCAAACAACGATATTATGTTATCAGCGCCAATGGAAGAATTCCTTTCGGAGATTGAAGAAACACCCGAAGAAATCATCCTACATTACCCGTCCACAGACATCGATATTACGATATTAGCGGCAATGGAAGAACCCTTTTCGGAGAATGAAGAAAATTTCAATACTGAAAACTATAGTATGATATTAGCGGCAATGGAAGAACCGTTTTCGGAGAATGAAGAAACTCCCGCCGAATTTTGCGAAGATATCATCCTACATTCACCATCCTCAAACAACGATATTATGTTATCAGCGCCAATGGAAGAATTCCTTTCGGAGATTGAAGAAACACCCGAAGAAATCATCCTACATTACCCGTCCACAGACATCGATATTACGATATTAGCGGCAATGGAAGAACCCTTTTCGGAGAATGAAGAAAATTTCAATACTGAAAACTATAGTATGATATTAGCGGCAATGGAAGAACCGTTTTCGGAGAATGAAGAAACTCCCGCCGAATTTTGCGAAGATATCATCCTACATTCACCATCCTCAAACAACGATATTATGTTATCAGCGCCAATGGAAGAATTCCTTTCGGAGATTGAAGAAACACCCGAAGAAATCATCCTACATTACCCGTCCACAGACATCGATATTACGATATTAGCGGCAATGGAAGAACCCTTTTCGGAGAATGAAGAAAATTTCAATACTGAAAACTATAGTATGATATTAGCGGCAATGGAAGAACCGTTTTCGGAGAATGAAGAAACTCCCGCCGAATTTTGCGAAGATATCATCCTACATTCACCATCCTCAAACAACGATATTATGTTATCAGCGCCAATGGAAGAATTCCTTTCGGAGATTGAAGAAACACCCGAAGAAATCATCCTACATTACCCGTCCACAGACATCGATATTACGATATTAGCGGCAATGGAAGAACCCTTTTCGGAGAATGAAGAAAATTTCAATACTGAAAACTATAGTATGATATTAGCGGCAATGGAAGAACCGTTTTCGGAGAATGAAGAAACTCCCGCCGAATTTTGCGAAGATATCATCCTACATTCACCATCCTCAAACAACGATATTATGTTATCAGCGCCAATGGAAGAATTCCTTTCGGAGATTGAAGAAACACCCGAAGAAATCATCCTACATTACCCGTCCACAGACATCGATATTACGATATTAGCGGCAATGGAAGAACCCTTTTCGGAGAATGAAGAAAATTTCAATACTGAAAACTATAGTATGATATTAGCGGCAATGGAAGAACCGTTTTCGGAGAATGAAGAAACTCCCGCCGAATTTTGCGAAGATATCATCCTACATTCACCATCCTCAAACAACGATATTATGTTATCAGCGCCAATGGAAGAATTCCTTTCGGAGATTGAAGAAACACCCGAAGAAATCATCCTACATTACCCGTCCACAGACATCGATATTACGATATTAGCGGCAATGGAAGAACCCTTTTCGGAGAATGAAGAAAATTTCAATACTGAAAACTATAGTATGATATTAGCGGCAATGGAAGAACCGTTTTCGGAGAATGAAGAAACTCCCGCCGAATTTTGCGAAGATATCATCCTACATTCACCATCCTCAAACAACGATATTATGTTATCAGCGCCAATGGAAGAATTCCTTTCGGAGATTGAAGAAACACCCGAAGAAATCATCCTACATTACCCGTCCACAGACATCGATATTACGATATTAGCGGCAATGGAAGAACCCTTTTCGGAGAATGAAGAAAATTTCAATACTGAAAACTATAGTATGATATTAGCGGCAATGGAAGAACCGTTTTCGGAGAATGAAGAAACTCCCGCCGAATTTT